>CATIWC010001761.1:0-458583 GCA_948472305.1 Vicia faba
ATCACCCCCCTGGTTTATTATTACTTTTTATTCCCTTTTCCTTTAAATTATTTTATTTTAATAACTATTATTATTATTATTTAATTAACTCACAAATTATTATTTTCATGATAAAATCAGAAATATAATTATTATTATTATTATTATTAATTTCACCTTAATTTAATTATTTTTGTAAATAAATACTAATATAACTAATTTAGTTTAATTAGGTTAAATTTGACTTTTTTTCACAATAAATAAAATTAACATAGAATTAGGGTTTTGACAACTTTTAATTTCTTTTATTTTTATTTTCATTAAAACATTAAAAAATTAAAAAATATTTCTTTTATTTAATTAATTAGAATTAGTTTTAAATAAATGTAAAAAGGACCAAAATTCATTCTTTTCTCAAAAAAAGGTCAAAACCCTAAGGACTTTCCCGATGCAATTTTGTTTCGCGCATGTTTATTCTTGATTATTATTTTGATCATATTTATGTATTTGTTCCGAGGATGTAATAGCGTAATTAGGACCCCTTTTATCGCTTTTCTTTAATTTCTCGCAATTTACTTTTCAAGGGTTATGTTTTTGGCGATGTAAATACCCGACGCCTTGTAATAGCGTAGATTTACTTTCCGCAATTTACTTTCCGCAAATTATTAACTGTTAACTATGCATGACAAGACTTGCCTGAAAATTAAAATCAACTCGTAGCTCACTATAGTACATGTGCAAAGATAATTTAACTGAATCCTGACACACTCGCACATGCCACTCCTAGGGTACGCCTCACTTGGTTGCCTCGACGTGGTCATTGAGTATAGGGTGTTTTAGAGGTCGCCCTCTTGTCTAAAGATCCAAGTTGCCTCGAAACGGTTGCCTCGGATAAAAAGGATCTAGGACATTAGGGTTACCGCTAAGGCGTCCTACTATTACTTTGGTGACCACACATGTCCCTATAATCGAATTGACCCGAATAACTCCAACGACGGTGCTACCTACTTCTCAATAGTGGGATAGTACTGTCTAAAGGACATTCACACAGCTTAATTTCTTTTGAGTAGGTAGAGGTTCTAAGGTACTTGCTCTTTCAAAACAAAAACAACTTTTCGCACCTACACTTTCAAAAAGTTTTCAAACAAACACTTCATACACTCTTGAGGACTGATACAAGAGTTACCTAGAAGTTTTCAAACTAAACTTTTTCAAAACCCACAAACACAAGAAAAGCAAACATTTTTGAAAACATAGTGAGCAAGTACCTAAGAGCCCGTGGATAACCACAGATAGAAAGGGTGCTAACACCTTCCCTTTCTATAATCTACCTCCCGAACCGAGAAACATCTCAAAAAGGAATTTTGCTGTGCTTTTGTCCTTTCCTTGTTGGAGAAAATAAAAGACGGTGGCGACTCTTGCTTACCGCGACATTTCGCGAACCAGCATTTCAAAACAGTCAGTTCTATTTCCACCGATCACAGAACTGGCGACTCTGCTGGGGACATTCTAAATAAGTGAGGTGTACCTTAGGATTAGATCACTTGTGTTTTCAATTGTATGCTTTAAATCTTGTGGGTTTGTATCGGAGTTCTATAGATCCTAACCCGGATCTGGGGATACCCTTTAGAAGTAGCAACAAACTGTGAGGGAACTGTGCGGGGTATACCGACACGGTTGAAGCAGTTGCTACGATGATGTGGCACTTTGGTGAGTACCGGTAACCCTTGAGTCAAGTCAAGGAGAGTACGGGGCCGCCGCGTGGTGTCGTGAAGCATCAACTGACCTTAGGAACCTTACTTGACCATCCTGGCCTCTTTAGGGGTAGTGAGATGACCGACTTTGGTGCAGTCCGAAGTTAGTAGATACTCGATACTACACTCATTGAGGGTTATTTTCTTGGAATATTTTGGTCGCCAGTTTAGTGGTTAAATCAAAACAATGAACATAGAAAACAATCCAATGATATTGAGCTCCTTAGAACCCGGTTACTATTGATAGGACAGGTTTGGAGCCAACTAACTTCAAGAGGGTAGTACCTAAACTTCATGTTGGCCTAAACTCTAAGGGCTGTCTAGTGTGACCTGTGTGCCTTATCATGTTTTCTTTTTGTGAATACTTATGGTGTGTCTTTATCATAACATCATAACATCATAAAGCATCATATGCATTTACTAACCACTTCAAGGGTTCAAATCTTCATCTTTGTTCTTGTTTTGTAGGACATGGAGACTATCCGCAGGAAAACAATTCAGGTCAACCTTGTAAGGATCCATCCTCAGCTTAAGGAGCTTACATCCAGGATTCCCGAGAACTCTTTCTTCAGTGAAAGGCATGGTAGACTACTCAGCTTGGTCAACACCAACATTGAAGAAGATATGATAAAAGTTCTCTTCCAGTTCTTTGACCCCCTGCACCACTGTTTTACTTTCCCATATTATCAATTGGTGCCTACTTTGGAAGAGTTTTCTCAACTTCTGAAAATTCCTATCCTTAGTCAACTACCCTACAACGGTACGGAAAAGGAACCAAAACTTGAAGAGGTTGCTCAAGCACTACGTCTGCAACCATCTAATATCAAGGGGCATTGGGAAATCAGAAGTGGTATCAAAGGATTCTTGGCAAAGTTCCTGTTTGAGAAAGTACAAGAATGTTGGAATTCTCTCGACCTACAAGCCTTTGAAGAGATTGTGGCACTCCTTGTCTATGGGTTGGTCTTGTTCCCAAATCCTGATCAACTTACAGATATCAATGTTGTCAAGATTTTTATGTCCAGGAATCCTATACCTACATTGCTTGGGGACTTCCTCCACTCATTTTACACTTGAACAATGAGAAAAAGAGGTGTTCTCATGTGCTGTACTCCTCTCCTGGCAAGGTGGTTTATTTCGCACCTTCCACAATCAGTTTTGAAGAACGAGCGGGGTTTAAGGTGGTCACAACGATTGATGACTCTTACACATTCTGATATACATTGGTGTTCTCGGTCCAGAGAAAATGTCATTATCATTGATTGTTGCATAGAATTTCCTAATGTTCCTTTACTTGGAATTAGAGGAGGCATTACCTACAACCCCTGTCTGGCTTTGAGGCAATTTGGATATGCTCGGAGGGATGGCCCTCATGACATGCTGATCCCTGACATAGTTTTTGACTTCGACAACGATGCACAAGGACTTCGCCAAAGGTTTATCAGAGCTTGGAGGATGCCAAACAAGGTGGATAGTAAGACACTGGGGCACAATAATTCCATCCCCCTGGAGCCTTACCTCAAGTGGGTACGAGCCCGCTCCCAGAAGCTTGTGATGCCATATCCTCATGTTCTCCCCGTGATCAAAGAGCCAGTTATGGAAGGAGAGGTCCCGTACACCATTAAACATCCTGACATGCCAACGTCTTGGGAAGAAATGCAGAAGAGCTGGATCCAACTCAAGGAAGAACGGAATTCTCTTGAAGCCAGTTTACATGCCAGTGAGAAGAAGGTCTTGGAGCTCACCTGCCTACTTCACGAGGAAAAGACCCTTAACACTTACATCGCTCCAAAGAGGATGCGCAGTGTCTTTTGGCATTAAGTATTTTGTAATATTTCGCCCATGAGGCATTAATGTACTGAACAAATTATTTCTTAATATAACGTGTGTTCCTTTTTTGTCTATAACGAATTTGAACTTTCGAACCCTTGAATGCATTGCATAAATAGCATACCATGCATCATATGCATAACATGTACCCTTTTTCACAGGTCACTTATCTTCTTCGCTGTTTATTTCAGCCATCATCATGACTTCTGAACCTACTACTGAACAAGCTATCAAGGCCCTCCATACCCATAATGCCCAGTTCCAAGAGTTGGTCATGAGCTTAGCCCAGGGTCAACAGGAGTTGAAGACTCTGATTCTGAAGAAGAAGAAGAAGAGGATTGTGCTGTTCAACACTGGACGCAGGTTCGGTAATGGACTACAAAATGAGGTTGATCTGACTACTTCCTCTGTAGGGAAGGACAGTCCCCAAGAGAGAAGGGTTCCTAGTCCTGAGGTTTCCGACAACGAGACGGATTACAATGATGAACAGTATCCTCCTGCTGAGGATAAGTACAAACAGCTGGAGGACCGCTTAAGTGCTATGGAGATTCAACATGTGCCCAGGTTGGACTTTGGAGACCTAGGCTTATCTTCTGGGGTGGTGATTCCCCATAAGTTCAAGGCACCTGCTTTTGCAAAGTACGACGGAGCTTCCTGTCCTAAGTTTCATCTCAGATCATATGTAAGGAAGATCCAACCTTACACTGCTGACAAGAATTTATGGATCCATTTCTTCCAGGATAGTCTTTCAGGGACTCAACTCGAATGGTTCTATCAGTTGGATGGAGCCAGTATTCGTAACTGGGAGGACTTGGCTACTGCGTTTTACAAGCAGTATCAGTATAATTCCGACCTCGCTCCTACGCGTACCCAACTCCAGGGTATGTCACTAGGGACGGGTGAAGGATTTAAGGAGTATGCTCAAAAGTGGAGAGACCTGGCTGGAAGGGTGCAGCCACCTCTAACTGACCGTGAGCTCGTTGATATGTTCTTGGGGACCCTGTCTGGTCCGTTCTTCAACCATCTGATGGAAATTCTTCTGCTGGGTTTACAGATCTGATCTTGACTGGTGAAAGAATAGAAGCTGGTATCAAGTCTGGGAAGATACAGAAAGGTGCCTCCTCGAGCACTGAAAAGAAGCCCTTCAAGAAAGAATCTAGTGTTGTTTATGGTTCAAGGAGACCGAATAAACCGGAACGCTGCCAAGCTGTCAACGCAGTGGTAATTTCAAAGCCTGCTGCTGCTCCTCAGCAATATAACCAGCCAAGGGGTGAGAGACCTAAAAGGCAGTTCACTCGACTCAGTATGACCTTGTCCCAGATATTGCCGCAACTACTGTCAACCAATCTGGTAACCATAAAAGAAGCTCCAAAGGTTGTGAACACAACATCTCCAAAGTACAATCCCAACGCCCGCTGCGCTTATCACTCTGACAGCCGGGGCATACTACGGATGATTGTTGGGCTCTGAGGAATAAGGTTCAGGACCTTATTGATGCTAAAGAGATAGAGTTCGAGGCGCCAGAAAGGCCCAATGTTGTGACTGCTCCCATGCCCAAGCATGGAGTGAATGCTGTAGAGGAAGACCTGTATGTAGCCTCTGTGGATGATATTGTTACTCCGCTATTGACCGTCAAGAGGAACCTGTTGCTAGCCGGTTTATTTCCGGGATGTAGTAAAGGTTGCCATCTATGTTCTGTCTCACCTGCTGGTTGTCCTTTGTTGAAGTCAGGCGTCCAAAACCTGATGGACAACAAAGAGATCTTGTTCGAGAAGATTGTTGTTTCTGCTATCCCTATTGAAGAAGTGTCCATTGTTACTATTTTCAACAACTCTCCTAAGGCTCCCTCAAAGAAGCCTGTCAAAATCATGTCTACTCAGAAGATTGCTCCTATCATCATCACTGTTCTGGGGCCCTTCCCCTATACATCCGACAAAGCTGTCCCGTGGCACTATGGGGCAGATGTTTATGTGCTTGGAGTTAAACAAGAGTTTGATACTAGTACCGGTGTCAGCAACATCACCGGGCCTACCAAAGTCACTCGTAGTGGTAGACTGTTCTCACCAGATATTGCGCCACCAGCCATCCAGAGACCTATTGTCATCACACCTGCAAGTGTGCCCACTTCCCTGCCTGACCAAGTTCCTATTTCTACCCCTGCTGCCGAGTCATCTGACGCTCGGGGCAAAGGGATTGCTACTGATGTGCCTGCCCAGATAGAGGCACCGAAGACAACCAATGTTGAAGCTTCCAAGCAAGAGATGGAAGAGATCCTTAAGATTATCAAGAAGAGTGATTTCAACGTGGTTGAGCAGCTGGGGCACACCCCATCTAAAATTTCTATGCTATCACTGCTGTTGTGTTCAGAGGCCCATGCCAAGGCCCTGATTACCTTCCTGAAGACGGCCCACGTGCCACAAGAGACGTCAGCTGATCAATTTGCCGAGTGTGTGTCCAACTTAACTGCTGATAATGGTTTGGGTTTCTCCGACGCTGATCTGACTGCTAAGGGGAAGAACCATAATGATGCCCTGCATGTCTCCATTGAATGCAGGGGCACTACTCTTGCCCATGTGTTGGTTGACACTGGTTCCTCGTTGAACGTATTACCCAAGAAAGCTTTAGACATGTTGGATTGTGAAGGTTTAGAGCTCAAGCCAAGTAACATTGTTGTTTGGGCCTTTGACGGGTCCAAAAGGATGGTACACGGTGAGGTTGATATTCCAATTAGAGTTGGTTCTCAGGTCTTTGATTCAACATTCTACGTGATGGACATTCGGCCATCCTATTCTTGTCTGCTGGGTCGTCCATGGATCCATAAGGCTGGAGCTGTGACCTCCACACTACATCAGAAGCTGAAATACCCAGTCAATGGGAAGATTGTGACAGTTCAGGGGGAGGAAGAATACATGGTCAGCCACCTTAACTCGTTCCGGTATATAGAGATGGATGGGGAATTCATTGAAACTCCATTCCAACACTTTGAAGAGGTGCCTCCGACACTGGCATCAGTTGAAACTGTGATTGAAGATTCTTCGTTGAAGATGGCTTCCTTAAAGGATGCCCGGGCTGTGATTGAGAAGGGTGAATGCGCAAACTGGGGCCGACTTCCTGATTTTACTCAGAAGAATAACAAATTTGGTTTGGGTTTCACTGCAGAAGCTCAGAGGGCTGTGCGTAGTGCAAGGATTGGAAGACCTCCTGTGTTCATCAGCAGTCCGGGAGTAAATGCCATTGAAGATGACGTAGAGGAATCTGAATTCGACAGCTGGATCTACCCTACAACTGACGGTGGACCGAACAACTGGACTGCGAAAGACTTCGTACCTATTACTTTTGTCACTCGGTAATGAACTCCTTTGTTTTGAATTTGTAACAGACAATAATTTGAAACTTTATAGCCTGGTGTCTTACCCGGGGCACCGTGGCTTCATTTATGAGGGCTTTTGTGTGTCATTTTCATATATCATTAATAAAAGCATTGGACGTTTTTTGCATTTCAAATCTTGCGCTCCTTGTCTTTCTTTATTATATATTGTAAAATAGCTATATTTACACACACTCACATATACAGGTTCCAATCCACTCTGGATCTCACTGTTAACGACTCTGCTACTGCCAGTTATGACTTCGAAAATCCGATCAACTTAGCCGAAGACGAAGGTGAAGATGATTGTGAAGTGTCTGGTGAGCTTGCAAGACTGTTACTCCAGGAAGAGAGGGCCATTCAGCCACATGAAGAGACAGTGGAAACGGTAAATCTGGGTACTGAGACAGACAGAAAGGAAGTCAATATTGGTGCCAATCTGGGGTCTAGTGTGAAACAATGGTTGATTCAGATGCTACATGACTACGTGGAAATCTTTGCCTGGTCTTACGAAGACATGCCTGGGTTGGATACCGACATTGTGGTTCATCACCTGCCTACCAAGGAAGAATGCCCTCCGGTAAAACAGAAGGTCCGCCGTATGCGTCCAGAGATGTCCGAGAAAATCAAAGCTGAGGTTATGAAACAATTTGACGCCGGTTTTCTAGCAGTGACTTCTTACCCTCAGTGGGTTGCCAATGTGGTTCCAGTGTCGAAGAAAGATGGTAAGGTCCGAATGTGTGTTGATTACAGGGATTTGAACAGGGCGAGCCCTAAGGATGACTTCCCTCTGCCTCACATGGACGTTCTGGTTGATAACACTGCTCAGCATAAGGTATTCTCCTTCATGGACGGGTTCTCCGGTTATAATCAAATCAAGATGGCTCCTGAAGACATGGAGAATACCACTTTTGTTACTCAGTGGGGCACCTTTTGCTACAAGGTCATGCCTTTTGGGTTGAAGAATGCTGTGGCAACCTACCAACGTGCCATGGTTGCTTTATTTCATGACATGATCCATCACGAGATCGAAGTATATGTCGACGCTATGATTGCAAGGTTCCAAACTGAGGAGGAACACCTTGACCATCTACAGAAGCTGTTTGACCGGTTGAAGTTGTACAAGCTGAGATTGAACCCGAACAAGTGCACCTTCGGGGTGAGATCTGGAAAATTGCTAGGCTTCGTCGTGAGCGATAAAGGTATTCAAGTGGACCCTGCCAAAGTGAAAGCCATACAAGAGATGCCAGTTCCCAAGACAGATAAAGAAGTCAGAGGCTTTCTAGGACGTCTGAATTACATTGCCCGATTCATCTCACATCTAACTGCTACCTGTGAACCAATCTTCAAGCTACTGAAGAAAGATCAAGTATATGTTGGAACGATGAATGTCAGGCCGCTTTCGAAAGAATCAAAGAGTATCTCCAAGAGCCACCCATTCTTATGCCACCGGTTGAAGGGAGACCTCTAATCTTATACTCGACAGTACTGGACAACTCAATGGGATGTGTGCTGGGGCAGCATGACGAGTCTGGCCGAAAAGAGCACGCTATTTATTACCTTAGCAAAAAGTTTACCGACTGTGAGACCCGATACTCACTGCTCGAGAAAACTTGATGCGCTTTGGTATGGGCTGCTCGCCGGCTGAGACAGTATATGTTGACTCACACCACTCTATTGATTTCAAAAATGGATCCGATAAAGAACATCTTCGAAAAGCATGCCTTGTCCGGAAGAATAGCAAGATGGCAGATGATCTTGACTGAATATGACATCCAGTACACGACTCAAAAAGCAATCAAGGGAAGTGTGTTGGCAGACCATTTGGCACATCAGGCGGTGGACGACTACCAGTCCATGAACTTTGAATTTCCAGACGAGAATATCATGGTAGTAACTGATTGTGAAGTACCTGGACCGGATGAAGGACCTGAGGAAGGACCCCGATGGTCTATGCACTTTGATGGAGCCTCAAACGCTTTGGGTAACGGTATTAGCGCAGTGATCATATCTCCAAAAGGCACTCATACTCCACTTACCGCCCGACTATGCTTCAACTGCACCAACAACATGGCGGAGTATGAAGCATGCATCATGGGTCTTCGAGCTGCAATTGACCTAAGGATCAAGTTTCTGAGTGTCTTCGGAGATTCCGCTCTTGTGATCAGTCAGATCAAAGGCGAGTGGGATACGAAACACCCAAATCTTATTCCCTACAAGGAGTATGTGTTGACGTTGATTCCTCATTTCGAGGAGATAACTTTTGAACACTTCCCAAGAGAGGAGAATCAGTTGGCGGACGCGTTAGCTACGATGTCTTCTATGTTCAAAGTCAAATGGGACAACCAGGCTCCCCAGATCATTATTTGGAAATTGGATGAACCTGCACATTGCTATGATCTTGAGGCTGAAGAGGTAACAGAAAAGCCTTGGTATCATGAAGTGAAGAGGTACCTTGAAGCTCAAGAATACCCCGAGGGTGCATCTGTTAATGACAAGAAGTTTCTGAGAAGGTTCGCGGAAAAGTTATTCCTCAGCAATGACATTCTCTACAAACGAAACCATGATTCAACCTTACTGCGTTGTGTGGATAAGACTGAAGCAAAAAGGATCATGGCAGAGCTGCATGAAGGTACCTTCGGAACGCATTCCAGTGGACATACCATGGCAAAGAAAATCCTTCGGGCAGGATATTACTGGTCCACAATGGAAGCCGACTGTTATCAACATTCTCGGACGTGTCACAAATGTCAGATCTATGCTGATAAGGTGCACATTCCTCCAGTTCCTTTGAACATCTTGACAACACCTATGCCTTTTGCAATGTGGGGCATTGATATGATTGGCGAGATCAGACCTACGGCATCCAACGGGCATCGTTTCATCCTGGTAGCGATTGATTACTTTACGAAGTGGGTTGAAGCAGCTTCCTTTGCCACCGTAACCAAGAACGTAGTGGCACGGTTCATTCGACACAACCTGATTTGTCGCTACGGTGCACCGGAGAGGATCATTACGGACAATGGTACCAATCTTAATAACAAGATGATCACTGAGCTCTGCGAGCAATTCAAGATACAGCACCACAACTCTTCTCCCTACCGACCAAAGATGAATGGGGTTGTAGAAGCAACTAATAAGAATATCAAGAAGATTGTGCAGAAGATGACAGTGACCTACAAAGATTGGCACGAGATGTTACCATTTGCTCTTCATGGGTACCGTACCTCAGCACGGACGTCAACAGGGGCAACACCCTTTTCCTTGGTCTATGGCATGGAGGCAGTCCTACCCATCGAAGTTCAGATACCCTCTCTCCGAATAATGAAGGATGCAGGTTTGAGCGAAGATGACTGGATCCAGACCCGGCTTGATCAATTAAACCTAATCGACGAAAAGAGACTCACTGCTATTTGTCGTGGTCAGACGTACCAAAAACGGATGATCAAGGCATTTAACAAGAAAGTCAGACGACAAGAGTATCAAGTCGGGGACTGGTAATCAAGCGCATCATTCTACCTCAAGGTGATCCCAGAGGCAAATGGACCCCTACGTACGAAGGGCCATTTGTGGTTAAGAACATCTTCTCAGGAGGGGCAATGATTCTAACCACCATGGATGGTGACGACCTTCCTCACCCTGCCAATGCAGACATAGTAAAAAGATACTACGCATGACTAAAGACCTGCTAGGTCGATTGGCCTAGGCAAAAATAAGGGCTTCCCGGCGAACCAAAAGGGTTCGGGCAAAAATAAGGGATGAAAAATAAAAAAAAAATAAAAATAAAATAAAAAAAATAAAAATTTGTACACCCGGCAAGTCGAAAACCTGAAAAGGCGGCTTGGGCAAAAATGGGTATCCCGGTGGACTGAAAACCCGAAAGGGCGGTCCAGGCAAAAGTTAGGGATAAGCGTAATACTATGTCTCATTGGATCACCCTGCATCCAGACTTCGGTATCAACAATCAGGCTCGGACGGCACCAATCAGTCAGCTTCATCTCCAACTAAGCAGCAAAGTGATGAGACGCTTGAAGACATAAAGGCGATAGCATAGTTGGAACCCGGTGGGATTTTTCACATAGCTGTTTTGTTTTACTTTTCACAAATTGTATAAACTCTATTTTGTTCGGCGGCGTTCTCTTACTAGGATGTCAGCCTCTTGTACAAAAGCGCTTATTTATAGGCAAATTTCAAAATCAATACAAGCTCACTTTTCAGACAAATTGCAAATTGTTTTCCTTTATCTGTTTTATTTTGCAAAGAACGTCCAATGTTCATTTTTGATATATGCATTTGACATTAATTGCTTCTCATAAATATTTGCATGCGAAACAAAGGACTAATTACGGGTAACATCAGAAACAGGGGCAATAATGAATTGTCTAAGCGATCTAGTTGCTCTGTCCACCAAGGTACCAAGGTAGGTTCAGCTGAAAAAAGTGACCAAGATACCTTCACTCCCCGCAGAGTAAGACAAGAGTCAGCAATACTCTCCCCAAGCAGAGTTGGTCTCCCATCAGCCCCGAAAAGGCACAGTATCCCTAGCAAGTCAGCCATACCCTCCCCTAGCAGAGTTGGTCTCCCATCAGCCCCAAAAAGGAGCAGTATCCCCAGCAAGTCAGCAACACTCTCCCCAAGCAGAGTTAGGCTACTGTCAGCCCTAAGGAAGTTGGGTATCCCTAAAAGATCTTAATATTCTCCAACAGAGTATACAGATATTCCTCAACAAGCATCCCCGACAGTCTTAATATTCCTCGACAGAAATATAAGATTGTTCCCCGGCGGAATACAGACACCCCAGTGGAGCCATTTCCCCAGTGCAGTCCAAAAAGTTTCCCCAGGAGAGTTGAACCATCTCCCCAGTAGATTCTGGAAGCTTGTCCCCTGCAGAGTACAAATATATCTCCCCGACCATGTTCAAAGGTTATTCCCCACCAGAGCCTAACTGGGTTATCCTCAGCAAATTACAACGGAAAGATCGTCCTCGGCGAAGTTCTCTCTATCCCCCAGCGGAGTTCATCAAAATCCCCCAACAAAGCTTACCAACGGTATCCCCAGCGGAGTTATCATTAAAATCTCAGCGAAGCATCTCTCCCCACGGAGTAATTCCCTGCAGAGTAATATCTTCTACAAGTTTATTCCCCAACGGAGTCATCTTCTCCTATCAGTTTGTTCTTGCAATCATCTTTGTTCATCATCCTCAGCGGAAACGAAGAACTCTACTCTTCAACATCAGCCCAGGATTTAACAAACTCCCGGCATTCGTCAAGGATTTATTTTCCCAGACGAAAATACATTCATAAACATATCATATCTCATACCTCCTATTCATATACATGATAAAGTGCATACGACACAATCTCATTTATTCCTGAGAACATCATGACATCATGCATATCATGACATTGCATACAACTAATGTTTTGCCTTTTCAGGAAAAGGGTCAATCTAAAGATGATTACCATCAACCTTTTGAAGTTCCAGATTCGATACCTATATCTAGCCAGGGCATATCTATGAGCGATTGATTGCAGATCTATACCTGTAACTAGCCAGGAAAGTATCTGCATGAAGAGATTGAAGATCAACACCTGTAACAGGCCAGGAAATTATCTTTCATTCTCAGGTCAGAGGTCTACACCTGTATCCAGCCAGGAAAGCTATCTCTACCAACCTTTTGAAGTTCCAGATTCGATACCTGTATCTAGCCAGGGCATATCTGTGAGCGATGGATTGTAGATCTATACCTGTAACTAGCCAGGAAAGTTATCTGCATGAAGATTTTGAAGATCAACACCTGTAACAGGCCAGGAAATTATCTTTCATTCTCAGGTTAGAGGTCTATACCTGTATCCAGCCAGGAAAGCTATCTCTACCAACCTTTTGAAGTTCTAGATTCGATACCTGTATCTAGCCAGGGCATATCTGTGAGCGATCGATTGTAGATCTATACCTGTATCTAGCCAGGAAAGTATCTGCATGAAGAGTTTGAAGATCAACACATGTAACAGGCCAGGAAATTATCTTTCATTCTCAGGTCAGAGGTCTATACCTGTATCCAGCCAGGAAAGCTATCTCTACCAACCTTTTGAAGTTCCAGATTTGATACCTGTATCTAGCCAGGGCATATCTGTGAGCGATCGATTATAGATCTATACCTGTATCTAGCCAGGAAAGTATCTGCACGAAGAGTTTGAAGATCAACACCTGTAACAGGCCAGGAAATTATCTTTCATTCTCAGATCAGAGGTCTACACCTGTATCCAGCCAGGAAAGCTACCTCGACCAACATTTTGAAGTTCAAGATTCGATACATGTATCTAGCCATGGCATATCTGTGAGTGATTGATTGTAGATCTATACCTGAAACCAGACGGGAAAGTTATCTACAAGAAGAGATTGAAGATCAATACCTGAAACCAGACAGGAAAACTATCTTTCCTTCTCAGGTATGCAAGTTTTCGCTAAGGAATCTCTTACGCGATCGACACCCCTGGATGGCATCTTTAAGCCCATCTCCACAACTATCCATTACATTTCCAAATGGCATCTATAAGCCCATTCCCGACAAGATTTTGTCACATCTCCAGATGGCATCTATAAGCCCATCCTCCTATCCATCATCTCTCCAAATGGCATCTGTAAGCCCATTCCCGATATCACATTGCTGATACTACACCATGCGAGTGCAAATTTCTGGGCACTCTAGTGTTCAATCATCTTCCACCTTCGGATCACGAAAGGCACGCAAGCCAATCTACATCCTCAGGTTTAAGAAGATTGAACAGGGGCAATTGTTGTACCCCAAAATTTGCCCTCCCATATTCTTCAAGGCTTGTCAAGAATCATCTTCAAATGGTTCAAGATTTCTCAAGGGTTGCACAGTCCAATTGCCTCCTAAGCCAGTCAAAATTAGGGTTTTGGTTCTTTCAAGGAATTTGAGGTTTTCAATGGTTCAATCAAGTACCATAGGCCTATATACATTGTCAAGCATCTACATGTCAAGTTTCAAGACTCACAGTGTCAAATTCCACAGTCAAAAGCCCTATTTGATCCACAGTCAAGTGCAAGGGCAAAATGGTCATTTGGCAGTCAATAGTCAAAATTTTTGGTCAACATCTTATTTTGAGTCCACAATCATCATTTGATCAAGTCTTGATCATGATTCCACAAGCATGGCTCAAAAATCATCAAGATGCAAAAAGTTACTATTTTTGGACAGCAGAAAAGTCAACTGTATCTTGACCAGGGCATAACTTTTTCATGGTTCATCAGAAAAATCCCATCCAATGCTCATTTTGAAGGGGATGACATTTCCTACAAACCATCTTCACATTACAAGTCCAAGAAATGCTCTCACAAAAAGTTATCAATTTCTACATTATAGGTCAATTTCAAAAGTCAACAAAAATGCACTTTAAGTCAAAGAACATAACTTGAGATTGGTAAATCCAAATGACATGGGACCAAAGGCATTGGTGAGAGGACTTCAAGACCTTTCCAAAATATCCAAGAACATGTTCATATGATCCAAATTGAGCAAGATATGCATTGGAGAAGTTGGGAAATTTTTGTGAATTTGCAAAAGTCAACTTTGCTCAAAACACTTTGTTTTTGCTAATGGGCCTCAAATTTCTTCTTGAAACTTTATCCAAGGTCTATGAACGACCCATCAAGCTTAAATTGAATTATTTTCTTATTTTTTATTAATTAATTGGATTTTTAATCAATTTTAATTCATTTAATTAATTTAAATTGTAGGAAATACAAAGATTTGATTTTTCAATCTTTTTGTGAAGCAAAAGTGGTCAATATATGATGGAAATTTCGTGTGCAAATCAAAGGGACAAGAATCTCCAAATTTAGCAAGTTTTTACAATAAAAAAGATTCAAAAATATATGATTGCAAATCAAATATTCAAACCATTATTCAATGGATCTTTGCTCAAGGATTTGACCTAATTCTATTCTAATATAAGTACACAAGCCAACCCTAATGCCACAAACGTGAATTTGCTGCAGAAGAAGCCATAACAACATTGAAAAAAACTCAAGAAACTTGAAAATTGTTTTCTGTCTTCCAAGCCAATTCAAGGACTTTGTTTGTTTCTAACACATTGCTGGAAGTGTCAGGGACGTGTTGCAATCGAAACCAAGCGCCAAAGCTCAAGAAACTGTCAAGAACCAATTCACGGTTTGCATATTTTTCTCATAATCGAAACTCATGATTCATAAGCATTTGATGTGATTTCTTGTTTGTTTTGTATTGTTAAAGACCACAGGAAGCTATTGGCATAGTTTAATTGGATTAAAACGCACAGAATCAAAAGATGCCATTGACAAATTCTAGGGTTCCTAAGCTTTGATTTTGGGGCTTTATTATCCAGGAAAAATTGGAACCTTTAAGACCCATGGTTAGAATCGTTGAGTCTAGACGAACACAAAGCCACCCTCGCGAAATATTTCTATTAATCATACGCACATTCGCTATTTTTCGTGGTTGCAGGTTGTGGGGGTTAAAAACCCCCGCTATCTAACTTTGTTTTTATAGGCCTAGCGAGGAAGACGATGACGTGCTGATTCATGGTTGGGCCATTCAAAAAAACGCGCGTGATTTTGATGTTTCCAGCATAATTGTTATTTTGTATATATTATAATTGTTTGTTAATATATTATCAAAAGCAAGCAAATGGCCTAGTGGTTGATGCGCTGGACGGTGATCATTGGGACCTGGGTTCGATTCCCAGGTCCCCCAAAATCCTTGTTTCTATTTTTCTTACCATAATCATGTGCAGGCTTTCAAAGATGTTCCATCATATACCTCAAACACCCAGGTGCCAAGTGGCCACAAGCTTGAATCTGATGGTCATGATTGGAAGACCATGGTACTTCCTAGTCAAAGCATGCCTGGACGATCCCAGAAGTCAAACAGGCCTGGCAGCTTAATGGGCTTGAAGATTGCTAACAAACCTCCTTAATGGGCCATCACCCCCTGGTTTATTATTACTTTTTATTCCCTTTTCCTTTAAATTATTTTATTTTAATAACTATTATTATTATTATTTAATTAACTCACAAATTATTATTTTCATGATAAAATCAGAAATATAATAATTATTATTATTATTATTAATTTCACCTTAATTTAATTATTTTTGTAAATAAATACTAATATAACTAATTTAGTTTAATTAGGTTAAATTTGACTTTTTTTCACAATAAATAAAATTAACATAGAATTAGGGTTTTGACAACTTTTAATTTCTTTTATTTTTATTTTCATTAAAACATTAAAAAATTAAAAAATATTTCTTTTATTTAATTAATTAGAATTAGGTTTAATTAAATGTAAAAAGGACCAAAATTCATTCTTTTCTCAAAAAAGGGTCAAAACCCTAAGGACTTTCCCGATGCAATTTTGTTTCACGCATGTTTATTCTTGATTATTATTTTGATCATATTTATGTATTTGTTCCGAGGATGTAATAGCGTAATTAGGACCCCTTTTATCGCTTTTCTTTAATTTCTCGTAATTTACTTTTCAAGGGTTATGTTTTTGGCGATGTAAATACCCGACACCTTGTAATAGCGTAGATTTACTTTCCGCAATTTACTTTCCGCAAATTATTAACTGTTAACTATGCATGACAAGACTTGCCTGAAAATTAAAATCAACTCGTAGCTCACTATAGTACATGTGCAAAGATAATTTAACTGAATCCTGACACACTCGCTGTGATACGGTGGGAGAACTGACTAGTGTTTTGCGTTCGTATTCGCACTTGTGCGGTTGAGCAAGAGTCGCCACCGACTTTTTATTTTATCCTAAAGGAAAGGTTAAAAAAGCACAGCAAAAACCTTTTGAGATATTTCGTGGGTTCGGGGGGTAGATTATGAAAAGGGAAGGTGTTAGCACCCTTTTCATCCATGGTTATCCATGGGCTCTTAGTTACTTGGTTTTTTAGATCACTTGCCTTGTTTTTCGATTGCTTTGAAAATGGTGTGTGTGTGGGTGCTTTTTGAAAATGTTTTGGAAAAAGATGCCTTGTCTTAGGCAACTAATGTATTTGACTCGTGTTTGAGTGTTTTACAAAAGTGTGAATCTTTTCGAAAAGATGTTTTCAAATGTTTTTGAGAGTTTGTTTGAAAGTGTTGTGGATTGTGGTTTTTGAAAAGAAGGCAAGTGTTTTTGCAAGTTTGATCTCAAGTAACTAAGAGCTTTGTCTACCCCATTATACTCAAAGGTTTTTGTCATGTTTTAACCCCTTTTAGCAATTTTGTTCTACCATTGAAATTGGTAGGCAATCTTGCATTTAGGAAGTTTATTCGGGACGGGCGCGGGTCATCGTATGGACCATGAATGCAATGATGCCAAGTGTCTTTGGCAATTTTCTTTGAAGGGACTATGATCATTCCGTTTAGGCAACATTTTGAGGGACTAATGATCATTTGATTTTGTTTTGCCAAAGATACTCGACGTGCAAGCATGGCCCATTTTGGAAGGCAACATGTGGGATTACCCTAGGGGGGGTGCAAGTGTGATTGTGTATTGATTACATGTATTTGTCCTGTATTAGGTTATCTAGCGTTTGATTTTATGTACATACAAACCCTAGGTCTAACCATGGTATAATTGAAAACTGTAAATTGCGGAATGTAAAATCTACGCTATTACAAAATAGTGTCCGGGAGTGGGGGTATAAATGTACAAGGGGATGAGACTTATAGTATCCAATAAGTTACAACCAAATCGAATGTGCGATCAAATTTAGATATCGAACATACAAATATAAGATAAAAAAGGTGTATAGGGAAATGTGAATGTGTAAGTGTGAGATGTATATGTATTGTGTGATTATTTACAAGTGCGAATTGTGGAATTGAAACGTATTAGGGTTTTTGACCTAGAGAAATGTTTTTAAATGAATCTTTGATTTGTATGCTTAATTATGTACAAAAGAAAATGTTTTAATTAAATGGTATGTTCAAATTTAAATTAAATTGTATTATGTATAAAAAGGAAAGTATTCTAATCAAATATTTGCGAATTTTAATATTAGAGAAAAATGTATTTAAATTGTTATGTTCAAATATGTATTTTAATTAAAAGAGTATTTTCAATACATGATAAAAAATGTATAATATTAATATTTCGAAATTTATGTATAAAGTATTAGTTTGTAAGAAAGTATTTAAATAAAATGATAAGAATAAATCATAAAAAGAAGGTTTAACATTTTAATTATCTCTTCTTGACTATATTAGTATAAGAAGTTTTTTATTAATATAAAAAAAAAGAATGAAGTTAGTGTTATAAAAAGGGTTAATTGTGAAATATTAACTTAGGTTAGTAAGAGATAAATGATTAATTGTAAAACATTAACTTGGGCTTCAGAGAAAAATGAGAACGGGTCAGGCCCAATGCTGGAAACAAGTTTAGGGTTAGGCGTTTGTTTGTTCAGAACTGTGATCGGTGGATCTGGAACTGACTGTTTAACGCTGGTTCGCGAAAATGTCGCGGAAGCAAGAGTCGCCACCGTCTTTTATTTTCTCCAAATGGAAAGGACAAAAGCACAGAAAAATTCCTTATAGAGATTGCTCTCAGTTCGGGAGGTAGATTATAGAAAGGGAAGGTGTTAGCACCCTTTCTATCCATGGTTATCCATGGGCTCTTAGATACTTGCTCATTTGTGTTTTCAAAAATGGTTTGTTTGCTTTTCAACTGTGGGTTTTAAAAAGTTTCTTTGAAAATTCCAGTTCGACTCTTGTATCGGTCCTCAAGAGTGTTTGAAAAATTGCTTTCGAAAGCTTTTTGAAAAGGTGTCGGTGTGAAAAGTATTTTTGATTTGTTTTGAAATTAGAGCAAGTATCTAGAGTCGTCTACCTACCCTAAGGAATTCGTCTGTGTAGATGTCCTTTAAAGTAGTGTCATCCCACCATTGAGAGGTAGGTAGCACCACCATTAGAGGTGTTCGGGTCAATTCGAGGTTCGGGACATAGTGATCACCAGAGCAATGGGAAGACACCTTAGAAGCTACCCTCATGCCAGGTTCCCGGATCATGAGGACTTACTAAGACATCCTCTACTCGACGATCACCTTTCGAGGCAAGGCAACAGTGAGGCGTACCCTAGGGGTGGTGTGTGCGATTTGTGTGTCGTTTTCATTTGCATTTGTCTTGTCATGTTATTGGTTTTCTACGCTTGATTTTATTATGGCCATTCATTCTTGCATGTCATTATTAACAGTTAAAATATTTGCGGGAAAAGTAAATCTAAAACTATTACAAATAGCGCGGGTCCACATCGCCAAAATTAAACCGGACCCGATTTGACAGAAAAGTAAATAAAGCAAAGTAAATAACGAAATTGAAAAGTGCGAAAAGTAAACGTTACAAAGCTTTGGGAGAGATACATAACTATTTAAACGACATAAAATAAACATGCGAAATTAAACAATTAAAAATATGGGCGTTGGACCCTTTTGCAAAATTAAATTAATAAGGAATTAAAATTAAAATTAAAAGAAAAGGTTTTTTGGTATTTTTATGTTTTTTAAGATTTAATGAAAAAAAGAGTTAATTAAAATTAAACTAAAAGGCAAACCCTAATTCTAATAGCTTTTAAATTTATTGTGAAAATATTGAATTGAAACCTAAATTAAACCTAATTCTTATGTACAATTTTAGTTATGAAAACAAATAAAATAAATAATATTATAAAAAAAAAATAGAAAAATTAAAAAGGAATAAAAATTAATTAAACCTAATTCTATTTTTTCTTGTGTTTTTTATTATTAAAAGAAATTAAAATCACAACCTAATTAAACCTAATTCTTACATATTAATTTATTTATGAAAATATTAGAAATAAAAATTATTTATTGTATTTTACCTTTTCTGATTTTTTTGGCGTTTTTTTGTATTTTGTAAAAAAATAATTAATTAAATAAAAGCAATAAAGTAAATAAAACAATAATTGAAAAAATAAAACATGAAGAAAAATTGCAAACCAGGGGGGGTTCAGGCCCCAATTGTGAGGTATGGACTTAGGAATTCAGGCCCAATAGCATCAGGTCCATTGACTTTCCCAGGATCATGTGTGATGCGTTGACTGGCGTTTATGGTGTTCCTTGAATTCCTGCCTTTGATTTGATCTCCCAGGACGCGTGGGCAATGATCTTTGAGCGTGCATGAGGATCTTCAGCGTAAGGGCTGCATAGGATTTGTTAGGGAAAAATAAGATTGAAATATGTAAGACCTGGGGCTCGAACCCAGGTCATGTACCTTCATCACCAATCCTTGTTGCCAACTGAGCTAAGCGCATATTCAATTAATATACAAACAAACAAATAATATAAAAAGAACCAACGCGTTAGTGGAGAGAAACGCGCGAAATTCAAATCAACGAATCACTTGTTGCCACCCCATCATCGTCCTCACCATCCCTGTAAAACAAAGAACAAAAGCAACGGTTTTTATGGCGTGGGTTTAGAGACGTTTCCAGAAAATAGCGATTAGATGTAGAACGCTCATAAATTGGGCGCGAGTATGTTAATCTCTTCGTCCAGGTCTGCTGATTGCAATGGTGGTGGCCTGGAGTCCCAATTTTTCCTTGGGTGAAAAACCCCAATTCAAAACTCTGAAAACCCTAGAAAACCAGTTATGGCATAATCGCGTATATAGCATAAAAGTTCAATTAAACATAATGGTTAGTCTCAGAACTTCATAATGAACATGATTCCATGAATAGAATGCAATAAAAATGCTTAGAATATGATATACGATTATGGAATTTTTCCTGTACAGTTTGAGTTCAATATACCAGTTCTTGGCGTGTTGATGGATGTTTGTGATTGGAATATGTTCAGGGCAACCTTGGCAAGCTATTGAAACAAGTTTTGCACTTTGAATCCACCTCTAACACTGATTTCAGTTTTTGCTTTTTTTGACAAAAATTCCAAGTTTGCAATGGGGTTTCTTGCGCAGCTTTCAGTCCATTAGGGTTAGGTTTGTGATCATGCTTATGTAGTGAAGGCATTAGGTTAACAAAATTCAATCAAATCTCTTGCCATAATGATTTTGAATATTTGATTTCTTAAGATTTTCCATATCTTTTTTCATGTATATTTTGTGTCAATTATGCTCAAATCAAACCAAATCTTTCCATGTTGGGATGTGCACGAAATATTAAGGCTGAAATGTGTACAAAAAGATTTGTTAAGGCAAGTTGGATATTTTTCATGTATTTAAATAATTTAAATGAATTAATATAAATAATAATTCAAATAAATAAATAAAAAATGAGAAAATACTTCCCTTTGGGCCAAGTGGTCGTGCATATGCTTGGAATGATGAATCATGGAAGAAAAATGGGCCCATTAGCATTTTTAGGTCATTTGGATCAAAGTTGACTTTTCAAAATATCCAAAAATTTCCCAACTTCCACAAGGCATAACTTGCTGAATTTTTAAGCTTTTCTCATGTTCTTGGACATTTTGGAAAGGTCTTTGAGTCCTCTAACCAATGTCTTTGGTCCCATGTCATTTTGATTTACCAATCTCAAGTTATGGCCTTTGACTTAAAGTCCCTTTTTGTTGACTTTTGAAAATGACCTATAATGTTGAAATTGATAACTTTTTGTGAGAGCATTTCTTGGACTTGAAGTATGAAGATGAGTTGTAGGGAATGTCTTTCTCTTCAAAATGAGCTTTGGATGGGATTTTTCTGATAATCCATGTGAAAGTTATGCCCTGGTCAATTTCAGTTGACTTTTTCAGCTGTCCAAATAAGGAAACTTTTGCATCTTGATGATTTTCTGAGCCAAATTTTGAGAATCATGATCAAGCATTGATCAAATGATGTTTATGGCTTCAAAATGATATGTTGACCAAAAATTTGAACTTTTGACTGCCAAATGACCATTTTGCCCCTACAGTTGACTGTAGTGCAATTTAGGGTTTTGACTGTGCAATTTTGAACTGAATGCCTTGAAACTTGATATGAGGATACTTGACCATCTTTGTAAGCATATGAGACTTGATTGGGCCTTTGAAAACTTCCTTTCTTTGACCAGAACTCAAACCCTAGTTTTGACTGTATAGGAGACCTTTGCACTGTGCAATTCTTGGGGAACTTTGCAGCTTGGCTTGGCAATTTCTTGAAGAATATGGGAGGGCAAATTTTGGGGTACAACAGTTGCCCCTGTTCAATCTTCTTAGACCTGAGGATGCAGATTGGTTGGCGTGCCTTTCGTAATCCGAGGGTAGAAGATGATTGGACACTAAAGTGCCCAGAAATTTGCGCTCACATGTTAGCAGTGTGGTGGAATGGGCTTATAGATGCCATTTGGAGATTTATAGATGGGATGATGGGTTTATAGATGCCATCTTGATGTTGATCGCGTAGTAGATTCCTTAGCGAGAACCTGTATACCTGCAAAAGAACAAATGAATACCTGACACGCTGCAGGAGCTGATTTTAGATGCTTGGTATAGATGTGTCCTGACTGGTTACAGGAGCTGAGTCTGGAGCTTCAAACGATGATGAATGAACCAGGTATGGTTACTGCCTTAGCATGAATGGTAATAGAACCTTGGGTGATTTTAACTTCAACAACGCTCGTTGAGAAAATCTTGGTGGGAAATACCATCTTCGCAGGATCGGAACGAGAACCATAGGCCATTATAATCTGAAAGGGAATCACCTCACTCGCCGTCGGAGAGGGAATCATAGGAAAAGGAATTGTCACCTCACTCACCGTCGGAGAGGGAACCATATGAGACTATCACCTCACACTCACCGTCAGAGAGGGAAACATCTGAAGAAGGAATTACCACCTCACTCACCGTTGGAGAGGGGACCATAGGAGACTATCACCTCACACTCACCGTCGGAGAGGGGAACATCTGAAAAAGGAATTACCACCTCACTCGCCGTCGGAGAGGGGACCATAGGAGACTATCACTTCACACTCACCGTCGGAGAGGGAAACATCTGAAAAAGGACTTACCACCTCACTCGCCGTTGGAGAGGGAACCATAGGAGACTATCACCTCACACTCACCGTCGGAGAGGGAAACATCTGAAAAAGGACTTACCACCTCACTCGCCGTTGGAGAGGGAACCATAGGAGACTATCACCTCACACTCACTGTCGAAGAGGGAAACATCTGAAGAAGGAATTACCACCTCACTCGCCGTTGGAGAGGGAACCATAGGAGACTATCACCTCACACTCACCGTCGGAGAGGGAAACATCTGAAGAAGGAATTACCACCTCACTCGCCGTTGGAGAGGGAACCATAGGAGACTATCACCTCACACTCACCGTCGGAGAGGGAAACATCTGAAGAAGGAATTACCACCTCACTCGCCGTTGGAGAGGGAACCATAGGAGACTACTGAGTCTTTATCAGAAAAATCTGTTGGGAATCGATTTAGCTGGACTAGAGGAGGTCTTGAAATATGTTTGAGAATTTCAACTGCGTCTTTCCTGAAAGGTAAAGGTCAGTCATATGCAATGCATGATATGGATCAAGCAATAATGCTCTCAACATAAATGAGATTTGTATGATATGATGCGTTATGCATGCTATAATGATGTATGTGATGTTTTATGAATGTATTTTTCGTCTAGGAAAGTAAATCCTTGACGGGTGCCGGGAGGTCATATCCTGGGCTGATGTTGATTTCGCTTCCGCTGGGGATGATAGCTACAAGAATACCGGTAGGAGAAGGTGACTCCGTTGCAGAATAAACTTGCCAAATGGAAGATTCTGCGGGGAGAAAAGATACTCTAGCGACCATGCTGGGAAGCAATACTCTGTGGGAAGAGGGATGCTTTGCTGAATTGTTGATAACTTGCTGAGGATATCCTTGTTGTGCTGGAAGTGTTGATAGACTTCGCTGGGGATAAGAAGGCTTCGTCGAGGACGCTCTTTCCGTGGCTTTTGGCTGAGGATAACCCAGTTATATCCTGTTAAGGAAATAACTATTTAAATCAAGTCGGACGACGCGTTCGTGCTCTGCGAGGGGGTAAGCTTCCAGAATCTACTGGGGATAAGCTTACTGCTTGGGGATATGAATTCCAATTTTCTTGGGGAAGCCGGATTGGACTCTTCTGGGGAGTTTTGATATGCGGGGAAGTGATTCCTTTGAATGTTGATATACCGCCGGGGAACAATCTTTAGACCAAGACTGCCGGGGATGCTTGTATTGCTGCTGGGGAAGTGTTGAGATCTACTGGAGGATACCCAACTTCCTTGAGATTTATCAACTCTGCTTGGAGAAGAAGGTACTGTTTTGCTGAACCACTCTCTGGGGAATTGAGATGTACTGGTTATGTTCTTTAGCCGAACCTATCTTGGTACCTTGGAGGATAGAACAACTAGATTGCTTAGACAACTCTTTATTGCCCCTGTTTCTAGTGTCACCTGCAATTAATTCCTTTGTTTCGTATGCAAATATTTATGAGTTAGCAAACTATTGTCAATGCATATATCACAAATTGAACCTTGGACGTTCTTCGCAAAACAAAACAGAAAAAGAAAAACAGTTGGCATGTTTAACTGGAAATATATTTGTATTGATTTTGAATGGCCTGTGAATAGGCGTTTTGGGTACAAGAGGCTGACGTCCTAGTAAGAGGAGCGCCGCCGAACAAAAGAGTTTATACAAGTTTTGTACAAAAGAAAATAAAACAGCTGTGTGAAATATGAATGATCCACTGGGTTTCAACTCTGCTATTGTCTTTATAACTACGAGCGTCTCATCACTTGATGACCTTGGTTGAAAGTGAAGTTGACTGATCGATGCCATCTGAACTTGATGTAGATACCAGATTCTGGATGCAAAGTGATCAATGAGACATAGTATTACGCTTTTATCCCTAATTTTTGCCTGGACCGCCCTTTCGGGTTTTCAGTCCACCGGGATACCCATTTTTGCCCAAGCCGCCCTTTCAGGTTTTCGACTTGCCGGGTGTACAGATTTTTTCATTTTCATCCCTTCATTTTGCCCGAACCCTTTTGGTTCGACGGGAAGCCCTAATTTTTGCCTAGGCATGTCAGCCTAGCGGGTCTTTTTTCTCATGCGTAGTATCTTTTTACTATGTCTGCATTGGCGGGGTGAGGAAGGTCGTCACCATCCATATTGGTTAGAATCATTGCTCCTCCTGAGAACACATGTTTAACCACAAATGGCCCTTCGTACGTAGGGGTCCATTTGCCCCTTGGATCACTCTGAGGAAGGATGATTCTCTTGATTACCAGATCCCCAACTTGATATTCCTGTGGTCTGACCTTTTTGTTAAATGCCCTGATCATTCGTTTTTGGTACGTCTGACCATGACAGATAGCAGCAAGTCTCTTTTCATCAATGAGGTTGAGTTGATCAAGTCGTGTCTGGATCCAATCATCTTCGTTCAGATTTGCATCCTTCATTATCCGGAGAGAGGGAATTTGTACTTCGATCGGTAAGACTGCCTCCATGCCATAAACCAGAGAGAAAGGGGTTGCCCCGGTTGACGTCCTAGCTGAGGTACGGTACCCATGCAGAGCGAACGGTAACATCTCGTGCCAATCTCTATAGGTCACTGTCATCTTCTGCACGCTTTTCTTGATGTTCTTATTTGCTGCTTCTACAACCCCATTCATCTTCGGTCTGTAAGGCGAAGAATTGTGGTGCTGTATCTTGAACTGTTCGCAGAGC
Source organism: Vicia faba (assembly GCA_948472305.1). Classification (NCBI taxonomy): domain Eukaryota; kingdom Viridiplantae; phylum Streptophyta; class Magnoliopsida; order Fabales; family Fabaceae; genus Vicia; species Vicia faba. Next base: position 25,636 of record CATIWC010001761.1, read on the forward strand.
TCAGCGATCATCTTATTGTTCAGATTGGTACCGTTGTCTGTAATAATTCGCTCAGGGACGCCGTACCGACAGATCAGGTTGTGCCGAATGAACCGTGCCACAACAGTCTTGGTTACCGTGGCATAGGATGCTGCCTCAACCCACTTCGTGAAATAGTCAATCGCCACTAGGATGAAGCGATGTCCATTAGATGCCGTAGGTTTTATCTCGCCGATCATGTCTATGCCCCACATTGCAAATGGCCAAGGCGCAGTCAGGACATTCAGGGGAACCAGAGGAACATGCACCTTGTCTGCATAAATCTGGCACTTGTGGCATGTCCTGGAGTGTTGGTAGCAGTCAGCTTCCATTGTGGACCAGTAATATCCTGCCCGTAGGATTTTCTTAGCCATAGTGTGTCCACTGGAATGCGTACCAAAGGTCCCTTCATGTAGCTCTTCCATGATTCTTTCTGCTTCAGTTTTATCCACACAACGCAGTAAGGTTGAATCATGGTTTCGCTTGTACAAGATGTCGTTGCTAAGGAAGAACTTGGCTGCAAACCTTCTCAAGAACTTCTTATCATTGATAGAGGCACCTTCAGGGTATTCCTGAGCTTCAAGATATCTCCTTACCTCATGATACCAAGGCTTCTCAGTCACCAATTCAGTCTCGAGATCGCAACAGTATGCCGGTTCGTCCAGTTTCCAGATGATGATTCGGGGAGCCTCATTATCCCATTTGACCTTGAACATTGAAGACATTGTAGCTAACGCGTCCGCTAACTGATTCTCTTCTCTTGGAAAGTGCTCAAAGGTTATCTCTGTGAAGTGGGGGATCAGGTTTAACACACATTCTCTGTAAGGAATCAAGTTTGGATGTTTCGTATCCCACTCTCCTTTGATCTGATTGATCACAAGAGCGGAATCTCCGAAGACACTTAGAAATTTGATCCTTAGGTCAATCGCAGCTTGAAGACCCATGATACACGCCTCATACTCCGCCATGTTGTTGGTACAGTTGAAACATAGCCGGGCAGTGAGTGGAGTATGAGTACCTTGAGGCGATATGATGATGGCGCCGATACCATTACCCAAAGCATTGGAGGCTCCGTCAAAGTGCATAGACCATCGGGATCCTGGTTCAGGTCCTTCATCCGGTCCAGGTACTTCACAATCTGTTACTATCATGATGCTTTCATCCGGAAACTCGAAGTTCATTGATTGGTAGTCATCTACAGCTTGATGAGCTAAGTGGTCTGCCAATACACTCCCCTTGATGGCTTTCTGGGTTGTGTACTGAATGTCGTATTCCGTCAAGATCATTTGCCATCTTGCAATTCTCCCAGACAGAGCGGGCTTTTCGGATATGTACTTTATCGGATCCATCTTTGAGATCAACAAGGTAGTGTGAGTCAGCATATACTGTCTCAGCCGGCGAGCAGCCCATACCAAAGTGCATCAAGTTTTCTCAAGCAGTGAGTATCGGGTCTCACAGTCGGTAAACTTTTTGCTAAGGTAATAAATGGCATGCTCTTTTCGGCCAGACTCGTCATGCTGCCCCAGCACACACCCCATTGAGTTGTCAAGCACTGTCAGATATAGTATCAGAGGTCTCCCTTCAACCGGTGGCATAAGGATAGGTGGTTCTTGGAGATACTCTTTGATTCTGTCAAAAGCAGCCTGACATTCATCGTTCCAACGTACTACCTGATCTTTCTTCAGCAGCTTGAAGATTGGCTCACAGGTAGCAGTCAGATGTGAGATGAATCGAGCAATGTAATTCAGGCGTCCTAAAAAGCCTCTGATTTCCTTCTCTGTCTTAGGGACTGGCATCTCTTGAATAGCTTTGACCTTGGCAGGGTCCACTTGTATTCCCTTGTCACTGACCACAAAGCCTAGCAGTTTCCCAGATCTTACCCCGAAGGTGCACTTGTTCGGGTTCAATCTCAGCTTGTATAATTTCAACCGGTCAAACAACTTCTGCAGATGATCTAGGTGCTCTTCCTCAGTTTGGGACCTTACGATCATGTCGTCAACATACACCTCTATCTCGTGATGGATCATGTCATGAAATAAGGCAACCATGGCACGTTGGTAGGTTGCCCCAGCGTTCTTTAATCCAAAAGGCATGACCTTGTAACAGAAGGTGCCCCACTGAGTAACAAATGTAGTCTTTTCCATGTCTTCAGGTGCCATCTTGATCTGATTGTAACCTGAAAAGCCATCCATGAAAGAGAATACCTTGTGCTGAGCTGTATTATCAACAAGGACATCAATGTGAGGTAAGGGGAAGTCATCCTTGGGGCTGGCCCTGTTCAGATCCCTGTAATCGACACACATTCTAACCTTACCGTCCTTCTTAGGTACCGGCACCACATTAGCAACCCATTGAGGGTAAGAAGTCACTGCAAGGAACCCAGCATCAAACTGTTTCATAACCTCGGCTTTGATCTTCTCAGACATCTCTGGACGCATCCGACGGACCTTTTGCTTGATTGGAGGGCAGTCTTCCTTAGTTGGCAAGTGATGGACCACAATGTCGGTATCCAACCCGGGCATGTCTTCGTAGGACCAGGCAAAGATCTCCATATAGTCATGTAACATCTTGGTTAACCGTTGCTTCACGCTGAGCTCTAGGTTGGCACCAATCTTTACCTCTTTCCTGTCTGCCTCAGTACCCAGGTTGATTGTTTCCACTGGCTCTTCATGGGGTTGAATTGCCCTCTCTTCCTGAAGCAATAGTCTTGTAAGCTCGCCAGGCACTTCGCAATCATCTTCACCTTCGTCTTCGGCTAAGTTGATCGGATTTTCGAAGTCATAATTGGCAGTAGCAGAGTTGTTATCAGTAAGATCCAGAGTGGATTGAAACCTGTATGAGTGAGTGTGTGTGTAAATACAGCTGTTTTGAAATATATGAAAAGGAAAGAAAGACAGGAAAGGAGCACAATATTTGTAATGCGAAAATACGTCCAAGATTTTCATTTATGATATATGAAATGACAGTTTGTATGCCCTCACAAATAGAACCACGATGCCTCGGGTAAGACACCGGGCCATAGAGTTTATCATTGTTTATTACAAAATAACGAAACAAAGAAATTTATTACTTAGTAACAAAAGAAACAGGGAGATTGTCCTTTGCGCTCCAATTGTTAAGTCCACCGTCAGTTGCCGGGTAGATCCAGCTATCAAACTCAGCATCGTCCACTTCGTCTTCGTCCCCAATAGCATTTATTCCATGAGCAGGTAGGGGAGCTGTCACCACATTAGGCTTCTCAGATGCCTCAAACTGTACCTCCTTGGCGTCAATAAGGTCCTGCAGCTTGTTCTTTAACGCCCAACAGTCATCAATAGAGTTCCCCGGGCTATCTGAATGGTAGGCACAACGAGCATTCGGGTTGTACTTGGGAGATGTTGTATTTGGGAACTTTGGAGCCTCCCTGACAGTCACCAAATTGGTGGATAGCAACTGTGGCAGGATCTGTGACAGGGTCATGCTTAACCGGGTAAACTCTCTCCGGGGTCTTTCAGCCCTTTGAGGATTGTTCGGCCGAGGAGCGGCAGCAGGCTTAGCAATCATCACCGCACTGACAGATTGGCGGTGCTCAGGTCTCTCTGATTTCCTAGAACCATACACGGCACTAGACTCCTTCTTGAATGGTTTCTTTTCCGAACTAGATGATGCACCCTTTGCAATCTTCCCAGACTTCAGCCCAGCTTCAATTCTCTCTCCAGTCAGAATCAAATCAGTGAACCCAGCAGAAGAATTCCCAATGAGATGGTTGAAAAATGGCCCAGATAGGGTCCCCAAGAACATGTCTACCAGCTCCCGGTCAGTCAATGGTGGCTGCACCCTGCCAGCCAGGTCTCTCCACTTCTGAGCGTACTCCTTAAAACCTTCGCTTACACCTAACGACATACCCTGGAGTTGGGTACGCGTGGGGGCAAGGTCGGCATTATATTGATACTGCTTATAGAAAGCAGTAGCCAACTCCTCCCAGTTACGAACCTTGGTCCCATCCAGCTGATAGAACCATTCGAGATGAGTCCCTGAAAGACTCTCCTGGAAGAAGTGGATCCATAAATTCTTATCCGCAGAGTACGGCTGAATTTTCCGAACATAGGACCTTAAATGCAGCTTGGGACAAGACGCCCCGTCATACTTAGAGAAGGATGGTGCTTTGAACTTGTGAGGGATGATCACACCAGTCGACAAACCCAGATCTCCAAAATCCAGCCCAGGTACCTGCTGAACCTCCATAGCCTTCAATCTGTCCTCCAGTTGCTTATATCTGTCATCTGCAGGAGGGTACTGCTCTTCATCAAAGTCTGTCTCGTTGTCGGAGACTACCGGACTAGGGACCTTTACTTCTGCCTGAGAAGGGCTCTTGCCAACAGAAGAACCAGCCTCTTCGTGTTGCAGAGTATTGCCAAACCTTCGGCCCGAGTTGAACAGAACAGTTCTTCTCTTCTTCTTCTTCTCCTTCTTCAGGAGCATAGCCTTCAGTTCTTCTTGGCCTTGAGCTAGACCCTTGATTAATTCTTGAAACTGCGCATTCTGCGCCTGAAGAGCCTTGATTGATGTCTCAGTTGATGCAGATTCGGGATTCATGATGCTGAAATAAACAGCGAAGAACTGTAAGCAACCTGAAAAGAGGAAGAACCTGCTATGCACATGATGAATGATAGGTGTTTATGCAATGCATTCAAGGGTTCGAAAATTCAACTTTGTTGTAGACAAAAAGGAACACACGTTATCATTAAGGAAATCATTGTTTAATACATCAAGGCCTCATGGGCAAAAGTACAAAAAGTCAAATCAATCCCAAAATACACTGCGCATCCTCTTTGGAGCTATATAGGTGTTGAGATTCCTCTCCTCATGCAACAGGCGGGTGAGCTCCAAGACCTTCTTTTCACTGGCATGTAGACTGGTCTCAAGAGAATTCCTTTCCTCCTTAAGCTGGATCCAGCTCTTCTGCATCTCTTCCCAGGATGTGGGCATATCGGGGTGCTGAATAGTGTGGGACACTTCCCCTTCCAAGACTGGTTCTTTGATTACCGGGAGCATATGAGGATAAGGCATCACTAGCTTCTGGGAGCGAGCTCGTACCCACTTGAGATAAGGTTCCAACGGGATGGAATTCCTGTGCCCCAGTGTCTTGCTGTCTATCTTACTTGGCATCCTCCAGGCTCTGATAAATCTCTGGCGAAGTCCTTGAGTATCGTTGTCGAAGTCAAAAACTATGTCAGGGATTAACATGTCATGAGGACCATCTCTCCGAGCATAACCAAACTGTCTCCAAGCCAGGCATGGGCTGTAAGTAATACCTCCTCTGATTCCAAGCAAAGGAACATTAGGGTACTCCCCGCAACGATCAATGATAGTGACATCTTCTCTGGACCTAGGGCACCAATGTATATCTACATGTGTAAGAGTCATCAACCGTTGTGACCATCTCAAACCCCGCTCATTCTTCAAGACTGATTGTGGAAGGTGCGAAATAAACCACCTTCCCAGGAGAGGAGTGCAACACATAAGGACACCTCTTTTTCTCATGGTTCGAGTGTAACATGAGTGAAGGATGTCCCCCAGCAACGTAGGTATGGGATTCTTGGACATAAAGATCTGAACAGCGCTGATATCAATAAGCTGGTCTGGATTAGGGAACAACACCAAACCATAAACAAGGAGGGCCACAACCTCTTCAAAAGCTTGCAAGTCAAGGGAGTTCCAACATTCATGGGCTTTTTCAAATAGAAACCTGGCTAAGAACCCTTTGATACCACTTCTAACTTCCCAATGTCCCTTGAGGTCAGATGACTGTAGGTGCAAGGCTTTAGCAATCTCTTCCAGCTTAGGTTCCTTTTCTGTACCGTTGAAGGGTAGCTGATCAAGGATAGGGATCTTCAGGAGCCGGGAGAACTCCTCCAATGTAGGTACCAACTGATAGTCCAAGAAGGTAAAACAGTGATGCAGAGGATCAAAGAACTGGAACAGGACCTTTATCATATCTTCCTCAATGTTGGTGTTGACCAAGCTGATGAGGCTTCCATGCCTTTCACTGAATGAAGAGTTCTCGGGGATCCTGGATATAAGCTCCTTAAGCTGAGGAGGGATCCTTACAAGACTGATTTGAATTGTCTTTCTACGAACAGTTTCCATGTCCTACAAAACAAGAACAAAGATGAAAATTCGAACCCCTGAAATGGTTAGTCAATGCATATGATGCTGGATGATGTCATGATGCTATGATTAAACACACCACAGATATTTACAAAGACAAACATGTAAGGTACACAAGGCACACAAGACAAGCCCTTAAGGTTTAAGGCCAGCATGGGGTCTGGGTAGTACCCTCTTGAAGTTAGTGGGCTCAACCTGTCCTATTAGAAGTAACCGGGTTCTAAGGGTCCCAATATCACGGGATTGCTTTCATTGTTCATCGTTTCGATTTAGCCACTGAACTGGCGACCGAAATATTCCAGGAAAGCAACCCTCAATTGAGTGTAGTATCGAGTATCAACCAACCTCGGACTGCACCAAAGTCAGTTATCTCACTACCCTAAAGAGGCCAAGATAGTTCAATTAAGGTTCCTAAGGTCTGTTGATGCTTCATGACACCACGCGGAGGCCCCGTACTCTCCTTGACTGAACTCAAGGGTTACCGGTACACACCAAAGTGCCACATCAACGTAGCAGACTGTTTCAACCATGTCGGTATACCCCGCACAGTTCCCTCACAGCCTTGTTGCTACTTTCTAAGAAGGTATCCCCCAGATCTGGGTTAGGATCTATAGAACTCCCAAGCAACCCACAATTTAAAGCACACAAGGAAAACAATTGAAAACACAGTTATGAACTAACCCTAAGGTACACCCCACTTTAAGTTTAGTCCCCAGCAGAGTCACCAGTTCTGTGATCGGTGGATCTGGAACTGACTGTTTAACGCTGGTTCGCGAAAATGTCGCGGAAGCAAGAGTCGCCACCGTCTTTTATTTTCTCCAAATGGAAAGGACAAAAGCACAGAAAAATTCCTTATAGAGATTGCTCTCAGTTTGGGAGGTAGATTATAGAAAGGGAAGGTGTTAGCACCCTTTCTATCCATGGTTATCCATGGGCTCTTAGATACTTGCTCATTTGTGTTTTCAAAAATGGTTTGTTTGCTTTTCAACTGTGGGTTTTAAAAAGTTTCTTTGAAAATTCCAGTTCGACTCTTGTATCGGTCCTCAAGAGTGTTTGAAAAATTGCTTTCGAAAGCTTTTTGAAAAGGTGTCGGTGTGAAAAGTATTTTTGATTTGTTTTGAAATTAGAGCAAGTATCTAGAGTCGTCTACCTACCCTAAGGAATTCGTCTGTGTAGATGTCCTTTAAAGTAGTGCCATCCCACCATTGAGAGGTAGGTAGCACCACCATTGGAGGTGTTCGGGTCAATTCGAGGTTCGGGACATAGTGATCACCAGAGCAATGGGAAGACACCTTAGAAGCTACCCTCATGCCAGGTTCCCGGATCATGAGGACTTACTAAGACATCCTCTACTCGACGATCACCTTTCGAGGCAAGGCAACAGTGAGGCGTACCCTAGGGGTGGTGTGTGCGATTTGTGTGTCGTTTTCATTTGCATTTGTCTTGTCATGTTATTGGTTTTCTACGCTTGATTTTATTATGGCCATTCATTCTTGCATGTCATTATTAACAGTTAAAATATTTGCGGGAAAAGTAAATCTAAAACTATTACAAATGGCGCGGGTCCACATCGCCAAAATTAAACCGGACCCGATTTGACAGAAAAGTAAATAAAGCAAAGTAAATAACGAAATTGAAAAGTGCGAAAAGTAAACGTTACAAAGCTTTGGGAGAGATACATAACTATTTAAACGACATAAAATAAACATGCGAAATTAAACAATTAAAAATATGGGCGTTGGACCCTTTTGCAAAATTAAATTAATAAGGAATTAAAATTAAAATTAAAAGAAAAGGTTTTTTGGTATTTTTATGTTTTTTAAGATTTAATGAAAAAAAGAGTTAATTAAAATTAAACTAAAAGGCAAACCCTAATTCTAATAGCTTTTAAATTTATTGTGAAAATATTGAATTGAAACCTAAATTAAACCTAATTCTTATGTACAATTTTAGTTATGAAAACAAATAAAATAAATAATATTATAAAAAAAAATAGAAAAATTAAAAAGGAATAAAAATTAATTAAACCTAATTCTATTTTTTCTTGTGTTTTTTATTATTAAAAGAAATTAAAATCACAACCTAATTAAACCTAATTCTTACATATTAATTTATTTATGAAAATATTAGAAATAAAAATTATTTATTGTATTTTACCTTTTCTGATTTTTTTGGCGTTTTTTTGTATTTTGTAAAAAAATAATTAATTAAATAAAAGCAATAAAGTAAATAAAACAATAATTGAAAAAATAAAACATGAAGAAAAATTGCAAACCAGGGGGGGGGGGGTTCAGGCCCCAATTGTGAGGTATGGACTTAGGAATTCAGGCCCAATAGCATCAGGTCCATTGACTTTCCCAGGATCATGTGTGATGCGTTGACTGGCGTTTATGGTGTTCCTTGAATTCCTGCCTTTGATTTGATCTCCCAGGACGCGTGGGCAATGATCTTTGAGCGTGCATGAGGATCTTCAGCGTAAGGGCTGCATAGGATTTGTTAGGGAAAAATAAGATTGAAATATGTAAGACTTGGGGCTCGAACCCAGGTCATGTACCTTCATCACCAATCCTTGTTGCCAACTGAGCTAAGCGCATATTCAATTAATATACAAACAAACAAATAATATAAAAAGAACCAACGCGTTAGTGGAGAGAAACGCGCGAAATTCAAATCAACGAATCACTTGTTGCCACCCCATCATCGTCCTCACCATCCCTGTAAAACAAAGAACAAAAGCAACGGTTTTTATGGCGTGGGTTTAGAGACGTTTCCAGAAAATAGCGATTAGATGTAGAACGCTCATAAATTGGGCGCGAGTATGTTAATCTCTTCGTCCAGGTCTGCTGATTGTAATGGTGGTGGCCTGGAGTCCCAATTTTTCCTTGGGTGAAAAACCCCAATTCAAAACTCTGAAAACCCTAGAAAACCAGTTATGGCATAATCGCGTATATAGCATAAAAGTTCAATTAAACATAATGGTTAGTCTCAGAACTTCATAATGAACATGATTCCATGAATAGAATGCAATAAAAATGCTTAGAATATGATATACGATTATGGAATTTTTCCTGTACAGTTTGAGTTCAATATACCAGTTCTTGGCGTGTTGATGGATGTTTGTGATTGGAATATGTTCAGGGCAACCTTGGCAAGCTATTGAAACAAGTTTTGCACTTTGAATCCACCTCTAACACTGATTTCAGTTTTTGCTTTTTTTGACAAAAATTCCAAGTTTGCAATGGGGTTTCTTGCGCAGCTTTCAGTCCATTAGGGTTAGGTTTGTGATCATGCTTATGTAGTGAAGGCATTAGGTTAACAAAATTCAATCAAATCTCTTGCCATAATGATTTTGAATATTTGATTTCTTAAGATTTTCCATATCTTTTTTCATGTATATTTTGTGTCAATTATGCTCAAATCAAACCAAATCTTTCCATGTTGGGATGTGCACGAAATATTAAGGCTGAAATGTGTACAAAAAGATTTGTTAAGGCAAGTTAGATATTTTTCATGTATTTAAATAATTTAAATGAATTAATATAAATAATAATTCAAATAAATAAATAAAAAATGAGAAAATACTTCCCTTTGGGCCAAGTGGTCGTGCATATGCTTGGAATGATGAATCATGGAAGAAAAATGGGCCCATTAGCATTTTTAGGTCATTTGGATCAAAGTTGACTTTTCAAAATATCCAAAAATTTCCCAACTTCCACAAGGCATAACTTGCTGAATTTTTAAGCTTTTCTCATGTTCTTGGACATTTTGGAAAGGTCTTTGAGTCCTCTAACCAATGTCTTTGGTCCCATGTCATTTTGATTTACCAATCTCAAGTTATGGCCTTTGACTTAAAGTCCCTTTTTGTTGACTTTTGAAAATGACCTATAATGTTGAAATTGATAACTTTTTGTGAGAGAATTACTTGGACTTGAAGTATGAAGATGAGTTGTAGGGAATGTCTTTCTCTTCAAAATGAGCTTTGGATGGGATTTTTCTGATAATCCATGTGAAAGTTATGCCCTGGTCAATTTCAGTTGACTTTTTCAGCTGTCCAAATAAGGAAACTTTTGCATCTTGATGATTTTCTGAGCCAAATTTTGAGAATCATGATCAAGCATTGATCAAATGATGTTTATGGCTTCAAAATGATATGTTGACCAAAAATTTGAACTTTTGACTGCCAAATGACCATTTTGCCCCTACAGTTGACTGTAGTGCAATTTAGGGTTTTGACTGTGCAATTTTGAACTGAATGCCTTGAAACTTGATATGAGGATACTTGACCATCTTTGTAAGCATATGAGACTTGATTGGGCCTTTGAAAACTTCCTTTCTTTGACCAGAACTCAAACCCTAGTTTTGACTGTATAGGAGACCTTTGCACTGTGCAATTCTTGGGGAACTTTGCAGCTTGGCTTGGCAATTTCTTGAAGAATATGGGAGGGCAAATTTTGGGGTACAACAAGAACGCATCAGGGTTTGAACGGCGCCGCGTTCGTACGTTCGTCTTCGTCGCCTTCTGACCAATGCTCCTCCGTCCGGCCACCGGTATTGCTTCCCAACCTCTCTTCTCTCCAAGGCGTAAGCTTCGCGTCCTCTTGACTTAGGGTTCGTTCCAACGTTTTATGTTCTTATCTCTTTTCTTTTATGAATTGCATGTTTTTTATTTGAATTTTTGATTCTTAAATCTGTGCTATTGTGAGGTGGTGGAGAAAGAGAGGGAGAAAACTCACTACCTGATCTTGGAGATGGAGGAGAGGTGGAGGGCGTGACGCTTAGGAGGCCGGAACGGCGATTCGGTGACGAAGCTGGATGCTTGCTTTGCTTCTGATGCTTTCCTGGTATCTTTATCTCTTCTACTTTTGTCCCTTTGAATTGTTGGTGGCCTTGGAATGTATTTGCTCGTGATGTATGTTTACTGAGTTCGCCTCTTCTTTCTTCTCTTGAACGCTGTATGCTTGCTTGTATCGCCCTGTGATGATCTCAGAGGTCTGAGGGCCTAGGTTGCCTTTGAATTGTGGAAATGCTTTCTTGAACAATTTGCCTATGTTGTGGCCTATGATGCCCTGAACACGCTTCTGAGTATGCCCTTGACGCTTTCTCTCTTCTTCTCTTATTGCTGTATGCTTGTTAATCGCCTATGATGTTAATTTCTGAGGCTTAGAGGTTGGATAGTTTTAGGGATGGTTGAGGTTTGGTATATTTTCTGTTGAGCTGTGTGTTTGGTGGTTTATTGATAGGCATGGTGAGGTTTTACAGGTTCTTGAGGTTTTAGACGTGTTTGATGGTTCAGGCAGGGATAATACAGGTTCTTTGCTTCGACCACTGATTTGAACTTCAGGCTTTTTTTGAGTTTGTATCAGCTTGCAGGTTTTCTATACTTTTTGAACTTGGTTTCAGGTTTTTTGGATAGGTTTTGAGGTGTTTCAGGTTATGGTTTTGAGATGTGTTATGTTGTGTGTTTATTTGCTTCAGTTTGGATGGTAGGCAGGTTGTTGGTAGTTCTGTGTATATGTTTGGATGATGCAGGCAGGTTAAGGCATTAGCAGGTTATGTGAGGTTTTTGCTGATGGGTTTGAGGTGTTTCAGGTTGAGGCAGGGTTGATGAGGTTTTTTGTGAGATTCATGCTGATGCAGGTCTTGCTTCAGTATGTATGTATTTGGTTTTGGATGATGTGTTTTGATAACTTGTGAAAATCTGGACAGGTATGAGGTTATGGCCTATATTCGTTTTGTTCTGAGTTATACAGGTTATCTGTTTTTTGTGATATTGGTGCTTGGCTCAATCAGGTTTGACAGTATGTTTTCTTGTGTTCTTTTGTCCTCTTTCTCTTGGTCTTTGGCGCCCAATCTTTATTCAAACCTTGGTCTTCTCTTTGATCCAAGCTTGCTGGGTAGTTTCACAAGGTTTCTTGGAACTTTTCTATTTTTGGCAATTGTCTATGCTGTGTACTTCTGCCCAGTTTTGAATAATGCTGAATTGTATTCTCTTTTTTGTATATCTTTTCTGTCCTCCCTGCCTAAGCCTAAAACCTGCCTATGCTTTTTATCTCTCTTCTTTTTTCTCGATGGTACAATTTTGAGAATTTAATATGATTTATTTCTGTACTTTCTGAAGGGGCCTATTCTGATGGGAAATGATGATTTAAGGTTTTAGCTTGCATAACACCTTTCTTGACTGCATCCTCTTTATCTCTTTTTGACAGTTTGGATAGATTTTCTGTTTTGACAGTAAATTGCCTTTTTGCTTTTGGTGGAAAGTGGAATTAGATTTGAACTATGTAGTTTGAACTTTGGATTTGAGATTCTATGCAGCTTGAATTTTGGAACTTATGCATTTGACATTTGCATTCATGAATAAAAATCTTCCCTCTTTGTGAACCGGGAGAAATCCCGTGATTTGCAGAGAGGGTCAACTGATCCCAGTCAGTGGCCTCTAATGATGAGCGAAATTTTTTTTTAACTGTCTTTTCCAATTTAATGCTTTCTGACTTTCTCTTTTCTTTTTGCAGATAAAAATGGAGCACCGGCGCGGAGTGAAGAATGAAGAATATTAGAACTAGGATAGTTTTTATTTTATGTAATATTTAAATTAATGTAAATTATTGTCTGTAATTTAAATTATAAACAACAATTTGTACAAATAATTCAAATATCAATAAAATCTAAATTATCCAATTAATTCTAATTTTCTTTTTTGTTTATTTATTTATTCAAAATTCTTAGAATTAAAACAATTGAAAAATAAATTTCAATCATTCAATTTTTAGAATAATAAATAACTTAAATAATAACAATATTGATCAATTAATCCTGTCTCTTCCGATATCCAAAGCAAAGCAGCAGTCAACCAAAATGAACTGACCAAACGCATTCCTTCTTCACTGATTTGCCATAAACACTGTGAATCCAATACTGCATACTGTATTTGACTGGCCCAAAGAAAACAACATGAATTCCAACCACTTGTTTCTTTCACTGATTAAATCAAAACAACGCGAATTTAACCCGAATCTCGGAATAAACTGCAAAACGCTGTGGAATTTAAATTCTTCTGAGAATATGCCCATAAAACTTTAATTCCTGATTAAATGTCGAATAACGCTCGCCTGATCAAAATTGAACCAAAATCAACCAAAACCCTAAGCCAACTGTATGAAACAATCCAAGGCTCTGAAAATCAGTAAAAACCCTAATTTTGCTTGACTGTCAAGAAAAGTCCATTTTTCCGATTCTTGAGCCAGTTTGAAAAGTCAGGAACTGTCTGAAGCTGAGATTTCTTGTGGAAAAGCGCGAGGGCAAATTTTGGGGTACAACAGTTGCCCCTGTTCAATCTTCTTTGACCTGAAAAGTTAGATTGGCAAGTTTGCCTTTCGCGACTTGAAGGTAAAAGGAGATTGGACACTAATGTGCCCAGAAAATTTGCACTTGGCGATCTGATGGTGGAGGTGAATGGGCTTAAAGATGCCATTTGGTGATGGGCTTAAAGATGCCATCTGGTGCGAGAGAATTTTGTCGGGGGATGGGCTTAGAGATGCCATCTGAGAACGGGCTTATAGATGCCATTCGGCGACTGCTGGTAGGAGGATGGGCTTATAGATGCCATCTGGACATGTTGAATTGTGTGTCAATGGTGAGTGGACAAGTATCAGAAGGGCCTCCATGTTTTGGGGACATCTCTGAATTGGGGTCCGGACAAGCAACAGATTGACGTCCGTATCTGGAGAATCTGTAAACCATCAGAGATTGAATAAGCAATAGAGCAGCATCCGTTGTTGGGACATGTCCGTAAACTATTTTCAAAAATTGAGAAGAGTCTGAATAAGTTGGTAGATTGACATCCGTTGTAGGGAAGAATCCGTAAACTGTTTCAGAAGTTGAGAAGGGTTTGATCAAGTCGGTAGATTGGCATCCGTTGTAGGGAAGAATCCGTAAACTTGTTTCAGAAGTCTTGAAGTTGAAGAGGAGTCGGTGTAGGGTTTCTGCTGATGCGTCTGAATGAATCTGGAGTAAGTATCAGAATATCGCCGTGTCCGGGTCACATCTGAACTATTTCTGGATGGATCTTGAGAGTTGATCTGTGTCTATCGACCGATCTTACCTGAAAAGGCAAAGGGTTAGTTGTATGCAATGTTATGATGCATGATGCAATTCATGTGACATTAATGTTTATGATATGAATGTAATGAATGCGCATGTAAGCTGATGAGCTAGTCTTGCCGAGGATACATGAATCCGAGATGGCTGAAGATAAAAGCCTCTTGGCTGCTGCCGGGGAAAATAAATCCTTGGCTGTCGCTGGGGAAGAGAATTCCTGATGACCTCTACTGGGGAGTTCCAAACTAGTAGACTCATGCTGGGGAGGCCAGATTGAGAATCTTCGGCTTGATGGGAAGTAACTCTGGCGACTTCACTGGGGAACTCAAGATTTGTCTTCCTAAAACTCTGTGGGGCGAAGGTTCAATGGTCTGGCTCCGCTGGGGATACTGAAGCTTAAACTCTGAGGGGGATTGAATTCCGGAGGACTCCCTGGCTGGGGATTTGTAAAGATAAGTTACTGCTGGGGAATTTTGATGAGCTCCGCTGAGGATGGGAAGAATTTTGGCGAGCGCGATCTTCCGTGGTTATTAGCTGAACAAGCGATAGGTTAACATCCGTTTACTTGGAGAACCCGTGAACTGTTTTCAGAAATCTTGAAGTTGAATCAGCAATAGAGCCGCATCTGTTGTTGGGAAGCGTCCGTAAACTAATTTCAATGGTTGCATCTGAACAAGCTAATAGATTAACACCCGTTACTTGGGAAGAATCCATGAACTGTTTTCAGAAGTCTTGGGAAGAATCTGAACAAGTGATAGGTTAACATCCGTTTACTTGGAGAACCCGTGAACTGTTTTCAGAAATCTTGAAGTTGAATCAGCAATAGAGCCGCATCCGTTGTTGGGAAGCGTCCGTAAACTAATTTCAACGGTTGCATCTGAACAAGCTGATAGATTAACACCCGTTACTTGGGAAGAATCC
Organism: Vicia faba; assembly: GCA_948472305.1. Taxonomy (NCBI): domain Eukaryota; kingdom Viridiplantae; phylum Streptophyta; class Magnoliopsida; order Fabales; family Fabaceae; genus Vicia; species Vicia faba. The sequence continues at coordinate 40,822 of CATIWC010001761.1, forward strand.
ATAAACTGTTTTCAGAAGTCTTGAGAAGAATCTGAACAAGCGATAGGTTAACATCCGTTACTTGGAGAACCCGTGAACTATTTTCAGAAATCTTGAAGTTGAATCAGCAATAGAGCCGCATCCGTTGTTGGGAAGCGTCCGTAAACTAATTTCAGAGGTTGAGAAGAGTCTGAACAAGTTGGTAGATTAACATCCGTTGTTGGGAAGAATCCGTAAACCTGTTTCAGAAGTCTTGAAGTTGAAGAGAAACCGGTGTAGGGTTTCTTGATGATGCGTCTGAATGAATCTGGAATAAGTATCAAAAAGTCACTGTGTCTGGGTCACATCTGAACTATTTCTGGATGAATCTCGGGAGATGATCTGTGTCTGTCGACTGATCTTACCTGAAAAGGCAAAGGGTTAATTGTATGCAATGTTATGATGCATGATGCAATGCATGTGACATTAATGTTTATGATATGAATGTAATGAATGCGCACGTAAGCTGATGAGCTAATCTTGCTAAGGATACATAAATCCGAGATGGCTGAAGATAAAAGCATCTTGGCTACTGCCGGGGAAAATAAATCCTTGGCTGTCGCTGGGGAAGAGAATTCCTGATGACCTCTACTGGGGGGTTCCAAACTAGTAGACTCATGCTGGGGAGGCCAGATTGAGAATCTTCGGCTTGATGGGAAGTAACCCTGGAGACTTCACTGGGGAACTCAAGATTTGCCCACCTAAAACTCTGTGGGGAGAAGGTTCAATGGCCTGGCTTCGCTGGGGATAGGGAGGATTTTGGCGAGCGCGATCTTTCGTGGTGATTAGCTTGAGAAGAATCTGAACAAGCGATAGGTTAACCTCCGTTTACTTGGAGAACCCGTGAACTATTTTCAGAAATCTTGAAGTTGAATCAGCAATAGAGCCGCATCCGTTGTTGGGAAGCGTCCGTAAACTGTTTCAAAGGTTTGAGAAGAGTCTGAACAAGTCGGTAGATTAGCATCCGTTGTTGGGAAGAATCCGTAAACTTGTTTCAGAAGTCTTGAAGAGGAACCGGTGTAGGGCTCCCTGAAGATGAGCTTGTGTAAAACTGCATCGGTTAGAACACTTTTGCCATTCGAACGCCCCAAGCGGTGATGTAGATAAATTCCTGGCTTATTACAGGTGTTGGTCTACAATCGGTCGTTCACAGATGTTTCCTGGGTTGTTGCAGGTGTTGATCTGGAATTCTTCAGACATGCCCCTGGCTGGATACAGGAATCGAATCTGGAAAGGTGATAGTTGATAGATATGCCCTGGCTGGATACAGGAATCGAATCTTCAAACTCTTCAGACGTGCCCTGGATAGATACAAGAATCGAGTCTGGAAATGTGGTCAACAGATATGCCCTGGCTGGATACAGGAGTCGAATCTGGAAATAGTCGTCAACGGATATGCCCTGGCTGGATACAGGCATCGAATCTGGAAAGGTGATAGTTGATAGATATGCCCTGGCTGGATACAGGAATCGAATCCTCGAACTCTTCAAACGTGCCCTGGCTAGATACAGGAGTCGAGTCTGGAAATGTGGTCAACAGATATGCCCTGGCTGGATACAGGAGTCGAATCTGGAAATAATCGTCAACAGATATGCCCTGGCTGGATACAGGAATCGAATCCTCGAACTCTTCAAATGTGCCCTGGCTAGATACAGGAGTCGAGTCTGGAAATGTGGTCAACAGATATGCCCTGGCTGGATACAGGAATCGAATCTGGAAATAGTCGTCAACGGATATGCCCTGGCTGGATACAGGCATCGAATCTGGAAAGGTGATAGTTGATAGATATGCCCTGGCTGGATACAGGAATCGAATCCTCGAACTCTTCAGACGTGCCCTGGCTAGATACAGGAATCGAGTCTGGAAATGTTGTAGTTAATTTGTTGGACACTTTTGACATTCGAATGCCCCAAGTGGTGAAGTAGGAGTCTTGAATCAGACTACTCTGCATATTGAGAGATTTCTTGAAATCTTGACTGGACTGCCCCAGGTTAATTGATTTGTGACATGTCATGCCCCTTGTTGATAAGGGGATTTGATGGAAGTGTCATCCTCTTGAAGTGATTTTGACTTACTGAGAGAGTTTTCGTTCCTCCGAACATTCGCTGTATGAAATTCTTCGCTGTCAAACAAAAGGGTCAGATGCAGACAGTGATATTCGGATAATGCAAAGTTTATGTTTGTCTTTGAAGTTTTTTTTTTAAAAAAATGCGTTTTTTAGCAGAAAACTTTAACACAAGATTTAGAGCAAAGCCCTACAGGAGTCAGGATACCTTTTGTAACAGTATGCTTTCGAGCTAACCCATGCTTCAATTAGGACTTTTGAAGGGTTGTAACGTGGCTTGGTTCACGGTTTAAGAAACAAAGGATAAAGGCTCAAAGTATATTTGTACCCACCGCTCTTCGTGATGTTCTTCAACCTAAGCTCAGTTAATTGTGCGTCGCACTCTGTTTTTGAGTTTGGAACGACTTTTGGGCGATGGTTCATCAGTTTTGAATTCGGGGAGACAGTCACCATCTCCTCTTTTCTTTTTCAACACTTTTCATGTTGTTGAGGATTTTGTAATGACCCCACTATTTTGATTTTGATTTGTTATCCCTAACTTTTGCCTGACTGTTACCGTTTTCCGGGATTACTGTCAGCGGGATGCCCCAGCTTTCTTAAGCCTCCTTTATAGGTTTTGGCTCAGTGGGCTTCTCTCTTTTGAGAGATTGACTGTCTATGTGATAGGGAACCACCCTTGTCTTTTGACTCCAAAGGAATGCTTTCTCTTTTTTGACGTCGTTCGTTGTATTACGAACCGAGAGTTTGCGACTTCAATGCGCATTTTCTTTTGAATTAACTGAGATACTACCCTGCCCCAGGTTTATATCAAAGGTTTTGATTGTTTAGAACAGAGAACTCCTACTTCTTTGGCTCGAAGGGGTTGACCAGGGATTAACTTCCTTATAACTCCAGTGTTTGGGAATTGAAAGAAATGCCTTTACATCATCAGCAAGGTCTGTTCAAAAGCATACTGTATAAGATCACGGCATTGTTTCGTCATCCTCCCTCTAAAGGCTCGCAGCTTTTTATCAAGAGTCAAATATCATAAAGAAGAGCATAAGTGTAGTGAAACGAATGGATGAATTCAAGACAAACATATGCAATGCATTAATGAAAACAGAGTTTAACATCAACAGATAATTGTTTGACAGCAAAAGAAATTACAACTTTGAAAATTCAAAAAAAAGAAGCAAAGGTCTTTCAGTTCGAGCTTCGTCACTTCAAGCGGAGAACCCTTTAACGGAAGATTTTCATCTCGCCGTCTGGCATGAATTCCAGCACCCCAATGTCAATCAGATCTTGAATCTTGTTCTTCAAGGTCCAACAGTCGTTGGTGCTGTGTCCCGGGCTGTAGGAGTGGTAAACACAGAATGCGTCGGGGTTAAAGTGAGGAGAGAAGATATTGAGCTTCTGAGGAGGGTCCTTTAGGGTGAGCAAATTGACCTCCAACAGGCGCTTCAGTATGAAGAATGATGGTATTTCGGTCTCCGTAAACTGTCTTCCCGACTTTTCTTGTTTACGCCGATTCCCCCGTTGACGCTGGCGAGGTTGTTGATGAGATTGTGACCCTGAAGCTAGCAAAGGAGCTTTCCCCTTGTCTTCTTGAGTGGATGGAGGCTGAGCGGTGACTTGCTCTTCGACCTCAGATGTTTGCCCCAGTTGGTTGTTTGGAAGCAGTTGGCGGACAAGAAATCTGAGTTCCTCTTGTTTTTGGGATAAGTCTTGAATGAGAGCCATCTGGCCCACCAACTGTCCCATCATTTGAGTCCTTAGTGTTGTCAAATCAAACTGTAGCTCCGCAATCTGATCACTCCCGGCATTGTTGGAATTCCCCAGGCCTTTGGTGAGGAGAGCTTTCATCTCTTCTTGCCCCAGAGACAAGTTCAGGAACATCTCCTGCAGCTGAGCAGTCTGGTCTTGGATGTCTTTGACAGACCTTTCTAGAGCCATCTCTTGCTGAAATAAACAGCAGGAGAGTAGGGAAACCTGAAAAAGGAAAGATTGTCAAAATGAAATGCATGATATGTGGATGCATGCTTTCAAGGATCTCTTAGGGTAAACACAAGAAAATGTTAGAGGTTGAACTCTGCTCTTGGATTGGAGATCTCTGTACCGGTGGACGTCCTTCCACGAGAATCAAGCTCACCATGTCGAGTGGGTCATAGCCACTGATTCAAGTTGTTGTACTTGAAATTTGATGATATTGGTTAGAGGAGAAACCTCTTGCCCCTTGATAGACGTCTGGCTCAACGTAATCCTGCATCAACAGAACCCTCGAGATCCATGAAATGGTTATTGAAAATGCTAAAATGCTATGGTATGATGTTATGTACATGTATGCACAAGCAAATGAGTGTATATACAGGCAAACATATTCACACAAAGCACACAAGGCCTTAGGTTTAGGCTTGCACGAGGTTCAGGTACTACCCTCTTTCAGTTTGTTGGTTAAAACCTATCCTATCAAAAGTAACCGGGTTCTAAAGGTCCCAATATCACTGGATTGCTTTCATTGTTCATCGTTTCGATTTAGCCACTGAACTGGCGACCGAAATATTCCAGGAAAGCAACCCTCAATTGAGTGTAGTATCGAGTATCAACCAACCTCGGACTGCACCAAAGTCAGTTATCTCACTACCCTAGAAAGGCTAAGATGGTCAATTAAGGTTCTAAGGTCAGTTGATGCTTCGCGACACCACGCGGCGGCCCCGTACTCTCCTTGACTGAACTCAAGGGTTACCGGTACGCACCAAAGTGCCACATCAACGTAGCAGACTGCTTCAACCATGTCGGTATACCCCGCACAGTTCCCTCACAGCCTTGTTGCTACCTAAAAGGGTTTCCCCAGATCCGGGTTAGGATCTATAACACTCTGATACAAAGCCCACAAATGTAAAGCAAACAAAGCAATCAATTGAAAGTAAAGGTGATCTAAACCCTAAGGTAACCCCACTTAAAATTCTCCCCAGCAGAGTCGCCAGTTCTGTGATACGGTGGGAGAACTGACTAGTGTTTTGTGTTCGTATTCGCACTTGTGCGGTTGAGCAAGAGTCGCCAACTTTTTATTTTATCCTAAAGGAAAGGTTAAAAAAGCACAGCAAAAACCTTTTGAGATATTTCGTGGGTTCGGGGGGTAGATTATGAAAAGGGAAGGTGTTAGCACCCTTTTCATCCATGGTTATCCATGGGCTCTTAGTTACTTGGTTTTTTAGATCACTTGCCTTGTTTTTCGATTGCTTTGAAAATGGTGTGTGTGTGGGTGCTTTTTGAAAATGTTTTGGAAAAAGATGCCTTGTCTTAGGCAACTAATGTATTTGACTCGTGTTTGAGTGTTTTACAAAAGTGTGAATCTTTTCGAAAAGATGTTTTCAAATGTTTTTGAGAGTTTGTTTGAAAGTGTTGTGGATTGTGGTTTTTGAAAAGAAGGCAAGTGTTTTTGCAAGTTTGATCTCAAGTAACTAAGAGCTTTGTCTACCCCATTGTACTCAAAGGTTTTTGTCATGTTTTAACCTCTTTTAGCAATTTTGTTCTACCATTGAAATTGGTAGGCAATCTTGCATTTAGGAAGTTTATTCGGGACGGGCGCGGGTCATCGTATGGACCATGAATGCAATGATGCCAAGTGTCTTTGGCAATTTGCTTTGAAGGGACTATGATCATTCCGTTTAGGCAACATTTTGAGGGACTAATGATCATTTGATTTTGTTTTGCCAAAGATACTCGACGTGCAAGCATGGCCCATTTTGGAAGGCAACATGTGGGATTACCCTAGGGGGGGGGGGTGCAAGTGTGATTGTGTATTGATTACATGTATTTGTCCTGTATTAGGTTATCTAGCGTTTGATTTTATGTACATACAAACCCTAGGTCTAACCATGGTATAATTGAAAACTGTAAATTGCGGAATGTAAAATCTACGCTATTACAAAATAGTGTCCGGGAGTGGGGGTATAAATGTACAAGGGGATGAGACTTATAGTATCCAATAAGTTACAACCAAATCGAATGTGCGATCAAATTTAGATATCGAACATACAAATATAAGATAAAAAAGGTGTATAGGGAAATGTGAATGTGTAAGTGTGAGATGTATATGTATTGTGTGATTATTTACAAGTGCGAATTGTGGAATTGAAACGTATTAGGGTTTTTGACCTAGAGAAATGTTTTTAAATGAATCTTTGATTTGTATGCTTAATTATGTACAAAAGAAAATGTTTTAATTAAATGGTATGTTCAAATTTAAATTAAATTGTATTATGTATAAAAAGGAAAGTATTCTAATCAAATATTTGCGAATTTTAATATTAGAGAAAAATGTATTTAAATTGTTATGTTCAAATATGTATTTTAATTAAAAGAGTATTTTCAATACATGATAAAAAATGTATAATATTAATATTTCGAAATTTATGTATAAAGTATTAGTTTGTAAGAAAGTATTTAAATAAAATGATAAGAATAAATCATAAAAAGAAGGTTTAACATTTTAATTATCTCTTCTTGACTATATTAGTATAAGAAGTTTTTTATTAATATAAAAAAAAAGAATGAAGTTAGTGTTATAAAAAGGGTTAATTGTGAAATATTAACTTAGGTTAGTAAGAGATAAATGATTAATTGTAAAACATTAACTTGGGCTTCAGAGAAAAATGAGAACGGGTCAGGCCCAATGCTGGAAACAAGTTTAGGGTTAGGCGTTTGTTTGTTCAGAACGCATCATGGTTTGAACGGCGCCGCGTTCGTACGTTCGTCTTCGTCGCCTTCTGACCAATGCTCCTCCGTCCGGCCACCGGTATTGCTTCCCAACCTCTCTTCCCTCCAAGGCGTAAGCTTCGCGTCCTCTTGACTTAGGGTTCGTTCCAACGTTTTATGTTCTTATCTCTTTTCTTTTACGAATTGCATGTTTTTGATTTGAATTTTTTATTCTTAAATCTGTGCTATTGTGAGGTGGTGGAGAAAGAGAGGGAGAAAACTCACTACCTGATCTTGGAGATGGAGGAGAGGTGGAGGGCGTGACGCTTAGGAGGCCGGAACGGCGATTCGGTGACGAAGCTGGATGCTTGCTTTGCTTTGATGCTTTCCTGGTATCTTTATCTCTTCTACTTTTGTCCCTTTGAATTGTTGGTGGCCTTGGAATGTATTTGCTCGTGATGTATGTTTACTGAGTTTGCCTCTTCTTTCTTCTCTTGAACGCTGTATGCTTGCTTGTATCGCCCTGTGATGATCTCAGAGGTCTGAGGGCCTAGGTTGCCTTTGAATTGTGGAAATGCTTTCTTGAACAATTTGCCTATGTTGTGGCCTATGATGCCCTGAACACGCTTCTGAGTATGCCCTTGACGCTTTCTCTCTTCTTCTCTTGTTGCTGTATGCTTGTTAATCGCCTATGATGTTAATTTCTGAGGCTTAGAGGTTGGATAGTTTTAGGGATGGTTGAGGTTTGGTATATTTTCTGTTGAGCTGTGTGTTTGGTGGTTTATTGATAGGCATGGTGAGGTTTTACAGGTTCTTGAGGTTTTAGACGTGTTTGATGGTTCAGGCAGGGATAATACAGGTTCTTTGCTTCGACCACTGATTTGAACTTCAGGCTTTTTTTGAGTTTGTATCAGCTTGCAGGTTTTCTATACTTTTTGAACTTGGTTTCAGGTTTTTTGGATAGGTTTTGAGGTGTTTCAGGTTATGGTTTTGAGATGTGTTATGTTGTGTGTTTATTTGCTTCAGTTTGGATGGTAGGCAGGTTGTTGGTAGTTCTGTGTATATGTTTGGATGATGCAGGCAGGTTAAGGCATTAGCAGGTTATGTGAGGTTTTTGCTGATGGGTTTGAGGTGTTTCAGGTTGAGGCAGGGTTGATGAGGTTTTTTGTGAGATTCATGCTGATGCAGGTCTTGCTTCAGTATGTATGTATTTGGTTTTGGATGATGTGTTTTGATAACTTGTGAAAATCTGGACAGGTATGAGGTTATGGCCTATATTCGTTTTGTTCTGAGTTATACAGGTTATCTGTTTTTTGTGATATTGGTGCTTGGCTCAATCAGGTTTGACAGTATGTTTTCTTGTGTTCTTTTGTCCTCTTTCTCTTGGTCTTTGGCGCCCAATCTTTATTCAAACCTTGGTCTTCTCTTTGATCCAAGCTTGCTGGGTAGTTTCACAAGGTTTCTTGGAACTTTTCTATTTTTGGCAATTGTCTATGCTGTGTACTTCTGCCCAGTTTTGAATAATGCTGAATTGTATTCTCTTTTTTGTATATCTTTTCTGTCCTCCCTACCTAAGCCTAAAACCTGCCTATGCTTTTTATCTCTCTTCTTTTTTCTCGATGGTACAATTTTGAGAATTTAATATGATTTATTTCTGTACTTTCTGAAGGGGCCTATTCTGATGGGAAATGATGATTTAAGGTTTTAGCTTGCATAACACCTTTCTTGACTGCATCCTCTTTATCTCTTTTTGACAGTTTGGATAGATTTTCCGTTTTGACAGTAAATTGCCTTTTTGCTTTTGGTGGAAAGTGGAATTAGATTTGAACTATGTAGTTTGAACTTTGGATTTGAGATTCTATGCAGCTTGAATTTTGGAACTTATGCATTTGACATTTGCATTCATGAATAAAAATCTTCCCTCTTTGTGAACCGGGAGAAATCCCGTGATTTGCAGAGAGGGTCAACTGATCCCAGTCAGTGGCCTCTAATGATGAGCGAAATTTTTTTTTAACTGTCTTTTCCAATTTAATGCTTTCTGACTTTCTCTTTTCTTTTTGCAGATAAAAATGGAGCACCGGCGCGGAGTGAAGAATGAAGAATATTAGAACTAGGATAGTTTAATATTTAAATTAATGTAAATTATTGTCTGTAATTTAAATTATAAACAACAATTTGTACAAATAATTCAAATATCAATAAAATCTAAATTATCCAATTAATTCTAATTTTCTTTTTTGTTTATTTATTTATTCAAAATTCTTAGAATTAAAACAATTGAAAAATAAATTTCAATCATTCAATTTTTAGAATAATAAATAACTTAAATAATAACAATATTGATCAATTAATCCTGTCTCTTCCGATATCCAAAGCAAAGCAGCAGTCAACCAAAATGAACTGACCAAACGCATTCCTTCTTCACTGATTTGCCATAAACACTGTGAATCCAATACTGCATACTGTATTTGACTGGCCCAAAGAAAACAACATGAATTCCAACCACTTGTTTCTTTCACTGATTAAATCAAAACAACGCGAATTTAACCCGAATCTCGGAATAAACTGCAAAACGCTGTGGAATTTAAATTCTTCTGAGAATATGCCCATAAAACTTTAATTCCTGATTAAATGTCGAATAACGCTCGCCTGATCAAAATTGAACCAAAATCAACCAAAACCCTAAGCCAACTGTATGAAACAATCCAAGGCTCTGAAAATCAGTAAAAACCCTAATTTTGCTTGACTGTCAAGAAAAGTCCATTTGTCCGATTCTTGAGCCAGTTTGAAAAGTCAGGAACTGTCTGAAGCTGAGATTTCTTATGGAAAAGCGCGAGGGCAAATTTTGGGGTACAACACTCGCACATGCCACTCCTAGGGTACGCCTCACTTGGTTGCCTCGACGTGGTCATTGAGTATAGGGTGTTTTAGAGGTCGCCCTCCTGTCTAAAGATCCAAGTTGCCTCGAAACGGTTGCCTCGGATAAAAAGGATCTAGGACATTAGGGTTACCGCTAAGGCGTCCTACTATTGCTTTGGTGACCACACATGTCCCTATAATCGAATTGACCCGAATAACTCCAACGACGGTGCTACCTACTTCTCAATAGTGGGATAGTACTGTCTAAATGACATTTACACAGCTTAATTTCTTTTGAGTAGGTAGAGGTTCTAAGGTACTTGCTCTTTCAAAACAAAAACAACTTTTCGCACCTACACTTTCAAAAAGTTTTCAAACAAACACTTCATACACTCTTGAGGACTGATACAAGAGTTACCTAAAAGTTTTCAAACTAAACTTTTTCAAAACCCACAAACACAAGAAAAGCAAACATTTTTGAAAACATAGTGATCAAGTACCTAAGATCCCGTGGATAACCACGGATAGAAAGGGTGCTAACACCTTCCCTTTCTATAATCTACCTCTCGAACCGAGAAACATATCGAAAAGGAATTTTGCTGTGCTTTTGTCCTTTCCTTGTTGGAGAAAATAAAAGACGGTGGCGACTCTTGCTTACCGCGACATTTCGCGAACCAGCATTTCAAAACAGTCAGTTCTATTTCCACCGATCACACCCTGTTATGGGCATAACAGGCTGTATTCATAGCTTCAGCCCAAAAATGAATAGGAAGTCCTTTGGCATGTATCATTGCTCTGGCAGATTCCTGTATAGTCCTGTTTTTCCTTTCCACAACTCCATTTTGTTGAGGAGTTATGGGTGAAGAGAATTCATGATTGATTCCTTCTGAGGAACAGAACTCATCAAACTTACTATTTTCAAATTCCTTGCCATGATCACTTCTGATTCTGACAATGCATCCTTCTTTTTCTCTTTGAATTCTTTTACACAGTTCCTTAAATACATCAAATACATCAGACTTTTCCCTAATAAAGTTAATCCAGGTGAATCTGGAAAAATCATCCACAACAACATAAGCATATCTCTTTCCTCCATGACTTTCCACCTGCATTGGACCCATCAGATCCATATGTAGAAGTTCTAGCACCTTAGAGGTGGTCAAATGTCTTGTCTTTGGATGTGACATTCTAGTTTGCTTTCCAACCTGACATTCACCACATACTCTTCCTTCATCAATTTGAAGCCTTGGAATCCCTCTGACTGCCTCCATGGATATGATCTTTTTCATCCCTCTTAGATGTAAATGACCAAGTTTTTAGTGCCACGATTTCACTTCCTTTTCTTCTTTGGCTATAGAGCATACAGAAGAGTAATTAGTGTTCTCATACTCCCATAAGTAACAGTTGTCTTTTGATCTGAATCCTCTCATTACAACTTCTTGTTTTTCATTAGTTACAAGACATTCAGACTTGGTGAAGTTGACCTTGAATCCTAGATCACATAATTGACTGATACTTATGAGATTAGCAGTCAAGCCATTTACCAGCAACACTTCATTTAGGTTTGGAACTCCAGGGCAGTCCAAGTTTCCAACTCCTTTGATTTCTCCTCTAGCACCATCTCCAAAAGTGACATAACTAGTAGTATGAGGTTTAACATTATTCAGAAGATTCTTGATTCCAGTCATGTGTTTAGAGCATCCACTGTCAAAGTACCAGTCTTCCTTGGCAAAAACTCTGAGGGAGGTGTGAGCTATCAGGGCTGCAGACTTTTTCTTCCACTGTTGAGTATATGGTGCCTTGTTAGACTTAAGTTTGACAACTGGGATCTGATTAGGATATCCATATAATCTGAAGCAGAATGGCTTTATGTGACCAAACCTTCCACAATGATGACATCTCCATCTTTGATACTTTTTCTTCATATTTCTCTGTTCTCGATGTTGAGTGATATGTTGTGACATCTGCTTTGACATTTGTTTATCAGGCCTGATCTTCTTCTTGTCTACAGTAGATTTCTTTGCAGCCACAAATCCTAGACCAGACTTGTTTCCCACATTTTGTCCAGCCTGAAGGATTTCTTCCAACTTGTCAGTTTCATTTGTCAGCATCTTAACAAACTTGGTCATCTGATCAAGTTTTGAGTTTAGCATTTAAACTTCACCTTCGAGATGGTTTATAGTATCAGTGTCTGCCTTCTTTTCAGCCTCCAATTTTACTATGAGTTTTTTCTGTTTCTCATTTTGCTGGCAGACTTCAGCACTTCTGATACATAGCTTCTTGTAGGTGTCAGCAAGTTCTTCAAATGTCACTTACTCATCACTAGAGTCACTATCAGAGTTACAAATACCAGCTAGTGCAATGACTAGTTTAGCAGATTCTTCTTCAGAGTTACTTTCTGAGTCACAATCAGACCAAGTAACAGACATTCCTTTCTTTTGTTTCTTAAGAAAGGTAGGACATTCAGCTCGAATATGCCCATATCCTTCACATCCATGACATTGGATTCCTCTGCTTTGATTTCCCTTTTCTTCAGACTTAGGTCTTCTGCTGGAGTCATAGGATCTGCTAATGTCAGAGGGAATGTCCTTGACATTTGACCTTGACTTTGGGTCCATTCTCTTGATGAGTTTGTTGAACAGTCTTCCAAGCATAGCTATAGCTTCTGAAATATTCTCTTCATCACCCTCCTTGTTTTCATCTTCAGTATTGGATACAAGTGCTATGCTCTTGTTTTTTTTGTCAACATTGTCACTGATCCCCATCTCAAAAGTTTGAAGTGACCCAATGAGTTCATCAACCTTCAAGTTGCAAATATCCTGAGCTTTCTCTATAGCAGTCACCTTCATTGTAAATCTTTTAGGCAAGGATCTGAGAATCTTTCTCACTAGCTTTTCTTCTGACATCTTTTCTCCCAATGCTCCTGAGGTGTTGGCAATTTCCAAGATGTTCATGTGAAACTCATGAATGGTCTCATCTTCCATCATCCTTAGGTTCTCAAATTTGGTAGTAAGCATCTGAAGCCTTGACTTTTTACTTTAGATGTACCCTCATGGGTGGTTTTGAGAGTGTCCCAAACATCCTTGGCCAGTTCACATTGATGTACTAGTCTAAATATGTTTCTATCAATTCCATTGAACAAGGCATTTAATGCTTTGGAGTTACCCAGGGCTAACTCATCTTCTTCTTTGCTCAATTCTTCCTCGGGTTTCAGACTGGTCGTCCCATCTTTCCCAGTTATGGTGGGATGGTTCCATCCTTTGTCAGCAGCTCTCCAAGCCTTTTTGTCCAGTGATTTCAAGAAGGCAATCATATGAGGTTTCCAGTAGTCATAATTTGATCCATCCAGAATAGGTGGTCTATTCCCAAATCCTCCTTCCTTGTCCATAGCGCCATAAAATAATATCCCTAGATCTCACCCAGTAAGACAGGCAGGGTGCCTGCTCTGATGCCAATTGAAATTCTGGCAACAGATACTTAATGTCACAGTGAATGTTATGACACAGTATCTGACACACTTCAAGACAGTAAATTTAAAAACAGTAAAGAACACAATCAATTGTTAACCCAGTTCAGTGTGTAACAACACCTACTCTGGGGGCTACCAAGCCAGGGAGGAAATTTACTATAAGAGATATTAATTCAGGAATAAACCAACCAGTTTATCTCCTTCACTAAAGACCTACCCAATGCAACTTCAATCTAAGTTCAACTTAAACCTGAGTTCCTACTCACTCCCCCTCAATCACAGCAGTGATACTAAACTATTGATTAATGAGATTATGAAGACACTCTTCAGTACACACACTTGATTTTGCTTCACAACTTTAATCAAGTGACACAAACACTCGTGCTTCAAAGCTTTGAGTGATAAACAACCCTAACTTGATTTTTCTTCAAAGCTTTAATCAAGTGACACAAATACTCGTGCTTCAAAGCTTTGAGTGATACACAACCCTTACAATCAAATCCTACTCCAAGTCACTTATCACAATGATAATTGCTTGGCTCACAGTAGTTACAACTATATAAACCCTTATTGATCTTGTGTCAAAAAGTATCTTTCACCATTAATCTTCATGAGGAATATATAGGCCGACTATTCTTCAGTTAGGGCTTCCATGAAAATAGCTAGGGTTAACTAAAGTTAACCTAAAGACTTGGTCTTAGGATTTCATCATACCATTTTAGGGTTAAGAAAGGTTAACCTAATGTCCACGTGAGTATCTGATCTGGACTGTATATATCTGTGATACGGTGGGAGAACTGACTTGGATTTTGCGTTTGTATTCGCAAATGTTGCGGTTAGCAAGAGTCGCCACCGACTTTTTATTTTATCCTAAGGAAAGGTTAAAAAGCACAGCAAAAACCTTTTGAGATGTTTTCTTGGGTTCGGGGAGTAGATTATAGAAAGGGAAGGTATTAGCACCCTTTCTATCCATGGTTATCCATGGGCTCTTAGTTACTTGCTTAGATCACTTGCCTTTTGTTTTCAATTGTTTGAAATGGTGCTTTGTGTGTGTGGGTTTGAAAATATTTTGAAAAGAGGCCAATGTGGTGGAAACCTTTGTAATGATCCATGTGGGGATGTATACAAAGATGTATGTCTTTTGAAAAGGTTTTCATTTGTTTTTTGAAAGTTGTTTTGAAAGTGTAGTGTTGTGTGGTTTTGAAATTAGGCAAGTGTTTTGTTTTGCAAGTTTGATTCAAGTAACTAAGAGGTTATCTACTCCTAAATTTATCAAAAGATTATTGCTATGTTTTAACCCTTTTAACAAGTTTGTTCCACCATTGAATTTGGTGGACAACCTTATGTTAGGATGTGAGAGGGACAGGCGTGGGTCATCGTTTAGACCATAATTGCAACGGCGTTAAATGTCTTTGGGCAATTTTCTTTAAGGGACTTGATCATTTGTTTTTGTTTGTTTTGAAAAGTTTTGTCGAGGGACTATGATCATTCAAATTGTTTGCTTTGCCCAAAGAAGTTCAACATACAATATGGCCCATTTATTTGAAGGCAACAAGTGGAATACCCTAGGGGTGCAAGTGTGATTTGTGTGTCCATTTTCATGCTTGCTTATCTTGTATTAGGTCAAACTATTTTTTATCGTTTTTTCGCATACAAACCCTAACTCTAACATGTTATCATTAGAAAGCAATAAAGTGCAAAATTAAATTTACTAAGCTATTACAAAACCAAATATGGGAAGGGGGGTACAAATGTTCAAATGGGGATATTGACAAGAATTTAAATCTAAATTATTACATCATTTTGAATATTTGCAATGTACAAAAATTAAATAAGGATGCAAGATGCAAAAAGAAATGTTTTGTATATGTATGGAAAAAAAATATTATTTATGTAAAAGAAAATAAAAAATATATTATTTCTTGGAGTATTTTGAATTTAGGGCAAAAACCCTAATTTTATTAAGAAAATGTATTATTATCTAACTTAAGACAAATATTTATTTGTTATTTATAAAAATAAAATAAAATAAAGTATATTATGAAAAAAGTATTTTTGTATCAAATATTAATAAAAAATGAAAAATTCAAGTATTTTTATATTTTAGCTTGAATATATTAATAAACATATATATATATATATATTAATTTCTTAAATATGCATTATACACAAAAACAAATATTTATTTAATATTTTAATAAAATAAATAAAAAGGTATTTTTTATGTGAAATATTTTCAGAAGGTAAATAAAAATAAAAATGTGTTTTACACTATTTTTTCTAATTATTCTAATAATAGTATATATATATATATAATATTTATAAACAAAAGAAATGAACAAATAAATATGCAATAAATACAAAAAATGATGGAAAAAATATTTTTAATTTTTTAATGTCATGAGAAAAAATAAACAAGTCAAACAAAAAAAGAAAAAGTCAAAAATGTTAAAAAATGAACAAATGGACTCAGGGGGGTGAAAAAATGGAAATATGGTGCAAAAAGAAGAAACCACACAGGCCCAGCCCATGTAGCTTCATCTTCAACCTCAGAACACTTCCTTGTTCAAAAAAACATGCGTTTTCTAACTCCTCATTCCTTGATCTTTTGCCAAATCTTCCAACATGAAACCTGTAGAGCTTGAAACCACGGTTCTAGACATATAAAGAAGTCAAGCTAACTCTCAGAAATGAGAGAGAATTTCTTCTCTCCCAAATCCTGACCTAATTTTTTAACCATGTTCAGACATCAAATTCTCTAAGCACACGAAATATAAATGAAATCTAAACATATGAGCATGTTCAGGGCTATGATTGTGACATATTTTCTTCACAAACCTAAAGCTAACAATGCCTAGCAAGAGAGATAGAACTCCATGAATGTACCTGTTCAGTTGGAATCGTGCTTTGCAATGGAGGATGTTTCAGAGTAAAATGATGATTGGTATAGCTTCCTTGAAGTGTAAGGATGCTTTTCCAAGTCCTACTTTGTCTTGAAACTCCCTGAATCGAGCTAGTGAACTCCAACTGCAAAACAGAAAATTAAAAATGGTGAAGTGGCTTGGAGGTGTTACAGGTCAGGTTTCAGGACATGGTTAGCTTGCATATGTTGTAAGGAAGGTAGAGGAACAGGTTTGGACAAGAATGCTCGAAGGGATTGAGAGATAGCACTCAATCTGCAGGGGTTCCCCTGTTTGTGCAGTTTCAAGGTGATTAGGGCAATGGGGGTGTTTTAGATGGCAAGGGCTCGTGTGTTAGCTTGGATATGTTATGTGGAATGTGTTTGATAACTTCTCCCTTGTGTTTGTAAGCTGAGATGAGATATGGCACAAGTTATGCAATGTTACTTGAAAATGAAGCAAGCAAAGGTCACTTTGTGTTTTAGGTCAGTAGGGGCCTCTAATCCTGCTGCATAAGCCTCTCTTGATCAGAGCAATTTGCCCATAATCTTGTGCCAAAGGGATTTTGCTTGTACCTTCTTGGATTTCAATTTGACATAAAGTTAATCTTTTCCAAAAATAGAAAATTCACTTTATCTAGTTTAGGATTAATCCACTATGCAATGTTAGAACACAAAGAACATGGTCTTAACACATTGAATATGCATTAAATTATTGAGTATGGAATGGTTCAAGGACCTGTAATCAAGCATAAAGCAAGCTAAGTTCAGATTTGCAAAGTTATGAACATGTTCATGAACCATTCAAAAGTGGATTTTTGCCAACTTGTGAAATTCGAATCTCTCAAGTTATGAGGTTGTTTGATGAGTTCTTGGACATTTTGGAAAGCTTGGAATGTGTACTACAATCCATCTTTGAAATGAAAATTGAAATTCTAAGTGGAAGGGTATGAAAAGTGGCCTTGAAGTGGGGTAGAAAACCTTGTCAAAATAGGTTAAAATTTCACTAAGTTAAAAATGGTTTAGTGCCCTTATTCAAAAAATTGTAACTTGAGATACAAGCTTCAAATGAGAAAACTTTGTGAATCAAAGTTGTAGATTATGCAACAATCTACAACTTTCATGTTTTGACTTTTGTTTGAATCCAAATGGATCTTGGTGAAAAGGTGGGGCAAAGTTGGGAAAAAATTAGGGTTTTTCATAACTTAGAAAAATTCTAAGTTATGAAAAAATCCATTTTCAAACCCTAATTTGCATTTTGTGATTTCTTGGTGAACAAGTTTCATGATTTGGCATGTTTTGATGAAAAATGAATCTTGACTCTTGATTTTGACCAAAAAGTCAAAGTTTGACTTTTCAGTATACAGTCAAAATTGATCAATTGACTGGGAAATTCAACAGTCAACCTTGTGTACTTGGGATCTTTTGAGCTTGATGAATGTGTCAAGACCATTTCATTGGGTCCTTGAGTCCCTATGTGAACTTGGTTTGCCATTGGCTAGGTCAAACAGTCAAAATGTGCCTTTGTGCAGCCAAAACCCTAAAAATGACCATTTTGCCCTTTTGGTGATCTGATCAAATTTCTTGTGGAATTGTGGTCCAAACTTGATCAAATGGTTCATGTGAGTTCATAATGTTGATGTGGATCAAATTTCATGAGTTTTGACTGTCAATTGGCCACAGTTGACTTTTTCCCCAATACAGCTGATTTCTAGGTCAATTGTCCAATTGACTGGGCAAAACTTGGAATCAAGACTTGAAACTTGGTATAGGTAAACTTGGGAGTCCAATATGAAGTATGAAAGTCATCTTAGGCATTTTAGATCAAAACATCCTTGGGCAAACACAAACCCTAATTTGAGTCCACAGTGCAAGGAGAAGTCTTGAGCAGAGGAAACCCTAACTGGATCTTGATCTTCAAAGGTCTTGTGATGAGAAAATGTTGAGGAAATGGGAGGGCAAATTTTGGGGTACAACAGTTGCCCCTGTTCAATCTTCTTGAACCTGAAGAGTTAGATTGGCAAGTTTGCCTTTCGTGACTCGAGGGTAAAAGGAGATTGGACACTAGAGTGCCCGGAAATTTGCACTCGCATGTTGAAATATCAGCAATGTGATGTCAGGAATGGGCTTATAGATGCCATTTGGAGAGATGGTGGATAGGGAGATGGGCTTATAGATGCCATCTGGAGATGTGACAGAACCTTGTCGGGAATGGGCTTATAGATGCCATTTGGAAGGTGTCGATCACATAAGAGATTCCTTAGCGAGAACTTGTGTATTTGAGAAAGACGGATGTTTTCCTGGCTTGTTACAGGTGTTTGATCTTCAGTCTCCTTATGCAGATATGCCCTGGCTAGATACAGGAGTCGAATCTACAATTGGTTGCTCACAGATGTGCCCTGGCTGGATACAGGAATCGAATCTGGAAATAGTCGTTAATAGATGTGCCCTGGCTGGATACAGGAATCGAATCTTCGAACTCTTCAGACGTGCCCTGGCTAGATACAGGAATCGAGTCTGGAGATGTTGTAGTTGATATATGTGCCCTGGCTGGATACAGGAATCGAATCTTCGAACTCTTCAGACGTGCCCTGGCTAGATACAGGAATCGAGTCTGGAAACTGATCACTCTCAGATGTGCCCTGGCTAGATACAGGTATCGAATCTGGAACTGCGACAGTTGACGGTAATTGTTTTTTGGGATTGTCTTTTTCCTGAAAAGGCAAAAAACGTAAGTTGTATGCAATGTCATGATGTATGATATGCATGTTGTCATGATATTCAACATGAGATGTTGTATGCGTTTCATCATGTATGTAAGCAAGATATATGAAAATGTGAAATGTTTATGGATGTAATTTCGCCTTAGGAAAATAAATCCTTGACGGTCGGCCGGAGAATTGCTCTGTGGAAGAGATACTTGGCCGAAGTTTTGATGCGAGGCCTGTTGAGGACTCTAATGATGGATTCCGCTGGGGATAATGATGATAAACTCCGCTGGGGATTGAAGGAACTTTTCCGAGGGCGGTCTTCCGTGGTAATTAGCTGAGGATAACCCAGTTATAAGTCCTTATGAGGAAATAACTCTAAATAAAACTCGGGAGAGACGTTCGTGCTCCGCAGGGGATAAGCTTCCAGAATCTACTGGGGATGAGCTTTAAGACCTGCCGGGGAATGTTGTGTCCTTTCAGGATCAACGGGGAACCAACTCTGCTTGGGGAAAGTACTACTGAACCTTGTTTTACTCTGCGGGGCGTTGAGATGATTTGGCCACATTCTTCAGTTGAACCTACCTTGGTGCCTTGGCGGACAAAACAACCAGACATGCATTAGACGACTTCAAATTGCCCCTGTCTCTGATGTCACCTGTAATCAATCTCTTGTTTCATATGCAAATATTTATGAATTAGCAATTTAATGTCAAATGCATATATCAAAAATGAACATTGGACGTTCTTCACAAGACAAAACAAAAAAGAGAAAACAATGGTAATTTGTATGGACAAGTGAATTTGTATTGATTTAAACTTTGCCTGTGAATAGGCGTTTTTGTACAAGAGGCTGACATCCTAGTAAGAGGACATCGCCAAATAGTATAGAGTTTACAATTTGAAAAAGGAAACAAAACAGCTATGTGAACAATCCCACTGGGTTCCAACTCTGCTATTGCCTTTATGTCTTCGAACGTCTCATCGCTTTGCTACCTAGTTGAAGATGAAGCTGATTGGTCAATGCCGAAATCTGGAGCCAGATAGTTGATGCCGAATTCTGGATGCGAAGTGATCCAATGAGACATAGTGTTACGCTTTTATCCCTAACTTTTGCCTGGACCGCCCTTTCGGGTTTTTAGTCCACCGGGATACCCATTTTTGCCCAAGCCGCCCTTTCAGGTTTTCGACTTGCCGGGTGTACAGATTTTTTTATTCATTTCATCCCTTACTTTTGCCCGAACCCTTTTGGTTCGCCGGGAAGCCCTTATTTTTGCCTAGGTATGTCAACCTAGCGGGTCTTTTATTTATGCGTAGTATTTTTTCACTATGTCTGCATTGGCGGGGTGAGGAAGGTCGTCACCATCCATGGTGGTTAGGATCATGGCTCCTCCTGAGAACACTCGTTTAACCACAAATGGCCCTTCGTAAGTAGGGGTCCATTTGCCCCGGGGATCACTTTGAGGAAGGATGATGTGTTTGATTACCAGGTCCCCAACTTGATACTCTTGCGGTCTGACTTTCTTGTTAAATGCCCTGATCATCCGTTTTTGATACGTTTGACCACGACAGATAGCAGTGAGCCTCTTTTCGTCAATCAGATTTAATTGATCAAGTCGAGTCTGGATCCAATCATCTTCATTCAAGTCTGCATCCTTCAT
Source organism: Vicia faba (assembly GCA_948472305.1). NCBI lineage: Eukaryota > Viridiplantae > Streptophyta > Magnoliopsida > Fabales > Fabaceae > Vicia > Vicia faba. The sequence continues at coordinate 61,178 of CATIWC010001761.1, forward strand.
TATCCAGAGAGAGGGTATCTGGACTTCAATTGGCAAGACTGCCTCCATGCCATAGACCAAGGAGAAGGGAGTTGCCCTGGTTGATGTCCTTGCTGAGGTGCGATACCCATGAAGAGCGAACGGTAACATCTCGTGCCAATCTTTATATGTCACTGTCATCTTCTGCACAATTTTCTTGATATTTTTATTGGCTGCCTCTACAGCCCCATTCATCTTCGGTCGGTAGGGAGAAGAATTGTGGTGTTGTATCTTGAATTGTTCACAGAGTTCAGTGATCATTTTGTTATTGAGATTGGTACCATTGTCCGTAATGATTCTTTCTGGGACGCCGTACCGACAGATCAGATTATGCCGGATGAAACGTGCCACGACGCTCTTGGTCACTGTGGCATAGGAAGCTGCCTCAACCCATTTCGTGAAGTAATCGATTGCCACCAAGATGAAGCGATGCCCATTGGATGTCGTCGGTCAGATCTCACCGATCATATCGATGCCCCACATTGCGAAAGGCCAAGGTGCCGTCAGGACATTCAAAGGAACCGGAGGGATATGCACCTTGTCAGCATAGATCTGGCATTTATGACAAGTTCGGGAGTGTTGGTAACAATCGGCTTCCATTGTGGACCAGAAATATCCTGCCCGAAGGATTTTCTTAGCCATGGTGTGTCCACTGGAATGTGTTCCAAACGTGCCTTCATGTAGTTCTATCATAATTTTCTCTGCTTCAGCTTTATCCACACAACGTAGCAGAGTTGAATCATGATTCCGTTTGTAGAGAATGCCGTTGCTGAGGAAGAATTTTGCAGCAAACCTCCTCATGAACTTCTTATCATTGATAGACGCACCTTCAGGGTATTCCTGAGCTTCCAAGTACCTCTTCACCTCATGATACCAGGGTTTCTCAGTTGCCTTCTCGGCCTCGAGGTCGCAGCAGTATGCCAGTTCATCCAACATCCAGATTATGATTCGGGGAGCCTCATTGTCCCATTTAACTTTGAACATTGAAGACATCGTGGCTAGTGCGTCCGCTAGCTGATTCTCCTCTCTAGGGAAATGCTCAAAAGTTATCTCTTCAAAGTGGGGAAGCAGGGTCGACACATACTCCTTGTAAGGAATAAGATTTGGGTGTTTCGTATCCCACTCGCCTTTGATCTGATTGATCACGAGAGCGGAATCTCCGAAGACACTTAGAAATTTTATCCTTAAGTCGATTGCAGCTTGTAAACCCATGATACATGCCTCATATTCTGCCATATTGTTGGTGCAGCTGAAACATAACCGGGCGGTGAGGGGAGTATGAGTTCCCTTGGGAGATATGATTACAGCGCCGACGCCGTTACCCAAAGCATTGGAGGCTCCATCAAAATGCATGGACCATCGGGATCCTTCCTCAGGTCCTTCATCCGGTCCAGGTACTTCACAGTCAGTTACCACCATGATATCTTCATCCGGAAAATCAAAGTTCAATGATTGGTAATCGTCCACAGGTTGGTGTGCCAAATGATCGGCCAATACACTTCCCTTAATTGCTTTCTGAGTTGTATATTGGATGTCATATTCTGTCAAGATCATTTGCCATCTCGCTATTCTTCCAGACAGAGCGGGCTTTTCAAATATGTACTTGATGGGATCCATCTTTGAAATCAATAAAGTAGTGTGAGTCAGCATATACTGTCTCAGCCGGCGAGCAGCCCATACAAGAGCGCAGCAAGTTTTCTCAAGCAGTGAGTAACGAGACTCACAGTCGGTAAACTTTTTGCTCAAGTAATAAATAGCGTGCTCTTTTCGGCCAGACTCGTCATGCTGCCCCAGCACACACCCCATTGAATTGTCAAGTACTGTCAAGTAAAGTATCAGAGGTCTTCCTTCCACCGGTGGCATAAGAATGGGTGGCTCTTGGAGATATTCCTTTATTCTTTCAAAGGCGGCCTGACATTCATCATTCCAGCGTACTACTTGATCTTTCTTCAGCAATTTTAAGATTGGCTCACAAGTAGCGGTCAGATGTGAGATGAATCGGGCAATGTAATTCAGTCGTCCTAGGAAACCTCTGACTTCTTTCTCTGTTTTTGGAGTCGGCATCTCTTGTATGGCTTTTACCTTGGCAGGGTCCACCTGAATACCCTTATCACTTACAATGAAACCTAGCAATTTTCCAGATCTTACCCCAAAGGTGCATTTGTTGGGATTCAACCTCAGCTTGTATAATTTGAGTCGGTCAAACAACTTCCTCAGATGGTCAAGGTGCTCCTCCTCAGTTTGAGACCTTGCAATCATGTCATCAACGTATACCTCAATCTCATGATGGATCATATCATGAAATAAAGCAACCATGGCACGTTGATAGGTTGCCCCAGCATTTTTCAATCCGAATGGCATGACCTTATAACAGAAGGTGCCCCACTGAGTCACAAATGTAGTCTTCTCCATATCCTATGGAGCCATCTTGATCTGGTTATACCCCGAAAAACCATCCATGAAGGAGAACACCTTGTGTTGAGCTGTATTGTCAACAAGGACATCAATGTGAGGTAGAGGGAAGTCATCCTTGGGGCTGGCCCTGTTCAGATCCCTGTAGTCAACACACATTCTGACTTTACCGTCCTTCTTTGGTACTGGCACTACATTGGCAACCCACTGAGGGTAAGAAGTCACTGCAAGGAACCCGGCATCAAACTGCTTCATAACCTCGGCCTTGATCTTTTCAGACATCTCTGGACGCATCTGTCGGACTTTTTGCTTTACCGGAGGGTAATCTTCCTTGGTTGGCAGGTGGTGAACTACAATGTCGGCATCCAAACCAGGCATATCTTCATAGGACCAAGCAAAAATCTCCATGTAGTCCTGTAGCATCCGGATCAATCGTTGCTTCACGCTGAGCTCTAAATTGGCACCAATCTTGACCTCTTTCCTATCTGTCTCAGTACCCAGGTTGATTGTTTCCACAGGCTCTTCGTGTGGTTGAATAGCTCTTTCTTCCTGGAGTAGCAGTCTTGCGAGTTCACCAGGCACTTCGCAATCATCTTCACCGTCGTCTTCGGCCAAGTTGATCGGATTCTCGAAGTCATAACTGGCGGTAGCAGAGCTGTTACCAGTGAGATCCAGAGTGGATTGAAACCTGTATAAGTGAGTGTGTGTAAATATAGCTGTTTTGCAATATATATAACACAGAAAGGAAAAGAGCACAAGATTTGAAATGCAACAAACGTCCAATGTTTTGATTGATGATATATGAAAATGTCATACAAAAAGCCCTCACAAATGGAGCTACGATGCCCCGGGTAGGACACCGAGCCAACAAAGTTTTAACATATTGTTTGTTACAAATTGGAAATCAAAAGAAATCAATTACTGCGTGACAAATGTGATAGGGGTAAAATCCTTTGCCGTCCAGTTGCTTGGTCCGTCGCTGGCAGTCGGGTAGATCCAACTGTCAAACTCTGCTTCCTCTACATCCTCCTCGATAGCATTCACCCTTGAGCTGGAGATAAACACCGGAGCCTTTCTGATCTTCTCTTTGCGTACAGCCCTCTGAGCCTCTGCAGTAAAGCCCAGCCCAAACTTGTCGTTCTTCTGTGTGAAGTCCGGAAGCTGACCCCAGTTTGCACAATTACCTTTCTGAACTACAGCCCGGGCATCCCTTAGGGAAACCATCTTCAAGGAATCGTTCTCTTCGGCTATTGTCTCTGCAGCTGCTGAAATTGGATGCACCTCCTCGAAATGCTGGAAGGGGGTTTCAATAAATTCCCCGTCCATCTCAATGTACCTGAAGGAATTCAAATGGCTCACCATATACTCCTCTTCTCCTTGCACAGTGACGATCTTCCCCCTGACGGGATACTTCAGCTTCTGGTGCAAGGTGGAGGTCACTGCCCCAACTTTATGGATCCAAGGTCGACCCAGTAGACAAGAGTACGATGGACGTATATCCATCACATAAAAAGTAGAGTCAAACACTTGAGAGCCCACACGAATAGGGATGTTAACCTCTCCATGAACCATCCTTTTTGAACCGTCAAAGGCCCTGACGATGATATTGCTGGGCTTCAGTTCTAGGCCTTCATAATCCAAACGGCCTAAAGCCTTCTTCGGTAGGACATTCAAAGAAGAACCAGTATCCACCAATACATGCGCCAGAGTAGTGCCCCTGCATTCGATATAGACATGCAAGGCATCATTGTGGTCTCTTCCCTTCGCAGTCAGGTCAGCATCTGAAAAACCTAAGCCATTGTCTGCTGTCAGATTTGCTATGCAATCAGTGAACTGGACTGCAGACGTCTCTTGTGGCACATGGGCCGTCTTGAGAAATGAGATCAAGGCCTTAGCATGGGCCTCAGAGCATAGCAATAAGGAGAGCAGGGAGATTTTGGAGGGCGTATGCCCCAGCTGTTCGACAACATTGAAATCACTTTTCTTTATTATTTTCAGAATCTCCTCCATTTCTTGTCGGGAGGCCTCAGCATTTATGGGTATTAGTGCCTCCATCCGGGAAGGCTCTTCTTCAATCCCTTTGCCCCGAGCATTTGATGACTCAGCAGCAGGGGACACAACTTGATCAGCAACAGGAACAGGTAAACTTGTAGGTTTTATAAGGAGGGGTCTTCGAATGGAGGGCGGCGCAATGTCAGGCGAGAAGAGCCTGCCACTGCGGGTGACCTTGGCTGGACCAGTGATGTCGCAGATACTGGCGCCATTGTCGAATTCTTGTTTGATTCCATTTACATACACGTCTGCCCCATAATGCCAGGGGACAGCTTTATCAGACATGTAGGGGAGAGGCCCCGGGACAGTAATAATCACAGGTGCAACAGTCATGATTTGAACAGGCTTCTTCGGGGGAGCCTTGATTGGATTTTTGAAGATGGTAACCACAGAAATTTCTTTTATCGGAACTAACTGAACAGCAGACTTCTTAAACAGAATCTCCTTGCTATCTATTAGGCTTTGGACGCCTATCCTCAGCAAGGGACAACCAGACAGGGAAACAGCACAGAACAGGCAACCTTCACCGCAACCCGGAAATAAACCGGCCCGCAGTAGGTTCTCCTTAACGGTCTTCAGAGGGGTAACAACCTCATCTACCGAAACAGCGTACACTTCTTCCTCAACGGCATTTACTCTATGCTGGGGCATAGGAGCAGTTACAACATTTGGTCTCTCCGGCGCTTCAAACTGAATTTCCTTTGCGTCGATCAGATCTTGCACTTTGTTTCTCAAGGCCCAGCAATCATCAGTAGTGTGCCCGGGACTATCAGAATGATAAGCACACCGGGCATTTGGGTTATACTTAGGAGACGCAGTGTTGACGACCTTAGGAGCTTCTTTGAGGGTCACCAGGTTGGTGGATAACAGTTGGGGTAAAATTTGAGATAAGGTCATACTCAGCCGAGTATACTGCCTCTTGGGCCTTTCGCTTCTTTGTTGATTGTACTGCTGAGGAGCAGCAACAGGTTTGGAGATGACCAAAGCATTGACGGCTTGGCGACTTTCGGGCTTGACTTGTCTTCTAGGACCATAGACGGCACTTGCTTCTTTCTTAAACGGCCTCTTCTCAGCACTTGTGGAGGCAGCCTTTTGTATTTTGCCTGACCTGATGCCAGCTTCAATTCTTTCTCCCGTCAATATTAAATCTGTAAACCCAGCGGAGGAGTTACCAACCAAATGATTGAAAAACGGACCAGACAATGTCCCTAGGAACATATCAACCAGCTCTCGATCAGTTAATGGAGGTTGCACCCTGCCAGCCAAATCTCTCCATTTTTGAGCGTACTCTTTGAACCCTTCACCCGTTCCTAGAGACATACCCTGAAGTTGGGTACGCGTAGGAGCGAGATCAGAATTGTATTGGTATTGTCTGTAGAATGCGGTTGCCAAATCTTCCCAATGTCGGATGCTAGCTCCATCCAATTGGTAAAACCATTCAAGCTGCGACCCCAAGAGGCTATCTTGGAAGAAGTGAATCCAGAGGTTCTTGTCCGCCGTGTAAGGTTGGATCTTCCTTACGTACGACCTTAGATGCAGCTTTGGGCAGGAGACCCCATCATACTTGGCGAAGGCAGGCGCCTTAAACTTGTGTGGAATTACTACCCCAGAAGATAACCCCAAATCTCCGAAATCTAGCCCCGGCACGTTCTGAATTTCCATGGCGCTCAAGCGGTCCTCCAATTGCTTGTATCTGTCAGCAGCAGGTGGGTATTGTTCATCGTTATAGTCCGTCTCGTTGTCGGAGACTGCGGGACTAGGAGCTCCTCCCCCTTGGGGACTGTTTTTCTCAGCAGAAGAAGTGGTTGGATCAGCTTCATTATGGAGTGTGTTCCCAAATCTGCGTCCGGTGTTGAACAATGCAGTCCTCTTTTTCTTCTTCTTCTTCAGGAGTAGAGTCTTCAATTCTTGCTGACCTTGGGCTAGGCTTAGGACCATCTCTTGGAACTGTGCACTTTGGGCCTGAAGGGCCTTGATTGCTTGCTCACTGGAGGATTCTGGATTCATGATGACTGTTCAAACAAACAGCGAAGAAGATTAAGCAACCTGTGAAATAGGGTACCTGCTATGCATATGGTGCAATGGAATGCGTATGTTTTATGTTTTCAAAGACAAACAAGATTCAACTTTATAGACAAAAAAGGGAAACACACTTCATTAGATTAAAATTTTCAATTGTTCAACAATTTGCCCTTAGGCATTACAGGAATGAAAAATACGGAAAAGGAAATAAAACTACAAAAGGAAATAATCAAAGCTCATCAATGCTCCCATAGCCTCCTCTTTTCAGTGCTGATGTAGTTGTTCAGGACCCGTTCTTCTTCCAATTGCTTAGTCAGCCTCTGAATCTTCCGTTCCTACTCGTTGAACTTCTCCCGATAGAAATCTCGTTCTTCCTTTAGCTGCGCCCAAGATCTCTTCATGGTGTCAAAATCAGTAGGTATCTGAGGAGGGAGGACAGTTGGAGGAACCCCATCTTCATCAGGAGACTCAAGAATGAGGGGTCTGACAGCTTCGTAGGGCATACCTAACTTCTGAGCACGGATGCGGACCCATTTGCAATAGGGCTTCAATGGTAGAGAAGTCTTTGGTCCCAACTCATGTGGGCTGGCTTTGTGGATTCTGTCCCAAGCTCTAATGAATCCCTGGCGTAGTTTGTCACTGTCTGCCTGAAACTCAAAATGGAAGTGGGGAACCAGCATTTCATGAGGCCCATCTCCTCTGGCTCTTCCAAACTGTCGGAGAGCTAAGCATGGATTGTAAGAGATTCCTCCTTGGATACCAATTAATGGAACATTAGGGTATTCTCCGCAACGGTCAATAACAGCTACCTCATCCAAACCTCTGAGAGTCCAGGTGATGTCATTATCAGTGAGAGACATTAACCTCCGAGCCCAACCTTTTCCTTCTTCATTCTTCAGCACGAACTTAGGAAGGTGCGAAATAAACCACCTTACTAGCAAAGGAGCACAACACCACGGAGTTCCCTGTTTTCGAGCAGTACGAGCATAGAGTTGTTGTAGAATATCTCCCAAAAGAGTGGGTACCGGATTCCGAGACATGAAGATCCTTATGACATGGATACTGATAAAGGTGTCAGGGTTGGGAAACAGCACCAGACCATAGATCAAAAGAGCTAGAATATCCTCATATGCCTTGAAGTCCAAGTCATTCCAGAAATCATTAGCCTTGCTGTGATCGGTGGATATGGAACTGACTGTTTAACGCTGGTTCGCGAAATGTCGCGGTAAGCAAGAGTCGCCACCGTCTTTTATTTTCTCCAAATGGAAAGGACAAAAGCACAGAAAAATTCCTTAAAGAGATTGCTCTCGGTTCGGGAGGTAGGTTATAGAAAGGGAAGGTGTTAGCACCCTTTCTATCCATGGTTATCCATGGGCTCTTAGATACTTGCTCATTGTGTTTTCAAAAATGGTTTGTTTGCTTTTCAACTGTGGGTTTAAAAAGTTTCTTTGAAAATTCCAGTTCGACTCTTGTATCAGTCCTCAAGAGTGTTTGAAAAATTGCTTTCGAAAGCTTTTTGAAAAGGTGTCGGTGTGAAAAGTATTTTTGAATTTGTTTTGAAATTAGAGCAAGTATCTAGAGTCGTCTACCTACCCTAAGGAATTCGTCTGTGTAGATGTACTTTAAAGTAGTGCCATCCCACCATTGAGAGGTAGGTAGCACCACCGTTGGAGGTGTTCGGGTCAATTCGAAGGGTTCGGGACATGGTGATCACCGGAGCAATAGGAAGACACCTTAGAAGCTACCCTCATGCCAGGTTCCCGGATCATGAGGACTTACTAAGACATTCTCTACTCGACGATCACCTTTCGAGGCAAGGCAACAGTGAGGCGTACCCTAGGGGTGGTGTGTGATTTGTGTGTCAGATTCATTTATTTTTGTCTTGTCAGGTTATGGGTGATCTATGCGTTTGTTTTTATTTTTTTTGTCATTCATTCTTGCATGCATTTATTAACAGTTAAAAAAGTGCGGAAAGATAAAATTCCTAAACTATTACAAAGGCGCGGGTCCACATCGCCAAACTAAAATCCAGGACCCGATTTGACAAAAAATAAAGAACTAAAGTGCGAGAAATATAAAATGTCTGAGTTACATGGCTTTGGGAGAATTACATAAATATTTAAAAGAAGGAATAAAGATGTGCGAATTGAATTGAAATTGAAAGCGAGGGCGTTGGACCCTTTTTAATGAAATTAAATTATATTGAGCAAATTAATTAATTTAAAATAAAAAAAGAAATTATTTTTGAGGTTTTTTGTATTTATGGTTTTTTATGAGAATTAAATGAAATTAAAATATTAATCCTAATTCTAATTTTTTTATTTATTAAGAAAAACCTGTTAAAATTAAACCTAAAATTAATCTAATTATTTACATGCAATTTTGATTTATAAAAATAAATAATTAATTATTAGTGAAATTTATTTACAAAAAATATTAATTAAATAAATATATTTTGATTTTTATGACTTTTCTGTTTTTTTACTATTTTTTATATTTTATGAAAATAAGTTAAATTAAAGGAATTAATTAAAAAAAGAAATAATTGAAATAAATAAAATAAGGAAAAGAAAGAAAATACAATACCTTGGGGGGTTTCTGTCCCCTTTTTGGAGGTGAATTGGAGTGGTTTGGCCATTTGTGTTCTGGCCTCATCATGCATAAGTTGTTCTACTTTGGCCATTTGGCTTTTGGCTTTTGGCCATTTGCGTTTTGGCTTTTGGCCATTTGTGTTCTGGCTTCAACGTTCCCTTAATGTCTGGCTTAATGTCTGCCTCGCCATGTATTGGTGTCATGTGTAAAATGTTCTGTTTTGACCATTTGTCTTTTGGCCTCAACGTTCCTTAATGAACCTGCATGGGATCCTGTCTAAATCTGCAGTGTTGAACCTCATGAACACATTAAATAAAATTATAAAAATTCAAATAAAACCAACATATGAAGAAATTTAATGTTTAGGCACAATATGACATGTATGAATGATTATACCCTTTTGATCATGGAGATCAAATCAATCTTACCCTTACTGGAAGATTAGTGACCTGAATGCTTTTATGCCTTACTGGAAGATTAGGATCATGGAGATCAAGTCAGCCTTATCATTACTGAAGAAGTAGTGAGGTATTGGTTTATGACTGTGATGGCTTTGTTTGTAGTGAGAGAGAGATTTGTAATAAGGATTTCAAGGTTTTAGGGTTCTTGAAAGAATTTGATATTCTAAAGTGTTGTGGCAAGGGTTTTTTTTTCTCTTTTCCTCCTCTCCTTTTTTTCTCTTTTTCTCCTCTTTTTTCTCCTGTTTGTGTGAAAAGAAGGTGATTATATAATGGAAATTAGGGTAAAGCAAATGGGCTTTGAATGTGCAATTGGGCCTCCAATATTCACTTGAATTCGTCACTTTCCAGGCTAAATCGCAGGGACTTAAGTGCATTTTTTGAAGTTGAAATGTGAAAACAAAATGTAGACGACATCGAGAACTAACTCCTGTCCGAAAATCGACTCAATCGGATAAACGGTGAATTAGTTATGAATTTTTGAAGTTTCAGCTCAGACAAACTTATTTTGGGCTCCAGTGTCGGCTCTGACACGTTCTTCAATAAAAACTGGTATTGATCGGTGCATAATTTGGTCTCGACTTTTGAAGCAAAGTTGTAGATCTATGAGTCAGGGACCTTGTGTAAAAGTATGAGCCAAATCCGATAAAAATTGACCGAGTTATGAATTTTTGAAGTTTCGGCCCAGATGAAATAATATTCAGCATTCAGGATTTTCAGCGTGTCATGCACTCTGAGCAAAAAACGAAGGCCTTTTGAATACCTTTTGAACTCAATACCTTCTGTGAAAATGTAGCCAACTCAATTTGTGAAATTTTGGCGCCGGAACCAGCTCGATACGATGAAAATCGACCAAGTTATGATTTTTTGAACATGACGCAAATAAACTTCTGTCACAAATTTTCTGCACGAAAATACTTGATAAATCCACATTTTTGAAGACCTTCTGATCGAAATTGGCTTCCATCCGTGAGAGATGAAAACGTAGATAATGTCAAGACGGAATTTTGGCCACTGGAACGGGTTCAAAACGAGTCGCGATCTTCAAGTTATGAATTTTTTAGCGCGTAAAAACTGCACTTTCAGCACACTTTTTCACCATATTTCTTCGAGAAAACTCACACATTCGGATACCTTCTTTAAAGAATTGACTCTTGAGCCGAACCTGAATTTGAGAATACATTATCAGAGATATCTTGGCGAAAGAGTACCTGAATATGACGCGGCAGGTTGGACTTGTGAATTTTTCTTGAAATGTTTTTTTGAGAAATATGGGAGGACAAATTTTGGGGTACAACACTTGCCAACCAGAAATTTGACCAAAAAGCCCTTGATCCCATTTCTAGTTTCCCAGTTGGACAAAACCTCTTCCTTGGTCAAGGGGAGAATTGCAGCAATCTCCTCAGGCCTAGGAGTCTTTTCCAAACCAGTGAATGGAGTTTGTTCCAAGACAGGAATCCCAAGCAAATAAGAAAATTCTTCCAGGGTAGGAACCAGCTGGAAGTCTTGAAAGGTGAAACAGTGATACAGAGGGTCATAAAACTGGGTCAGAACACTTATCAGTTGTTGGTCCCATTTTGCAGTGATCAAGCCAAGGAGAGAGCCATGTCTGTTGATGAAGGAGGTAGTGTTTGGAATCCTTCCAACCAAATCCTTGAGTAAAACTGGTGGTTGAACAAAGTTGAGCCGGACAGTATTTCTACGCACGGGCATCATGATGTCCTACAAAACAGAGCAAAGATGAAACCTTTTTGTCTTTGAAATGGGTTAGTCCTTTGTACAGGATGCATGCAATGGTATGATGGCATGATGCTATGATGAAACACACCACAAGTATTCACATAGGCAAATAAGGCACACAAGTCACACAAGACACCCTTAGGTTTCAAGCCAGCATGAGTTTCAGGTATTACCCTCTTTTGGTTTTGTCGGTTAAAACTTGTCCTATCAAACTAACCGGGTTCTAGAGGATCTCAAATCATTGGCTACCCTCAATCGGTCATAACTCCAGCATCGCAATCTTTTCTCACGGCCAGAACCATCTCGAGAGTTTAGCCTCAATGAGTGTAGCATACTGCTACTGTCCTAATAGCCAAGTTGGTCAATTTAGGGTTCTAAGGTTGGTTGGTGTTTAATGACCCCTTAGAAGACCTATATTCTCCCCGTTACAACACAAGGGATATAGGTACAGACTAAGACGCCACACCAACGTAGCCACTGCTTCACCCATGTCGGTCTACGCCGGACAGGTCCCTCACAGATTATGCTACCTAAAAAGGGTATATCCCAGATCCGGGTTAGGATCTATGAACTCCGATGCAAAGCCCACAAATATAGAAGCAAACAAAGCAAGCAATTGAAAACAAAGGTGATCTAAGCCCTAAGGTTACTCCACTTTTAAAAGTTATCCCCAGCAGAGTCGCCAGTTCTGTGATACAGTGGGAGAACTGACTTGGATTTTGCGTTTGTATTCGCAAATGTTGCGGTTAGCAAGAGTCGCCACCGACTTTTTATTTTATCCTAAGGAAAGGTTAAAAAGCACAGCAAAAACCTTTTGAGATGTTTTCTTGGGTTCGGGGAGTAGATTATAGAAAGGGAAGGTATTAGCACCCTTTCTATCCATGGTTATCCATGGGCTCTTAGTTACTTGCTTAGATCACTTGCCTTTTGTTTTCAATTGTTTGAAATGGTGCTTTGTGTGTGTGGGTTTGAAAATATTTTGAAAAGAGGCCAATGTGGTGGCAACCTTTGTAATGATCCATATGGGGATGTATACAAAGATGTATGTCTTTTGAAAAGGTTTTCATTTGTTTTTTGAAAGTTGTTTTGAAAGTGTAGTGTTGTGTGGTTTTGAAATTAGGCAAGTGTTTTGTTTTGCAAGTTTGATTCAAGTAACTAAGAGGTTATCTACTCCTAAATTTCTCAAAAGATTATTGCTATGTTTTAACCCTTTTAACAAGTTTGTTCCACCATTGAATTTGGTGGACAACCTTATGTTAGGATGTGAGAGGGACAGGCGCGGGTCATCGTTTAGACCATAATTGCAACGGCGTTAAATGTCTTTGGGCAATTTTCTTTAAGGGACTTGATCATTTGTTTTTGTTTGTTTTGAAAAGTTTTGTCGAGGGACTATGATCATTCAAATTGTTTGCTTTGCCCAAAGAAGTTCAACATACAATATGGCCCATTTATTTGAAGGCAACAAGTGGAATACCCTAGGGGTGCAAGTGTGATTTGTGTGTCCATTTTCATGCTTGCTTATCTTGTATTAGGTCAAACTATTTTTTATCGTTTTTTCGCATACAAACCCTAACTCTAACATGTTATCATTAGAAAGCAATAAAGTGCGAAATTAAATTTACTAAGCTATTACAAAACCAAATATGGGAAGGGGGGTACAAATGTTCAAATGGGGATATTGACAAGAATTTAAATCTAAATTATTACATCATTTTGAATATTTGCAATGTACAAAAATTAAATAAGGATGCAAGATGCAAAAAGAAATGTTTTGTATATGTATGAAAAAAAATATATTATTTATGTAAAAGAAAATAAAAAATATATTATTTCTTGGAGTATTTTGAATTTAGGGCAAAAACCCTAATTTTATTAAGAAAATGTATTATTATCTAACTTAAGACAAATATTTATTTGTTATTTATAAAAATAAAATAAAATAAAGTATATTATGAAAAAAGTATTTTTGTATCAAATATTAATAAAAAATGAAAAATTCAAGTATTTTTATATTTTAGCTTGAATATATTAATAAACATATATATATATATATTAATTTCTTAAATATGCATTATACACAAAAACAAATATTTATTTAATATTTTAATAAAATAAATAAAAAGGTATTTTTTATGTGAAATATTTTCAGAAGGTAAATAAAAATAAAAATGTGTTTTACACTATTTTTTCTAATTATTCTAATAATAGTATATATATATAATATTTATAAACAAAAGAAATGAACAAATAAATATGCAATAAATACAAAAAATGATGGAAAAAATATTTTTAATTTTTTAATGTCATGAGAAAAAATAAACAAGTCAAACAAAAAAAGAAAAAGTCAAAAATGTTAAAAAATGAACAAATGGGCTCAGGGGGGTGAAAAAATGGAAATATGGTGCAAAAAGAAGAAACCACACAGGCCCAGCCCATGTAGCTTCATCTTCAACCTCAGAACACTTCCTTGTTCAAAAAACACGCGTTTTCTAACTCCTCATTCCTTGATCTTTTGCCAAATCTTCCAACATGAAACCTGTAGAGCTTGAAACCACGGTTCTAGACATATAAAGAAGTCAAGCTAACTCTCATAAATGAGAGAGAATTTCTTCTCTCCCAAATCCTGACCTAATTTTTTAACCATGTTCAGACATCAAATTCTCTAAGCACACGAAATATAAATGAAATCTAAACATATGAGCATGTTCAGGGCTATGATTGTGACATATTTTCTTCACAAACCTAAAGCTAACAATGCCTAGCAAGAGAGATAGAACTCCATGAATGTACATGTTCAGTTGGAATCGTGATTTGCAATGGAGGATGTTTCAGAGTAAAATGATGATTGGTATAGCTTCCTTGAAGTGTAAGGATGCTTTTCCAAGTCCTACTTTGTCTTGAAACTCCCTGAATCGAGCTAGTGAACTCCAACTGCAAAACAGAAAATTAAAAATGGTGAAGTGGCTTGGAGGTGTTACAGGTCAGGTTTCAGGACATGGTTAGCTTGCATATGTTGTAAGGAAGGTAGAGGAACAGGTTTGGACAAGAATGCTCGAAGGGATTGAGAGATAGCACTCAATCTGCAGGGGTTCCCCTGTTTGTGCAGTTTCAAGGTGATTAGGGCAATGGGGATGTTTTAGATGGCAAGGGCTCGTGTGTTAGCTTGGATATGTTATGTGGAATGTGTTTGATAACTTCTCCCTTGTGTTTGTAAGTTGAGATGAGATATGGCACAAGTTATGCAATGTTACTTGAAAATGAAGCAAGCAAAGGTCACTTTGTGTTTTAGGTCAGTAGGGGCCTCTAATCCTGCTGCATAAGCCTCTCTTGATCAGAGCAATTTGCCCATAATCTTGTGCCAAAGGGATTTTGCTTGTACCTTCTTGGATTTCAATTTGACATAAAGTTAATCTTTTCCAAAAATAGAAAATTCACTTTATCTAGTTTAGGATTAATCCACTATGCAATGTTAGAACACAAAGAACATGGTCTTAACACATTGAATATGCATTAAATTATTGAGTATGGAATGGTTCAAGGACCTGTAATCAAGCATAAAGCAAGCTAAGTTCAGATTTGCAAAGTTATGAACATGTTCATGAACCATTCAAAAGTGGATTTTTGCCAACTTGTGAAATTCGAATCTCTCAAGTTATGAGGTTGTTTGATGAGTTCTTGGACATTTTGGAAAGCTTGGAATGTGTACTACAATCCATATTTGAAATTCAAATTGAAATTCTAAGTTGAAGGGTATGAAAAGTGGCCTTGAAGTGGGGTAGAAAACCTTGTCAAAATAGGTTAAAATTTCACTAAGTTAAAAATGGTTTAGTGCCCTTATTCAAAAAATTGTAACTTGAGATACAAGCTTCAAATGAGAAAACTTTGTGAATAAAAGTTGTAGATTATGCAACAATCTACAACTTTCATGTTTTGACTTTTGTTTGAATCCAAATGGATCTTGGTGAAAAGGTGGGGCAAAGTTGGGGAAAAATTAGGGTTTTTCATAACTTAGAAAAATTCTAAGTTATGAAAAATTCCATTTTCAAACCCTAATTTGCATTTTGTGATTTCTTGGTGAACAAGTTTCATGATTTGGCATGTTTTGATGAAAAATGAATCTTGACTCTTGATTTTGACCAAAAAGTCAAAGTTTGACTTTTCAGTATACAGTCAAAATTGATCAATTGACTGGGAAATTCAACTGTCAACCTTGTGTACTTGGGATCTTTTGAGCTTGATGAATGTGTAAAGACCATTTCATTGGGTCCTTGAGTCCCTATGTGAACTTGGTTTGCCATTGGCTAGGTCAAACAGTCAAAAATTGCCTTTGTGCAGCCAAAACCCTAAAAATGACCATTTTGCCCTTTTGGTGATCTGATCAAATTTCTTGTGGAATTGTGGTCCAAACTTGATCAAATGGTTCATGTGAGTTCATAATGTTGATGTGGATCAAATTTCATGAGTTTTGACTGTCAATTGGCCACAGTTGACTTTTTCCCCAATACAGTTGATTTCTAGGTCAATTGTCCAATTGACTGGGCAAAACTTGGAATCAAGACTTGAAACTTGGTATAGGTAAACTTGGGAGTCCAATATGAAGTATGAAAGTCATCTTAGGCATTTTAGGTCAAAACATCCTTGGGCAAACACAAACCCTAATTTGAGTCCACAGTGCAAGGAGAAGTCTTGAGCAGAGGAAACCCTAACTGGATCTTGATCTTCAAAGGTCTTGTGATGAGAAAATGTTGAGGAAATGGGAGGGCAAATTTTGGGGTACAACAATATCAACTCAGAGAAGCATATCAGATTCCTGAAAAATCTCAGGAATAACAAATCTGCACAAATGTTAGATCAGTACAGGATGTCTTAACATTGGTTATGACAACAAGAATCCTGCTCACTGATTTTGGTAGAATACACTATATATGATCATTGTTTAATGATCATGATAAACACCTCATACTGAGAAGTTCCTGTATGACATTCTTTTCTGCAGAATGTACCTTTATCCCAGAATGTTATGACATCATTCATGACATTCGTAACTCTGGTTTTACCAAAAAAAATGCCAACAAACAAACACTTACAGAATTTTTGATGGTGGGAATCTTTTCGAATAGAATCTCGCGGCTATTTATTAGGCGTTACACACCTTTCTTCAGTAGCTCGCGTCCATTTTCTCGTTGATCACAACCGGCACAATTTTTGGAACATCCATGAAACACACTCGCTTTTAGAAAATTATCTTTCACAATGGTCAAGGGAGTTGTTAAATTTTCAACAGAAGCGATAAAAGTAACATCATCAATGACATTAACCCCTTTGCCATGTTTTGGCATTGGCGCGGTTATCACGTTTGGAGTAGCGGGTGGATCAAACTCAATTGTCTTATTATCTATTAGATCTTGAATTTTGTTTTTCAATGCCCAGCACTGATCGGTCTCATGGTCGGGGCTGTTGGAATGGTATGCGCATTTCACATTCGGGTTGTATTTAGGTGAGGAAACATCAAGGTTGGATGGCGGATTGTGCAGAGTGACCAAATTGGCTTTTAGCAGATGTTGTAAGGCTTGTGATAATGACATGTTTATTCTTGTAAATTGTCGTCGGGGAATTTCAGGTTTCCGATTGTTGGAGGGTTGCCTTTGAGTAGGTTGAGGGTTGGAAATTAATACAGCATTTACAGATGAATGGTGATCCTTCTTGGTATGGGCTCTTGCCCCATACACAACATTTGTTTACTTTTTTCCAGTGAAAGGCCTTATGACGGAGTTGGATGTGATACCAGATGCCACAAGAATTTTGCTGCTTTTAATACTGCTCTCAATCCTTTCACCAGTTAAAATCAATTTGGTGAATTCAGACGAAGAACTTCCAATTAACAGGTTGAAGAATGGACCAGTTAATGTACCCATAAACATATCAACTAGCTCTCTTTCGGTCAAAGATGGCTGGACCCTACTGGCAAGGTCCCTCCATTTTTGGGCATATACTTTAAACCCTTCATCACTTCCCATGGTCATATTCTGAAGCTGAATTCTCGTTGGTGCTAGGTCGGCGTTGTATTGATACTGGTGATAAAAGGCAGTGGCCAAATCCCCCCACGTATGGATGCGAGAGCCTTCTAATTGATAAAACCACTCTAACTGAGTTCCAAATAGACTCTCCTGGAAAAAGTGAATCCACAATTTTCTGTCAGCAGTGTGTGGTTGTATTTTGCGTACATAAGATCTTAGATGTAGTTTGGGACATGAGACCCCATCATACTTGGCGAAGACTGGTGTTTTGAACTTATAAGGAATGACGACCCCAGGAACTAGGCCCAAATCACTAAAATCCAAGCCATGCACAACTTGAATTTCAACTGCCTTTCGCCTATCCTCCAATTCTTTGTACTTTTCCTCACCAGCAGGTGGGTACTGTTCGTCAAAGTGATCCTCATCTTCAGAAGCTTGATCATTCATACCTTCAGCACGGGTGTTTCTTGCCTCTTTTGCTTGGTTCTCATCCTCCTCAGAGGAGTCTTAGACTACTTGCACTTGGCGAATCTGTTCTTTTAATCTCTTCCCCATGTCATGAGGGCCTTCTTTTTCTTCTTTTTGGTGGTCAACGTTGTCATTAGCTCTTACTGCCCTTTGGCCAAGGTCATCAAGGTGACTTGGAATTGAATGTTCTGAGCTTGCAAGTCCTTCACTGCTTTTTCGAGATCCATCCTTTACTGAAATAAACAGTAGAAAGATGAGGAAACCTGTTGTGAAAAGCTTGCTTATGATATGATGCATGAATATGTATATGCGAATAATTTCAAGGATTTAAAGAATTTAAATTTGTATAAACAAAGAGTGAACAAATGTTAACTTGCATTAAAGAGTTCTGATTTGAATACAAACACGCCTCTTGGGCTTACAACAACAGAAATAAGCATAAGGTAAACTCCTAAGATAGAAAAGTTGTGCACATCCTCTTTGGCGCAATGTAGGTGTTTAAACTCCTTTCTTCATGAAGCTCCCTTGTGAAGCTCTAATATCTTCTTCTCTCCCTCATAGAACTTAGCTTCAAAGGTGTCTCGCTCTCCTTTTAACTGAATCCAAGCGTTTTGCAAATCTTCAAGAGAAGTGGGCATATCAGGATAGAGGATAGTATGTGGAACGTCTCCCTCAACTACTGGCTCCATGATAACAGGTAAAATGGCTTCATAAGGCATCTTAAGACTTTGAGCGCGAGTCGGCACCCATTTAAGATAAGGTTCCAAAGGAATGGAATTCTTACGCCCCAACGTCTTGCTATCAACTTTGTTAACCATACTCCAAGCTCGTATAAATCTTTGACGGTAACCTCGGTCTTCTTTGTCATATTCGAACACCAAACTTTGAATGAGCATTTCATGAGGACCGTCTCTTCGGACATACCCAAACAGTCGAAGGGCTAAACAAGGATTGTAGGTTATACCTCCCCTAATACCAAGCAAAGGGACATTAGGGAATTCCCTACAACGGTCAATGATGGGGACATCTTCCAAGGATATTGAACACCAACGGGTGTCAGAATGGGTAAGGGACATTATCCTTTGAGACCATGTCAATCTTTGCTCATTCTTCAGTACTGATTGAAGTATATATGAGACAAACCATTTGGAGAGTAAGGGAATACAACACAAGAGAGTGCCTCTTTTCTTCATGGTGCGGGTATGAAGGAAATGCAAGATGTCTCCCAATATGGTAGATATGGGATTGCGAGAGAGAAAGACTTTGATGGCATTAACATCTATGAATTGGTATGAGTTGGGGAACAGAACCAAACCATAAATGAGGAGAGCCAGGACGTCTTCAAAAGCTTGGAAATCCATGTCGCCCCAGAATGAACGAGCCTTCTCCAATAGAAACTTGGCTAGGAAACCTTTGACCCCACTTCTTGTCTCCCAATTGGCTATGACGTCAGCTCTTTTTAGATGCAAAGTTTTGGCGATGACTTCAGGCTTTGGAATCCATTCTAGGTCGGTGAATGGCATCCAATCAAGCACGAGTACCCCTAAGAGTAGAGAGAACGCTTCCAGTGTAGGTACCAACTGATAGTCCGGGAAAGTGAAACAATGATATACGAGATCAAAGAATTGGAACATTACACACATCATCTCTTCTTGGAGGTTGGATGTAGCCAAACTGAGGAGTCGACCATATTTCTTGGTAAAAGGAGAATCCCCGGGCACCCTTGAGGTTAAATCTTGAAGTTAAGGGTGTGCTTTTACAAAGCTGATTCAGATGGTGTTTCTTCGGCCGGGATTCATGACCTACAAAACAAAAACAAAGATAAATTTCTAAATCCTTGAAATGGTTAGTGAGTATGCGTATGATGCTTTATGATGTTAAGTACAAGTAAGTATATACACACAAAGCAAACAAATCCCTATGTTTTAGGCTTGCATGAGGTTTTATAGGTAAGTACCCTCTTGAAGTTTAGTTGGCTTAACCTGTCCTAGTAATAATGATCGGGTTCTAAAGGATCTCAATATCACCGACCTTTCCTTTAGGCGTTGTCTTAACACAATCAATCTTTTCTTGCGGCCGAGATATCCCAAAAGTCTAGCCTCAATGAGTGTAGTATCGAGTATCAACCAGTTTTCAGCTTTACACCGAAACCGGTTATCTCACTACGTCCTAATGGCCAAGTTGTTCAATTAGGGTTCTAAAGTTAATTAGTTCTTCACGATGCCACTCAGTGGCCCCGTATTCTCCTCGATTCACCATGAGGGATACCGGTACCCACAAATGTGTCACACTAACATAGCCATTGTTTCAACCATATCGGTCTATGCCGTACAGTTTCCACAATCTATTGCTATTTACCAAAAAGGTGTCCCCAGATCCGGGTGGAGGATCAAAGCAAGCCCAAACAGAGAACCAAATGTAAAGCATACAAATCAAACAATGTAAGCAAGTAAATGTGATCTAACCCTAAGGTAACCCCACTTTTAAGTATTATCCCCAGCAGAGTCGCCAGTTCTATGATACGGTGGGAGAACCGACTTGAGGTTTTGCGTTTGTATTTGCAAATGTTGCGGTTTAGCAAGAGTCACCACCGACTTTTCTTTTATCCAAAAGGAAAGGTGAAAAAGCACAGGAAAGACCTTTAGAGATGTTTTCTTGAGTTCGGGGGGGTAGATTATGAAAAGGGAAGGTATTAGCACCCTTTCCATCCATGGTTTTCCATGGGATCTTAGTTACTTGCCAGATCACTTGCTTTTTGTTTGAAAATTGTGCTTTGTGTGGTTTTTTAAAGTATTTTGAAAAGGTGCCATCGTTTAGGCAAACTTTTGCAATGATTCCCGTTCGTAAGAATGTATTTAAAGTATTGAGCTTTTGAAAATGTTTCAAGTTTTGGAAAGATGTTTGGAAAGTGTATGTGATTGTTTTGAAAATAGCAAGGATATTTGTTTTGAAATTGAGAAAGTAACTAAAAGTAATCTACCTACTCAAAAGGTCTTAAATGTGCTTTTCCTCCTCCTTTAGACATTGCTATCTTACCATTGATTTGGTAAGAAACCCCATCATTGGATGTGAAGGGACGAGTGTTGGGTCATCGTAAGACCATGATAGCAATGTTGTGAGGTGACTTAGAAATTTTTCTTTAGGGACTAAGATCATTTTGAAAGACAACTTTGATAGCGTCATCGAGGGACTATGATCTTGTATTTTTCGATTTGTTTGTGCTAAGACATCCCACATGCATAACATGGCCGTTTTTAGGCAACAAGTGAGATTACCCTAAGGGTGCATGTGTGCAAAGTGTGTTTGATTACATGCATTTGTCTTTGATTTCTTGGTGGTCTACTTGTTTGATTTTATCTTGCCATACACACCCTGGTTACTATACAGTATAAGGAAAATAATAAATTGTGGAAATGTAAAGTCCTACGCTATTAAAATATTTAGGGGATGGGGGGTACATATGTACGAATGAGGATTGCAGGTAAAAAAAAAGCCCTAAATTACTATTACAACCATATTGAAATGCATAAGAATGTACAAGAAAATGTGAAAACAAACTTGTTTTGTTTTAAGAAAATATTTTTGGTCTTTTGTTTTAAGAAACCAAAATAAAGTGTGAAGGAAATACTTTTCATGTTTGCTGATTAATGGAATGGAGAGTGATAGAAAAATAATAAATAAATAAAAAAAGGAAAAAAGAATCAGCGTGTTGCTGATAAAAATGAAGTCAGAGGTTCTGACCCTGGAACGCTTCAAAACAGAAACCTGTTAGTGAAAATGTACAAGGTCAGAAGTTCTGAACCCACTGGGAACACATTAGTTTTCAGAAGTTCTGATATTACTGGTAACAAAACAGACTCCAAAAATGCTGGCGCCATTGACAGAACCTGGTCTCTCTCTCTCTCTCTCTTGCTAGTCAGAACATCTGTAATTTGGTTATTTCTCCACAAAACAGAAGACGTGCATAGAATAGTTATAACAGGTGTCATGGTGTTTCAGAAAATAAGAAATATCAGAACTATAAGTCAGAGACAATCATGTGTTTGCTAATCCTAATTCTGAGTTCTAATTTCCTCAAGAAGTTCTGAACTGGTTTATTCCCTACTTAGGCAGGCAGATGTATGAAATCCCATAATATGTACATTATTAGAAACGTGATATCTACATTGTATTTTTGAGCATGTAAATCTGGTAATGCTTTAAGTAACGTGATAAGAGTCAGCGGAAGCTTACCTTGCAGCTGAAAAGGTTCTATGAGGCAGAGGTTAATCCTGAATTCTGGTGAGGTTCTGAGCAACTTCTTCACGTACTCAGCAGGATGAAGGTTCTCAACTTCTGGTACAGCAAAGAAGTGATGTTCTGATTTCTTTAAGTAGATGGATAGAGAATGTGAGGTAGTATGAATACATGAGTTAGGGCAGTTTCTAATATGTGAATCAGAAACTGTGTGGATGGTTTTAGTCAAGAAATATTTGAGAACAAATGGAGTTTAAATGCAAGGAATCAAAAGTTAGCAGGTCTTGTGTGTTATGTTTATAGTTCTTGGAAATCTTGGGATTTTGGCAGGGGTTCAAGGCTTTTCTTTTATCAAATTTTCGACCTCTTTTCAATGGCCAAAGGTGTTCTATTTATAGGCAAAGATTTTGTAGTTTTGGAGAGGTCAAGTAGCGCCAACATCATACACTAGATGATGACTTGTTCTTGAAGCAGGTTCAAAAAAGAGTGTGATAGTTGACAGTTTTTTAGCCTAGACTGGATTAGCAAGCAAGGATTAAGGAAAAGTAAACCCTCAAGTGAAAAGTAACGCATGGACCCTCCCATACTTCTGTATAAAAGTTGCTTTTAAGGATGACAAGGGTATTTCTATGCCACACGTGGGGAGATCCTTTGGATAAAGACTCAAAAGTAATTGTGAGCATTAAATGGGCATTAAATGATGATGAGATTTATCAACATCAGAAATCCTGTAATTTGAGATTTTGCATCATTGCTTAATTCTGGATCAGAATTTCTATCTAGGACAAACATCCAGCTTCTGGTCTTTGTACCTTATCGCCTCAGCATGTTCTGAAGGATTCCCCCGATTTTCCAGGAAGCTTGCAGTATGCTTTGTAACCTTCTTTGATTTACCTTTGCAAACTCTGGATTAGAAGTTCTGCTTCAGCGTAGCATCCAAACTTCTGATCCTCCTACCTTCTGGCTCCAGCATATTCTGAAGGAGCTTTCAGACTTCGTATTACGCTTTATTACCTTCTTTGCATTATCCTAACAAACTCTGACTGAACTTGCGTAGATGCTGAAGAGCCATGCTCTGACTGAAGACTATATGTTGAACCATGTTTACAACTTCTGACTGCACCTGCCTGGAGGCTGGCTCAGAAGTTCTGAAGCGTCATTTTTTCTTAAATACTTAGAAAAAATCCCATGTATTTAGAAATTTGGCTTTTCCATAATAAATTTGACTTTTGAACTTTTTGATGATACAAACTTCATATTCCAACATGTCTTGATGAAATACGACTCTTGGAACTTTGTTTTGGTCCAAAAGTCAAAGTTAGATTTCTCAGCGTGCAAATGACCATTTTGCCCTTGTGAATGGTTTGCTTGGAAAAATTGATAATTCAAGGTTTGGAATTGTATGAGAGAAAGCTTGAGAATCCAGGGCGATTCCTTGAGAAATGAGAGGGCAAATTTTGGGGTACAACAGATGTCATATATAATTGTGTGTTAAATTGATTATATATTAAATTGTGAAATATGTGATGTTGTTGTGTTGAGGACGTTGATGTTAATGATGTTGTTAAGATGGTGATGTTATGTTGACGTTATTGTATAATATTGATATTGTTGTTGCATTGGTGGATAATAGTTCGAGTAGGGGGAGCTATTATCGTTAGGTTAATGCATGTTTTGTTTATTATCGGGAGGGGATTTTAAACATTATGTTGTTGTTGCATTAACGTGTTTTGGCATGCATTCATGATGTCGTTGTTATTGATGAAAGGGGCAAGTTTTAATCCGAGCAGGGTAGATTGATGACTTGTCCCGAATCTGAGCAGGGTGAATCTGAACCCGAATGGTCGACCTACTAGCCAGTCAATAAACAAATCTAACTTGAAACCTTTCATCAATTAGTGTAAAACCACAACTGGGTTAAGATTTATGATCTAACATGTCTCATTGTTGAAATAGTTCATGAAAGAAATAAAAGATTCCTTATTGTTGTTCCTAAATCTGACAAGCCATGTTGAGTTTCATTATGTTATTTGTCTAATGAATAGTCGTGAGACTAGTTGCTCAATCAGTTACTTTTAAGTCAAAGAACCTATTTGGAAGTGGGAGAGCTGCATTACATTAACTTTTTTTAGTAGACACAAGAAGACAATTCATTTGAGGACATCTCATGTAAGGATTTAAGATGTGTTACCTGGATTGTTATGTCATCTTGCCTAAACCACTTTGTCCTTATAGGACTTATGCTTAAGGGATTATGGGTCGTTATTTCATAATCTAAGCCCAATGAATATCAAAGGTCTGGTGAGATCACGCGCAGACACATGGGCAATCTTTTCGGATCCCCTAGTTTAAAAGAGATTATGTGTTTAACATGTTTTGAGCAACTAGCGAGACTTTCCCGCTCATAACCAAAGGGTATTAGGTCTCATTGGCCGACTAGCCATGCCTCACATATTAAGGGGATGAATCATCCAATACTATCACTACTTCGTCAAGGCTTGACCACATACAACCGAAATAATAGGCAAAATATTAAGTCTTCTTCACGGAAGGACCAATATTATAAATACCTAATTTAATAATTAGGTTACAAGATGATCAGTTATTCACATATCATCAACCTTAAGACAATTGCTTAATGTATCACAGATAGAATTACACATTCTCTCACACACACATACACACATAAATGCATGCACACACACAATCACATGTTCACGCATGCACACACACTCGTAGACACATGCACACACATGAAAACATAAACACACAATCACACACATCAACAATGTTAGTTCTAATCAACTTTTCACTTCACCAAAAAAAAATATTAAGTCAATTCATATGTTTAAATGAATATGGATTTTGTTCTGGACTGGGCCCGACAGGCCCAAAAGCATTACTAAGGCCCAGTCCAAAGGGACTCACTAAGGACCACACTGGGCAAAGGGGGTCGCGTCCATGCCCGACACCCTGATGTCCACCTCGACATCTCAATGTCCATGCCCCACGCAGTGAAGTCATGCCCGACACCCTGCCGTCCGACTTTGTGTCCTGACGTCCAGCTCGACACTCGCTGTTCAGCTCGAGGTCTTGGCGTCGAGCTCGGCACCGTGCAGCGCAGCTCGACATGATCTCGAGCTACCTGGCTAGGGCAGACTCAGTCCACCGTTACCCCAACGATACTCCGCAAAGACCGCGTCTCTGTCCGCCCGCACTTCACGCAGCACATCCAGGAAGGGGACCACGTGCTGGTCCCCACTACCCACGTAGAACCTGGCAGTTCCTCCATTGGGCCAAATCCGCCCGGCCCAATGAAGGAACCTTGGCCCAGCGCTGGGGGCTATAAATACCCTCTGTTTCCAGAGGGTCAGGTATTGATCATTCTAACCTCAACTCTATTATCTGCTCGTACTCCCACTGACTTTAGCATCGGAGTGCCTTGCAGGTACCCCCCCTCCTCGTTCAAAAAGCCTTCAGCTCGGAGTAAGCCGTGACGGTCCAAACCTTCTGATCAGGTCAGATCAGTGGCGCCGTCTGTGGGAAACAGCTTCCCCGTCTAACGAACAGTTTCAAAGACCAAAGCTCAATCCATTCACTGTCATGGCTGATCCAACTCGTGAAGAACAACACACCCGCGTCCTCGACACCAACAACGGTCCCGCGGACAAGAATGGGCACCTGGACAATCCCAGTGATGCCGGCCACAATGCCGTCCCCGTGACAACCGCCCCTGGACCTTCCACCCGCAGGGACGGGAACACTGCGTCCTCCTCGACAACTCCTCCAAGACTCGAAGACGACCCGGAAGCCCTCGCCTACCGCAGAGCTGCCCGGTTCCATGAAGTCCCAGTTCCTGCCGGGGCAGATGCCACGACTCAGGCATTGTTCGCGGCCATCAACCAAACAAATTACCTCCTATTCGCCCAAGGAGAAAGGCTAAGGGCACTTGAAAATGATCGACGCCCCCCGAGGAGACATCAAAGGCCACCATCTCCACCTCCTCGGGTCGAAGAAGTTCGACACCCTACTCCCCCGCGGAGACATTACAGGGAGAACTCTAGGAGCCCCTCTCCCCCACCAAGGCAGAGGCGGCCCCAGTATGAAAGACAGCCCGTCATCCCTGCCGAAGAGCCCAGTCGCGACCCATCAAGGCACGACAGGAGGCACAACAGAGACGGGCGTGTGACCTTCAACCACCGAGCATCACGCTCGAGGGAATCTCAGCACGACCAGCGTGCCAGACACCACTACAGGACCCCTTCTCTTTCTCCAGAAAGGAGCGACGAGGACGACCCCCGCGGTCCCCTGTCGCAGGCCATCATGGACGCACCTATCCCCCCGGGCATGGAGAAGCCCCCACACCTAAAGGAGTATGATGGAGTGGCGGACCCAGTCGACCATATTGACGGGTTCGAAGCCATGCTCCACTATCACAATGTCGGGGGGCCCATCAAGTGCCGTCTCTTCCCAACAACTCTCAGGAAGGCGGCCATGGACTGGTACAAAGGACTTGCCCCGGGCTCCATCACCTCGTGGCGGAACTTGAAGAACCAGTTCATCAGTTCCTTCACAGCTTCTCGTCGCCACCCAAAGACCGAGGCAGCCCTCGAGGCCATCATCCAAAGACATGATGAGACCTTGAGGGAATTCATCAACCGCTTCAACCGGGAAGCAATACAGGTCCCCTGCGCGGACCATATGAAAAGGTACTTGCTGGAGAGGGGCCTCCTCCCCGGCACAGAATTCAGGAAAGCTGTGGGCATTGAGCCACCTGCAACTTTTGATGCTCTCCTCGACAAAGCCCGAGCATATATGGACTACGAGGAGAGAGAAGCTGCCAACAGGGCACGAGACTCCAGGGCTCGCAATCATGGCAGCAGCTCGAGACAAGACCCTCCTCCCCGACGCACCAGAGAGAAGAGGAAGGAAGACAGACCCCGGGAGGTCCGGGAACAAAGGGGCCCCTCGGGCCGGTTTACTGAGTACACTCCGCTCACGGCTTCCCGCGAGCGTATTCTGGCGGAGTGTGCAAGCACAGATTTTAAAGACGGTGGCGTCAAGCGTCCCCGACCAGCTCCTGCCAAGCCAAGAGTAGACAAAAACAAGTACTGTCAGTACCATAGGAGTCATGGTCACTTGACAGAGGACTGCGTCCACCTGAAGGACGCCATTGAAACCCTCATCAAAGGAGGGAGACTTGCATAGTACAGGCGAAACGACGCTCCCCGTCGTGAAGCCCGCAAGGCAAAGGAGCCCGAAGAAGATGCCCGACCATCTGACGAGTCGGTGCCGATCCAGACCGCCTTCTCGGTAACCAGGCCCGAGGATTTCGAACTTCCCGAGCTCCTGCAGGAGCCCCTGACTACACACAGCAGGTGGGAATACTTCCCCTCCGCCATGGTCATCAACGGGGGCGGGTTCAACGACCTCACCATCAACTCAGCCAAGAGGAAGTTGGACGAACTGGTCGACAAAGCTCCTCCACAAACTGTGACTTTCGAAATGGTGAGGGGCAGATCAGAGCCTATCACCTTCTACTTGGAAGAGCTCCCCGGCGGAGCACCGAACGCAGTCATCCCCTTGCTGATAAGGGCAAAGATGGCCAATTTTGACGTGCATCGCATCCTGGTCGACGAAGGGAGTTCCGTCGACGTGATGTACACCCAGCTGTTCCGGACCTTACAACTGGACGACTCACATCTGTCTCCATATATAGGTTCGGACCTTCAAGGCTTCAACGGCTCGACGTCCAAACCTTGGGGATATGTCGAGCTCCTCGTGACATTCAGGGAAGGAACTGCTACAAGACAGGTGAAGGTCCGCTTCCTCGTCATTGACTGCCCATCCCTATACAATTGCATCTTGGGGAGGCCGACATTGGCGGAGCTGACAGCGGTTCCCTCAACTGTCCATCTAAAAATGAAGTTCTACACCAAACGGGCAAGGGTAGCAACCATCCAGGGCGACCTCGCTGCTGCCCGCAGGTGTTTCAACGCCGCTTCAAGGGGACGGGATACTGTCGATGTGGGTCCCAGCACAAGGCCCATCAAGAAGACAAAGCAAGAGCCCGACAGAGCATCTCCCGAGGTAGAAGTTCAGAAGGCTCCACCAAAGGTCGACTCCATAGCCCTCGACACCCGCTTCGACCAAAACGAGCCGGCCAGCAGCGAGCAAATCCCCCTCCGACCTATTCCGGACGGCGATTTCGAACTCGTTCCCCTCGGAGCAGACCCGACCAAGGGAGTGAAGATTGGCAAGGACCTCCCCGACTTGGCCAGAAAGCAAATCAAGGCCTGTCTGCGCGAGAATGCTGATCTCTTCGCCTGGAGCGCTGCAGAGATGCCCGGACTCGACCCTGAGGTCGCCTGTCATCACCTCGCCATTGATCCAGCCGCCAAGGCCGTAGTACAACGTAGGCGTAGGCAGTCTCCAGAAAAAACGGAGGCTGCTGAAAAAGCTGTAAAAGACCTCTTAGAGGCAAATTTTATTTCTGAAGCCCGGTATTCCACCTGGCTGTCAAATGTTGTACTTGTCAAAAAGAATAATGGAAAATGGAGAATGTGTGTTGACTATACCGACCTCAACCGGGCTTGCCCGAAGGATGCTTTTCCTCTACCTAACATCGACATGCTGGTCGACAATTCGGCCGGATACAAGACTTTGTCGTTCATGGACGCCTACTCGGGATACAATCAAATCCCAATGGCCCTGGGCGACAAACGCTGCACGGCGTTCATGACCAGCTCGGGCAACTATTACTACAACGTAATGCCCTTCGGACTGAAGAACGCCGGTGCGACTTACCAACGCATGATGAACAAAGTGTTCAACAAACAAATTGGCGACATGCTCGAGGTATATATGGACGACATGATCGTCAAATCTCGAGCGGATACCGACCACGCAGCTCACCTCAAAACAGTCTTCGCCCAAGCAAGACAGTGCAAGATGAGGTTCAACCCCGAGAAGTGCACATTTGGGGTTAAGGCAGGAAAGTTCCTCGGATTCTATCTAACAGAACGAGGCATTGAAGCCAACCCCGACAAGTGCCGAGCATTCGCCGACCTCCCGACTCCAACGTCGAAGAAGTCGATACAGATAATGAACGGCATGTTGACATCACTTTCACGCTTCGTCGCGAAGTCCGCTCAGCACGCCCTTCCCTTTTTCAAACTCCTTCGAAAGGAAGCAGCCTTCGAATGGACCGAGGAATGCGAACACGCACTTCGCCATCTGAAGCAGAGCCTGTCTCAACCGCCCGTGCTGTCTCGACCAGATGACAACGAGCCACTTTACCTATACTTGGCAGTTTCAAACGAAGCCATCAGTGCAGCTCTTGTCCGCGAGACTCCCGACGGGCAGAAACCTGTCTACTTCACGAGCAAAGCCTTACAAGGCCCCGAGAGCAGGTATCAACAGATAGAAAAGGTTGCACTGGCCCTCGTCAACGCTGCGAGGAGGCTCAGACACTACTTTCTAGCACACACCATCATCGTGCGAACCGATCAACCGGTGAGACAACTCCTGGGTCGGCCAGATATGGCGGGCAGAATGCTTAAGTGGTCCCTGGAACTCTCTGAATTCGACATTCAGTACGAGAGCAGGAAAGCCCTGAAAGCACAAGCCTTGGCCGACTTCGTCGCCGAGATGACCTCTAACGACATTCCCCCGGGAAAGGAACACAAGTGGACCATCTTCGTCGACGGAGCCTCCAGCTCGTCCGGAAGCGGCGCAGGGATCCTCCTGGAAAACGAAGAAGGGGTGGTAATCGAGCACTCCTTGGTTCTCTCCTTCCCGACATCAAATAACCAGGCAGAATACGAAGCCCTGCTCGCGGGACTGAGATTAGCCGAGGACCTAGGAGCCCGCGAAGTTCAAATTTACACCGACTCCCAGCTCGTCGCTTCCCAAGTACAAGGAAGCTACCAGGCCAAGAATGACAACCTCATTGAGTACTTGAACTTAGTCAAAAAACACATGGCAAAGTTCGTACGAGCAGAAATCTCTCATGTTCCCCGCGAGCAAAACACGAGGGCGGACATATTGTCCAAACTCGCGAGCACACGAAAGAAAGGCGGGAATAAATCCGTCATCCAGGAATCTCTGGCACGGCCGAGCATCGAACCACCCTCGACTACGGTCGAGGTCCACGCCATCGGGGACGCCACGTCTTGGATGACCCCGGTCTATAATTTCCTTACGAAGGGAGAACTCCCGACGAACCAGACCGACGCAGCCACAATAAAGCGGCGAGCGTGTTCCTATGTTGTTCTCGAGCAGAAACTGTACAGAAGGGGATTCTCCATTCCCCTCCTGAAATGCATTGACGAGTCCGCCATCCCCGACGTACTGCGGGAGATACACGAAGGTATCAACGCCCAGCACATGGGCGGTAAATCCTTGGCGAGGAAAGCCCTTCGAGCAGGATACTACTGGCCGACGATGCAACAGGACGCCAAGGAACACGTGAAAAAATGTGACAAGTGCCAGAAGCACGGGGATATGCACCTCGCTCCCCCACACGAGCTGAACACATTGTCGTCCCCATGGCCGTTCGCCTGGTGGGGCATGGACATCCTCGGGCCCTTCGTGCAAGGGACCTATCAGAACAAATTTCTAATCGTCGCCGTGGATTACTTCACAAAATGGATCGAGGCCGAGGCCCTCGCGAAAATCACCTCACATAACATCCTCCGTTTCTACAAAAGAAACGTGCTCGCCAGGTTCGGAATTCCGCAGGCACTGGTGACCGACAACGGTACCCAGTTCACCGACCACGGATTCCGAGACTTCGTCACCAAACTGGGGACCAAACATCACTTCACATCGGTCGAGCACCCTCAAACCAACGGGCAAGCCGAAGCCGCGAACAGAGTCATCCTCCGAGGGCTCAAACGTCGACTCGGCGAAGCCAAAAGAGGATGGGTCGAGGAGCTCCACAGCGTCCTGTGGGCATACTGCACCACACCCCACTCAACGACGGGTGAAACACCATTCCGACTAACGTACGGCACCGAAGCTGTCATCCCATTCGAAATCATGGAACCATCCCGACGAACAGAGGAACCCCTCGACGAAGAAATGAATGACGAAGCACTAAGGGATGAACTCGACCTAGTCGAGGAAATCCGATCGGGGGCTGCCCTGCGCGAAGCAACCCTAAAACAACGAGTGGCTCTACGCCACAACGACAAGGTCATCAAGCGCGAGTTCGAAATAGGCAGCCTGGTGCTACGCAGAAACCAGAAAGACTCCCGCGAAGGGAAGTTGGCCGCGAACTGGGAAGGACCTTACCGCGTCCACGGCACCACGGGTACCGGGGCGTACTACCTCGAGCAGTTAGACGGAGAGCCATTACCAAGACCCTGGAATGCTGCTAAGTTGAAGCAGTACTACAGTTAGAAACTGTCAACACCTAGGACCCTCGACCAAAAGCAACCACGCTCGGGAAACGAGGAAAAACGTCCAATTTCGTTTAAGGCTAAGGTACAAGCCCGACACACGACCAAAATGGCACGGCATCGCGCGGTAGACGTTGACGATCGATAGTGCCCGACGTGGACAGCTGTACCGAGCCCCTCCGTCGTCGTACCTATAAGGCAGAACACCCAGCTCGCGATGGGCAGTTCACGCCAAGGGCGAATCGTCCCTACGGGCTCCACGCCCGACTGAGCAACCTCGCTCCGTAATGCCCGACATTCTATCAAGAATAACGGGACATCTACAAGGGTCAAAAGAAAATCTCTCCCCTCGAGCGAAACACTTAAGCAACCCCGGCCAACCGAAACAGGGCCGAGATTGCACACAAATGGAGACGAGCATATTCGCTCGCCAAATCAAAGCCACCTACGGGCACTCCTCGGGCCCGGGACTTGGGCTAAATTCATACAAGCATGTGAGTTCATACAAGGGCAGAAAATCCAAAATAAATAACAAGGTATAAACGCCCGAAGGCAACAAAGCAATATTAAACCGACCAAGAAGGCCGGCGGTGTTCAAAACATACAAATGAACGGGCACGCAGGCCCAAAGAATACAAATTCAAATATCAAGGGCACGCAGGCCCGCTATCAAATATCAAACTTCCACATTATCATCATTGTCGACGCTGGGAGAGTCGGGCGGAGGAATGATCGCGCCACCTACAACCCGGTGTGTATGACCGATACCCTCGGTGACCAGGCCAGGGTTTAGCAACGAGAGCTGGTCGACTGCAGAATTGAACCCGTCTTCCAGAGCACCGACGCAGTCCGCCTCGAGGAGCCGGATATGGGCGATAAGCTCAGCCCGACTCTTCAAAATCACTAGGTCCTCGGGCTCATCTTCGGCAGGTTGATGGACAGCATTCAGTTCCCCAACCTGTTTACCCAGGCGTTCGACTTCAGCAGCCAAGCGATCCCTGTCGGTCCGGAGCAATTCCCCTTCCTCAGTCAACCTCCCCGACTTCTCCTTTTCCAAGGTCAGCATCTCCCTCTCGGCATCAAGTATCGCGGTCTGCTCTCGGAACATCCCCTCGGAGCGTTCCAGAGCGACCTTCAACTTGCGCGAGCTCGCAGTCAAGGCCGCCTTCTCCTGCTCGAGCTCTTCAACGCGAGCAGCATCCCCTGCGTCCTCAGATAACACCAGAGCCATTTCGGCCATTTTAACCAGCCCGTCCACGCTGGCGGCCAGATAGGCTTTCCTTTCTTCTTTGCTCATCTTCTTTATGGCCTCAGCTTCATGAGCGACCACTGTCGGAGGGAATCGCTCGAAAAAGCCCGCCTCCTCGAAGCAAGGGGGGAAGGCAAAGGATTGAACAGCTCCGGCATCCTCCCCGACAGTTGAACCGCCTTCCACGCGGGTCCTCTTCCTCTGCGTCAGAACGGCGCTGGGGTCTATCTCCTCGACCTCTGGATCTGACGCTGCTCCCGAGCTCGACGTCGAATCCACCCTCGCCGGCTGAGGAGCGTTCAGACTTGGTGGTGGTCCCATTCTCGTCGTCTGCGGGGCCTGCACGACCCTCTTGCCTCGCCTCTGGCCGGTTGATAATTTCAGGAGCCTTTCATGTCGGCTGGCCATCGTACCTGCACGAAGTAAAGGGAAAGTCAGTATCGAGCAGACTGCATAAATAAATGACGAATAAAGAATTTCAAGCAAACAACCTAACAGGCGGGCTACCTGCCTATATGTCGAACATTCCACCAGCGCCTTGGTGTCGATCGGGCGAGACTCGAACGTCGGGTAACCGTCCTTGTCGAGGATATCATTCCCTTCCCGCGTAACCCACTGGGCGGGATGAAAACTGTCGACAAACCGGCAAAGAGCCTCGTACGCCCGCTGGTCTTCCGTGCACATATCCCCGACTGCGGTATGGAAATAACCTGTTCCATGCTCGTAGTGTCGGGACATCCAGTACACCGGGAACTTAGCCCTACGACCTAACACGGGGCTCCCGTCGTCGGCCAACATTGCTTCCCCGTCATCATCGCTGACCGGCCCTTCCTCCTCGAAGAGGGAATCTACAGCAGAGTCGGTAATAGGGCGTACCACATACCACTTGTCCTTGAACCCCCTCACGGAGTCCATATACATCCTAAACAGTCTCCTCGACTGCTTCAGGGACACCCAGCTGTGCTTCCCTCCTCGGGACTGACGTTGCAGGTGAAATACCCGAAAGAAAAGAGGGATGGTCGCCCCTATCCTTAAGTAGCGACACGTCAGCTCAAACGCCCGGATGAAGGCGAGAGAGTTTGGGTGCAGCTGGGACGGGGCCAGCTCCAAATGCGTAAAGACCCCGGTCTGAAAATCTGTGAACGGCAGCCGCAGCCCTAAGTCTTTAAACGCGATCTCGTACATCGCAAAGCTGTAGTCCGGGTACATTGAACAAATTCTTGCATTGGTCGACGGAAGCATGACCACGAAATTCTGCTGGAAGTCGGGCTGGTCCTGCCCCTCTTCAATAGCGGTGAATGGATGTCGGTCATCCCGACTGTATATCGACGCCGTCCCCCGAGGCTCGGCACCCACCCATTCCAGCGATGGGTCGGTCACGGTATCTATAAGGGTGGCCGACTCGTCGGCACTCTGTTCTTCGCTATCACGACGACCGGAGGAGCTCGGCTCATCCGCCATGGTTACCTGCAGAGCACGGGAAACCAATCAGATTGAGCATGAAGTCCTATGCTCGACATAATCATGTCGTCCATACACTACTACACAAGTCCATTTTCACAAGTGGATGCCTCCCCAACTCTCCTGAACCCAGTGTTCTTCCTCAAACCAACTGCGCGGCCATTCTTCAAGCATGTCGACCCGAGGTATGAACATGGCGAGCCGCACTATGAAGCCCACGGCCACGACCATGAACATACCGGGCACGGTCATGAATTAGGCGCCCGGATCATGAAGACCCCGGGCAGCTCTGAAGTATTTCACCTAAAACTATGAATGTGTCGGCCATGAGTATGCGTTTGCCGGTCCTAGACATGAATATGTCGGGCAAAACACGAATCTACCGGGCTAATCCCACGCGCACGATCCTAAAACATCTACAAATTCCAGGAATCATGCATTCTAAAACGGAAAAATGAAGAAAGTAGATCACTTACTTGGATCAAAGTTGGGATTTGGCTAAGAAATGAAGAATCTGAGACGGGAAGTCACAACTGGAGAGAGTGTTGAGAGCGGCAACGGAGAGAGCACGAAGAACGGAAAACGTATTATGGGGCCCAAGGACCCTATTTATAGTGATGACGTGGAATACCAAACGTCACCTCGTTCAGCCACGAACTCCATCTCCTCGACGCACTGCTCCCAACGCAATGATGGCCCTACCCCCCTAGGGTGGCGGCACAACTCCCGAAAGATGCCTCGTGTGCTCGACTGACGCGCCCGGTACGGATCCTCCACGCATCCACCACCGAGGACGTCTCCGAGCACGGCACGAGGAGACCCCTCGAGGGTCCACGCCT
Source organism: Vicia faba (assembly GCA_948472305.1). Classification (NCBI taxonomy): domain Eukaryota; kingdom Viridiplantae; phylum Streptophyta; class Magnoliopsida; order Fabales; family Fabaceae; genus Vicia; species Vicia faba. The sequence goes on from CATIWC010001761.1 coordinate 96,146, forward strand.
CCATCCCGGGCACGAGACCTCAGCGACGGAACAACTTTGTTTCAAGTCATGGCTCCTCGCAAAGGAACCACGACTTGGGGGGCTCCTGTTCTGGACTGGGCCCGACAGGCCCAAAAGCATTACTAAGGCCCAGTCCAAAGGGACTCACTAAGGACCACACTGGGCAAAGGGGGTCGCGTCCATGCCCGACACCCTAATGTCCACCTCGACATCTCAATGTCCATGCCCCACGCAGTGAAGTCATGCCCGACACCCTGCCGTCCGACTCTGTGTCCTGACGTCCAGCTCGACACTCGCTGTTCAGCTCGAGGTCTTGGCGTCGAGCTCGGCACCGTGTAGCGCAGCTCGACATGATCTCGAGCTACCTGGCTAGGGCAGACTCAGTCCACCGTTACCCCAACGATACTCCGCAAAGACCGCGTCTCTGTCCGCCCGCACTTCACGCAGCACATCCAGGAAGGGGACCACGTGCTGGTCCCCACTACCCACGTAGAACCTGGCAGTTCCTCCATTGGGCCAAATCCGCCCGGCCCAATGAAGGAACCTTGGCCCAGCGCTGGGGGCTATAAATACCCTCTGTTTCCAGAGGGTCAGGTATTGATCATTCTAACCTCAACTCTATTATCTGCTCGTACTCCCACTGACTTTAGCATCGGAGTGCCTTGCAGGTACCCCCCTCCTCGTTCAAAAAGCCTTCAGCTCGAAGTAAGCCGTGACGGTCCAAACCTTCTGATCAGGTCAGATCAGATTTAATTACTAACTATAGGGATTGACCATATGTTTCATATATATATATATATATATATATATATATATATATATATATATATATATATATATATATATATATATATATATATATATATATATATATATATATATATATATATATATATATATATATATATATATATAAAAGAAATGTGTTAACTTGTGCTCTAAGAAAATATATTAAAGAACTAAATGTAAAAACACTCTCTACAAAATTAAATTTAAAAAACATATTTTTTAACATAAAATTATTTATTTTTAGATTTCTTAGCATGTAAACGGAATATTAGATAGATATATTAAGATTAAAAATATATATATAATTTTTTTTGTATGTATTTGAGATTATTCAAATTTTAGAAATGGTTAAAAAAAATACTTAACTTTTATGTTTGGATTAAACGTAGGTTAGGGCAGCATAAAAATAATTTAATGTAGTTGATCGAAAATTTAATTTAATTTAAACAAGTATTAGGGAGTGTAAATGATTAATAAAGAAATAGATAAATTTAGATATTGTATACAACATGGTTCTATGATGTAGTGGTTAGCACTCAGGACTTTGAATCCTGCGACCTGGGTTCGACTCCCGGTAGGACCTTGTTTTTTCCTGTTATGCTTTCTATATCTACTATTAATGCTGTTTTTTAATGTTATGCATAGTGAAGAATTCGATGGAAGAAAAATACAAAACCCTAGAAATTGTGGAGAAAATCCCCAAATCCGGCGTGTTTTATCTCAGCCTTAATCGCCCCGCACAGCGCAACGCTCTCACGCATGATTTCTTCTCTGAATTCCCCAAAGCCCTCTGTGCACTCGATCACAACCCTGATGTCAGCGTTATCGTTTTATCCGGCGCTGGCAAACACTTCTGCTCCGGCATCGATCTCTCCTTTTTGAATTCTACCGCCGGGGGATTGTCCGGGGAGAGACTACGTCGACAGATCCTGGCGATGCAAGATTCGATCACAGCTCTGGAACGATGCCGTAAACCTGTGATTGCAAGTATACACGGAGGTTGCATCGGTGGTGGAATCGATATCATAACCGCGTGTGATATTAGGGTTTGTACGGAGGATGCGTTTTTCTCAGTGAAAGAAGTGGATTTGGCTTTGGCGGCTGATCTGGGATCACTTCAAAGGCTGCCGAGTATTGTTGGTTTCGGCAACGCGATGGAGTTGGCTTTGACGGCTAGAAGATTCTCCGGTTTGGAGGCAAAAGAATTGGGTCTGGTTTCTCGAGTTTTTCGTTCGCAACATGAACTGGATGAGGGTGTTAAGGAACTTGCTCAGGGTTGGTTTATTTTTCTTACTCTGTTTTTATTCATTAGTGTTAATTAGATAATTGAACATTCTTGTGATTTATTATATTATACACAGGAATTGCTAGCAAGTCACCAGTTGCAGTTGTTGGGACAAAGACTGTGTTGCTTAGAAGTAGGGACTTGACAGTGGATCAAGGGTTGGATTTTGTTGCAACTTTAAATTCTGCTAGGTTGTTTTCCAGTGATTTAATTGAAGCAGTTGCGGCAGTGAAGCAGAAACGGAAGCCAGTTTATTCTAAGCTCTAATTGCTCAATGGGTATTTCATGATATTTTTGGACAAAGGTATCATATATGCTTTTGTCAAGCATTCCAGGGACATTTTTCCTTGCAATTAATTCACGTCCTTTTATTATCATTTTTCTTAAACTTCAAATTTTTACTGTAATGTATTTTATAAGTCTCCATCCCCTCTTGAAAATCTCTATTTGAAGCAAAATAGGTCTCACTTGTTATCTTCCTTTTTTAGGAAGTTTAAAAATTTGAAAACTGAACTTGGAAGTGTTGCTTTCATCTTCGGTATCACACTTACCTCTATTATTGTTGTACCACTCATTGTCACATAAACCTCTAATTTAGCTTTGTCTCATCACCCTCATTTGCATTATCATTCAGATTCACTTATCCTTCTGTAGTACATTCAGTGGGAGTTTGTTTTTAGATGGTCTCCCAACCATGTCTTTTCCTTTACCTATCATTTTTCCATTCCATTTACCTTTTTCTTTTCCTTTTCCTTTCCCATATTTTCTTCTTTGTAACTATTTCATCCTCTGCTTCTTCATCTACAGAGTTGTCATCAAAATCAAAAATCATTCCCGAGTCTTCAATATGAACTTCCAAAACACCGTCTTTACTTGCATCATTTATTTCAGCATTACATCATTGTCCCATATATTAACATTAAAATCTAGTATAACATCTATATCAAAATTACAATCTAGTGCCTCCATATAAAGGTTACAATTTAGTCCATCTTCTACTACATTAATAGTCCCTCCATAATTCTCTTATTCCAAAACAATGATATCTTTCTCTTTCACAGTTGTATTTTTCATGTCTTTTTCCACAGCAATGCTCTCTCCTTCACAGTTGTCTTTTTCCAAAACAACGGTCTACCGCTCACATTAAACTTTACTCAATCTAGTTGAAATTTTCTAAAAAACCAATCTTAGCCCTTTGACAAAATCTCAATTATTGTCCAACTCCACTACATTTGACCATACAACATTGTATTCAAGTGAAAGTGAAATTTCTTCTATTATTTCAAATTGTGATATTTGGTGAATAACATATAAATGTATACTCGCTATCATAAGTGAAATATTTTTCATCTTATTTGATGTAGGAAGGCTGATTGTGCGTATCGAAGGACAAGTCGTGCGTCGAAACAGTTTGACAGGATTTGCATAAGTTTGGCGTCCGATGTCATAATTTTTAAGCCATTTAAGTTCGTTTTAGGTCTGAAATCAACAATTTACTATTTTGTTTTATTTAAGATTTGATTCTATTATGGGTTTGATTCTATTTAGGATTTGATTCTATTTAGGATTGAATTTATTTTGGATTTGATCATATTTAGGATTTGATTCTATTTTGGATTTCGTTATGTTTTAGATTAAAAATCCATCAGGGTTCTTTTGTAAGCTCAATTAGGGATTTTTGTTTTATGTATTTAAAGACCTTTGGTGTGGCCATAAGAAATATATCTTTCATTTGTCTGATAAATTTTGCGTTTGTAATCCTGTGTTTTGTTTTAGATTTAGCGCTTATTATTTTCTAGAACTTCCGACTGCGTCATTATTGGTTCTAAATCATCTTTCAAAAGTATCATTTCATTAATGTCCATATGTCATAGTACCGCAAGCTCTATGTAGTTGGGTATGTAAGTCATTTAAAGTACCTAATATTTCAAAGTAGGTCAAATAGTCCGATTTACAATCTCAAACACACTCGAGACTATTGTAATCTGACTTCTAATCAAAATAAACAAATTGAAGGAAAACATTCAGTAAAACATACAAGTGTGTTCGCCGAGTATTAGTGAGTCTTCTACGATTCATGTTGTAACTTCATTGTTTCTATCTCAATATACCATTTTCTTCTCGAGAATTTAAGGTTCTTGAGTTTGAAAGGAGAAATGACTAAGTAATCATGCTCTTGAGAGAGAAAATAGAGTTCGAGTTAAGAGAAAAATAATAGTATTAAAATTAAATAAAGACATGTCATATTATGTTAAATATGTAATTCTTTGTGTTAAGCATGATCGTAGATTTGAAGGAGTCGAAGTTGTGTATAAAAATGTCTTATTTGCTTCTTTTTTTGTGTTTAAAAATAATTATCCTTGTACAATATTAATATAACATTTATTATTATTTTTCACTACTATACCCTTGTTTATTAATTTTTAATTTATTCAACTATTATAGTCATTAATATTAGTTTTATTATTAAAATAAAGACATCTAATTATTTTATTAAGAATCACATATTTCTCGAATAAGACATTTTTTATGAGACATAGAGAGTATATAGCAGTCGAAACTATATGCACTCGACACGAGGTCAAACACTTCTTGTAGTAAACAAGTTGTTTGTATTAGACTAAAAGTCAAACATGACAAGTAAAATAAGTGTGTATAGACAGTGAGTCGAATACCGTTTGTTGAAGTATGTAAATCTGGTAGTTAGTTAGAGATTGTATGATGCGTAAGCAGTCTCATTATAAATACGGAGACATGAAATAAAGAAATTTATGGTAGTAAAATTCAAGTGAGAGAGGAACTCTGTAGAATTATTAATTCATCTTCTTCCCTTTTCATTAAAACTTAATTTCTCTTTTCTCCCCCTTTTCTCTTTCAAAGATTTTTATTATTCTTAATTCATTGTAAGAAGGAATCGTGTTGCAACCAAGAAGTGGTTGAATCACTTGATTAAAGAATAAAAAATAAAAATCTTGAATTAATCAAGATGTGATTGAATCTCCTTCAAGAGTGATTCAATGGTTCCTCATATGTCTCAAGGAATGTTCATGTCAAATTTCAAGCTTTACATCACAAGTTTGCTCAGTCAATTGTTCAGATAACTAAAAAACAATTGTATTGGATAAAAAGTCAATTATGGTCAACATACAATCAAATTTCAAGATTTTTGGTCAACATAAAAATTTTGAAGTCATATTCATCATTTGATCAAGGGCTGATCATGAGTCATCAAGAAAAACTCTCAATTCACTAAAAGTCAAAAGTTACCAAATTAGTGTTTTCTTAAGGAGAAGTCAAGTGAACTTTGACCAAGCATAACTTTCACATGCTTCATCATATTCTTCTCAACCAAATCCCATTTTGATGGAAATTCAATTCTCTACAACTTTGTCTCTCTAAACTCAAGTTCAAAAAATACTTCATTTGAGAGATATAAGCCAAAACATTATAGATTCTTTCAAAAGTCAACAAAAAGACACTTTTTGTCAAGGCAACTTTATATATATATATAAAGTCTTCAAATGAAAAAATGGTTAACCTAGGGATTATAGGGAACATCTTGAGCTTTCCAAAAAGTCCAAGACCACCTTCATATGATAAAAATTGAGAGAGTTGTGATTGATGCAAGTTAAGAAATTTTGAGAAAATGCATGAAACCCAAATTGATCAAACTTGAATTTATGGGCTAATGGGCTTATCTTTCAAGGTACAAACGTGCTTTAGACTTCATAGTGAACCTCTAAATCTATTCATACACCTCTTTGATTTTTATTCCATTTATTTTATTTATTTATTAAAATTCAAAATAAATTAAATAAAATCAAAGTTTTCATACAAAGGTCCAAGCTCATTCTTCTTAACCTAATTTTCCTCTATATATACTCCACATATTCAGACAAGAAAAGCACACGAAAACCTTGCAAGAAATCACCTCCCAAAAACTTCAAAATTTATCAAAACTAGGGCAAATCGAAACCCTTCTTTTCAGCCTTCCTCAAGGTCAAACAACCATCTCATTCAACCTCAGGGACATTATAGGGTAAGAATGGATCGACCGTGATGATCCAAGAGGCCTGAAACGCATAACCATGCATCATTGTTTCTTATTCTTGCATGAAATTTGTATTTCAATTTCTATCATGCTTTAATCGAAACTAGCATCACTAATGTTCTTTTGAGATGTCAATATGCAGGTTTGGACCATTACATGGCCCCTGTGATTCCAGAATCATGTGTTGCCATATTTGCACAACTTGACCTTGTTTGCTTCGCATCTCTTTATACATGGAGAATTAGCCAAAACTAAGGTTACCACTGAATTCGCAAGGTCCAAATTAGGGGAGAATGGTCCCTTTGAATCACTAAGACTCTTTGTTTTTGTAGGTTGACAAACGAAATCGCCAGAGAAGATGACCGGAGCTAGGGCTCTGACACCTCTCCGGTCCAGCCATTATGTTTATTATATATTTAATTGTTTCCATTGATATACTAGATGTAACAGGCACCCCAGTGGCAAGTGCACACATGTTAAGGCATTGGTACAAGAGGACATGGGTTCTGTGATCGGTGGATCTGGAACTGACTGTTTAACGCTGGTTCGCGAAATGTCGCGGAAGCAAGAGTCGCCACCGTCTTTTATTTTCTCCAAATGGAAAGGACAAAAGCACAGAAAATTCCTTATAGAGATTGCTCTCGGTTCGGGAGGTAGGTTATAGAAAGGGAAGGTGTTAGCACCCTTTCTATCCATGGTTATCCATGGGCTCTTAGATACTTGCTCAATGTGTTTTCAAAATGGTTTGTTTGCTTTTCAATGTGGGTTTAAAAATTTCTTTGAAAAATTTCAGATCGACTCGTACGTCAGAGTGTTTGAAAAGTTTGCTTTGAAAGCTTTTGAAAAGTGTCAGTGTGAAAAGTCTTTTTGAGTTTGTTTTGAAATTAGAGCAAGTATCCTTGAGAACCTACCTACCCTAAGGAATTCGTCTGTGTAAATGTCCTTAAAAGTAGTGCCATCCCACCATTGAGAGGTAGGTAGCACCACCATTGGAGGTGTTCGGGTCAATTCGAGATTCGGGACATGGTGATCACCAGAGCAATGGGAAGACACCTTAGAAGCTACCCTCATGCCAGGTTCCCGGATCATGAGGACTTACTAAGACATCCTCTACTCGACGATCACCTTTCGAAAGGCAACAGTGAGGCGTACCCTAGGGGTGGTGTGTGCGAATCGTGTGTCATGTTTCAATTATTTGTCTTGTCATGTTTGTCGTGTTCTACGCTTGATTTTAATTTGACATTCATTCTTTCATGCTCAATTAACAGTTAGGAGTGCGGAAAAGATAAATCTACGACTATTACAAAGGCGCGGGTCCACATCGCCAAAATTAAACCGGACCCGATTTAGCGGAAAAATAAATAATGCGAAGAAATAAAGTGCGAAAAGTAAATTTACAATGCTTCGGGGCAATTACATAATTATAATAAGCGATAAAAGATAAATGCGCAATATTAATAATTGAAACGACGGGCGTTGGACCCTTTTGCAAATAATTAAAGGTTAATGAGCATTAAAAATAAAGTAATAAAAGGAATTAAATGTTTTTTGATATTTTGTATTTTTTAAGATTTAAAAGAAAAAGGAAGTATTAATCAAACTTAAACTAAACGGCAAACCCTAAATTCTAATATTTTTTTGTTTATTAAGAAAGAATTAAAATATGACCTAAATTAACCTAAAATTTATCATATACAATTTTTAATTATAAAAATAAAAATAATAAATAAATAGTATTGTGAGAAATAAAAATTAAAAAGACATTAAAACTATTAATTAACCTAATTCTACATGATTTGGATTTTTATTAAAAAAAAGAATTGGAATTAAACCCTAATTACACTAGTTTATTTACATGATAGTTTATTTATGAAAATAATTGTAATAAAATAAATATTATATTTTTCTTGTATTTTCTGCATTTTTTAATGTTTTTATATTTTATAGAAAAAAAATAAGTTAATTAAAGCAATTAAATAAATCATACAATAATTAAAATGGAAAAAATAAAATAAAGAAAGCAAACCAGAGTGGGGGTGCTGCCCCAAATTTTGGAGGTATAAGCCTGAAAAGCCTGGCCCAATAAGGGTTGATTTATTGACTTTCTGGGATTAGGTATGATGCGTTGACTGGTGCTTAGGGTACTCCTTTGATTATGGCCCTTGATTTGCTTTCCAGGACACATGGCTGGTGGATTCTTGAGGATGCATAGCATGGATCTTAACTAGCGCTGCATAGAATTTCAGTTTGCAAAATAATATGGCAAATATGTAGGACCTGGGACTTGAACCCAGGTCCTTGGGGTTACAACCATAGCGTGTCACCACTGAGCTATCACGTTCACCTTTAATATATAATATAACACAATTAATATAAAAAGAAAATGTTAATGCTGTTGAAAATTCGCGCGCAATTCAAAACGTCCAATGGCTGATGGACACGCCATCTTCTTCCTCACCACCCCTGTAACACAGAACTAATGGGCAACGGTTTTCATGCGTGGTTAAAAGGGGGATTCCAGGAAATAGCGAATAGAATTCTAGGCATCATAAATTGTTCGCGAGGGTATAGGTCTCTTCGTCTTGAGGTGCTGAGTTCAGTCATGGCACCTATGAGTCCTAATTTTCCTTATATGCAAAAGCCCTAAATCAAGAACCTGCAAACCCTAATATTCGACAATGGTGAATTCGCGTATGTTGCTCAAAAATACAATCAAACATTGCAGTTAGTTCAGAAACATCAATATAAACAATAATCCACAAAGAAAAACGCAAGAGGATGCTTAAATCGTGCTATGCAATTTCAAAATTTTCTTGGTTCAGTGGGACTCGTGGATACCAATTCTTTGCGCTTTTGTTATTGTTTGTGATTGGAACACCTTCAGAATTGTCCAAGGAAGCTATTGAAACGAGAATGGAACCTTGAATCGCCCCAGAACCTTGAAATCAGATTTCAATTTTTATGAGAATTTTTCAATTTTCCAATGCTTGAGTATGCGCAGCCTTTTGTTCTCTTATCATTAGGGTTATGTTCTGATCATATATGGAGCATGTTAGGTCAAGAAAATTGAAGAAAATCCATTGCTTTAATGATTTTTGAAGATTTGATTTCACAAGATCTTTTCCAATCTTTTTCTCATAGTTTTTGTATCAATCATGCTCAATTCTTATCACAACTTGCCCTAATCAGTTAAGCACGAAATATTGAGGTTATAATGTGCATAAAAAGATTTTTTAGGTTAAGGTTTATATTTTTCATGAATTAAAATCATTTAAATGAATATAAATTAATATTAATTCAAATAAACAATTAAAAAATATGAGAATACTTCCCTTTGGGCCTAGTGGTCGTGCATAGGCTTGGCATGAAGAAATTTGGAAGAAAATTGGGCCCATTTGCATTTTTAGGCCTTTTGCATCAATGTTGACTTTCAAAAATTTCCAAAAATTTCCCAACTTCTACAAGGCATAACTTGGTCAATTTTTAAGCTTTTCACATGTTCTTGGACATTTTGGAAAGGTCTTTGAGTCCTTTAACCAATGGCTTTGGTCCCATGTCATTTTGATTTACCAATCTCAAGTTATGGCCTTTGACTTAAAGTCACTTTTTGTTGACTTTTGAAAATGACCTATAATGTTGAAATTGATAACTTTTTGTGAGAGCATTTCTTGGACTTGGAACATGAAGATGAATTGTAGGAAATGTCTTTCTCTTCAAAATGAGCTTTGGATGGAATTTTTCTGATAATCCATGTGAAAGTTATGCCCTGGTCAATTTCAGTTGACTTTTTCAGCTGTCCAAATATAGCAACTTTTGCATCTTTGATGATTTCTGAGCCAAATTTTGAGAATCATGATCAAGCATTGATCAAATGATGTTTGTGGCTTCAAAATGATATGTTGACCAAAAATTTGAACTTTTGACTGTCAAATGACCATTTTGCCCCTACAGTTGACTGTAGTGCAATCTAGGGTTTTGACTGTGCAATTTTGAGCTGACTGCCTTGAAACTTGACATGAGGATACTTGACCATCTTTGTAGGCATATGGGACTTGATTGGGCCTTTGAAAAGTTCATTTGCTTGACCAGAACTCAAACCCTAGTCTTGACTGTCTAGGAGACAATTGAGCTGCACAACCCTGGGGGAATTTTGTGACCTTGACTTGGCAATTTCTTGATGAATATGGGAGGGCAAATTTTGGGGTACAACAGTTGCCCCTGTTCAATCTTCTTAGACCTGAGGATGCAGATTGGCTGGCGTGCCTTTCGTAATCCGAGGGTAGAAGATGATTGGACACTAGAGTGCCCAGAAATTTGCGCTCACATAGTAGCAATGATGATGAGGGGATGGGGCTTATAGATGCCATTTGGATGTTGCTTGGATAGGATGATGGGCTTACAGATGCCATCTGGACGTTGATCGCGTAGGGGATTCCTTAGCGAGAACCTGCATACCTGCAAAACAGAAAAATGGGTACCTGACACGTCGCAGGAGCTGATTTTAGATGCTTGGTATAGATGTGTCCTGACTGGTTACAGGAGCTGAGTCTGGAGCTTCAAACGCTGATGAATGAACCAGGGATGATTACTGCCTTAGCATGAATGGTAAGAGAATCCTGAATGATTTCAACCTCAACAACGCTCGTTGAGAAAATCTTGGTGAGAATTACCATCTTCGTAGTGTCAGGAAGAGAACCAAAGGACATTATAATCTCAAAGGGAGTCACCTCACTCACCGTTGGAGAAGGAACTATAGGGAATTATAATCTGAAAAGAAATATCACCTCACGCTCATGCCGGAGAGGGAAATATCTGAAGAAGGAATTACCACCTCACACGCCGTTGGAGAGGGGACCATAAGAGAATATCACCTCACGCTCATCGTCAAAGAGGGGAATATCAAAAAGGGATTACTACCTCACACACCGTTGGAGAGGGAACCATAGGGAGAATATCACCTCACGCTCATCGTCGGAGAGGGGAATATCAAAAAGACTTCTGGAAGCAGTATCAGAACGTCACCATCGCTGGGTTTACATCTGAAACTATATCGAGAAGGGATTCTGGAAGCAGTATCAGAACGTCACCATCGCTGGGTTTACATCTGAAACTATATCTAGAAGGAATTCTGGGAGCAGTATCAGAACGTCACCATCGCTGGGTTTACATCTGAAACTATATCGAGAAGGGATTCTGGAAGCAGTATCAGAACGTCACCATCGCTGGGTTTACATCTGAAACTATATCGAGAAGGAAATCTTGAAGCAGTATCAGAACGTCACCATCGCTGGGTTTACATCTGAAACTATATCTAGAAGGAAATCTTGAAGCAGTATCAGAACGTCACCATCGCTGGGTTTACATCTGAAACTATATCTAGAAGGAAATCTTGAAGCAGTATCAGAACGTCACCATCGCTGGGTTTACATCTGAAACTATATCTAGAAGGAAATCTTGAAGCAGTATCAGAACGTCACCATCGCTGGGTTTACATCTGAAACTATATCTAGAAAGAATCTTGAAGCAGTATCAGAACGTCACCATCGCTGGGTTTACATCTGAAACTATATCTAGAAAGAATTGCATTAGTTGATAATAATCATTTTTGTATTGATCTTTTTCCTGAACGGCAAAACATAATTGTATGCAAAATCATGATGCATGAACTGTATGTCTTCGAAATTAATGAGATTCGTGCCATATGATGCATATGCATGCTATAATGTACGAAGATGTGACGTTTTATGAATGTATGTTTTTGTCTAGGGCAAATAAATCCTTGACGGGTGCCGGGAAGTCGCATCCTGGGCTGATGTTGAAAAATAGCTTTGCTTCCGCTGGGGAGGATAGCTGCAAGTATACCGGTAGGGGAAGATAACTCCGTTAGGGAATAAGCTTGGCAAATGGAGGATTCTGCGGGGAGAAAAAGATATTCTAGCGACCATGCTGGGAAGAAATACTCTGTGGGGAAATGCTTTTGCTGATTTGTTGAGGATGACTCACTGAGGATACCTTGCTGTATTGGAAGTATGAATGGACTTCGCTGGGGATAGAAGACTTTGTTGACGACGCTTTTTCCGTGGCTTTTGGCTGAGGATAACCCAGTTATATCCTGTTAAGGAAATAACTCTTTAAATCAAGCCGGACGACGCGTTCGTGCCCTGCTAGGGGATAAACTTCCCGGATAGTCTGGGGATAAGCTTACTGCTTGGGGATATGGACTCCATCTTTCCTGGGGAAACCGGATTGGACTTTTCTGGGGAAGTGATGCCTTGGAGGATAGAACAATCAGACTGCTCAGACCAACCTTTATTGCCCCTGTGTCTTGTGGGGTGCTGATAGTTGTTGGCGGACAAACCTTCTTCTGGTAGACAGATGACAAGAAGACGGGACATAGTCGTACGCTTTAATCCCTAACTTTTGCCTGGACCGCCCTTTCGGGTTTTCAGTCCACCGGGATACCCATTTTTGCCCAGGCCGCCTTTTCAGGTTTTCGACTTGCCGGGTGTACAGATTTTTGTTTTTTTCATCCCTTCATTTTGCCCGAACCCTTTTGGTTCGCCGGGAAGCCCTTATTTTTGCCTAGGTATGTCAACCTAGCGGGTCTTTGATTTTGCGTAGTATTTTTCCGACTATGTCCACGCTCTTAGAATGCAGGTAGGTGCCCCTGGCTGCTTGTGTTACCAGAAGGTGTCTGATCGTGCAAGGTTTGTTGGTGGAGCGCCCCAAGTGACTCAAGCAGAGATTTGCCCCAGGCTTTTTGGCTTTTTGAGAGATTTTAAATCTTGACCTAACTGCCCCGGATGATTGGACCATGATCATGTGGTGCCCCTTGATTGGAAGTGCTTTTGTTCACTAAGTATTCATCGTGCGAATTTCCCTGCTGTTCAAACAAAAAGTCATATGCAAACAAAGTTATGTTAAAAATGCAAAGCTTATGTCTGTCTCAGAGATTTTGCAAACGCATTCTTTTTCATAAAACATGTGAATGTTTGTAAAACCTGATGTCAACTCTGTATTTACCGTAGCCTTAAGGAGTCAGGATACCTTTCGTAACAGTATGCTTTCGAACTAACCCATGCTTCAGCTAGGACTTTTAAGGGTTATAACGTGGCTTGGTTCACGGTTTAAGAAACAAAGGATAAAGGCTCAAATTTTATTTGTACCCACCCGCTCTTCGTGATGTTCTCCAAACCTAAACTCAGTTGATCGTGCGTTAGACCTTTTTTGAGTTTTTGTCCTGATGTTCCAATGATGGTTCAGATATTGATGATTTATTCTGAATAGGCGGTCATTTTTTGTCGAGGGTTTATAAGACCTCTTTCTTGATTTTTTGTTATCCCTTTCTCTTTTGCCTGAACTGTTTCCTTTTTTGGAATTACAGTCAGCGGGATGCCCCAGCTTCATAAGTCCCCTTTGTAGGTTTGGACTTTTTGGGCTTTTCATTTATGATTTTTGATGATGACTGCCTGTCTTTATGATTGTTCTGAACTACTACTGTCTTTGTTCGTTTTGTAAGGACCTCTTTGGTGCCATTCGTTATGCACTTGGATCAACTGAGAGACTACCCTGCCCCAGGTTATGATTAAGGGTTTTGATTTTCGAAAATAAAAACTCCTACTTCTTTGGCTCTGATGGGTTGACGAGGGATTATCATCCTTATAACTCCAGTGTTTAGGGATTGAAACAATGCCTGTACCTCATAAGCGGGGTCTGTTCAAAAGCATACTGTAGAGATCGTGGTATCGTTTTCGTCATCCTCCCTCAAGAGGCTTAGAATTTTAGATCAAGAGTTGACATCAGGAAAATATGAAAAGAATATAACAAAATAATTGTATTAATTCCCCAAAACAGACATATGCGATGCATTGATAGAATAAAAGAGTTTGCTATGACATTAATTGTTTGTATAAGCAAAGAAAAGTACAGCTCAAAAATTCAAATAAACAAAAGGCTTCAATGATTGGGCAACGGAGCAGTGATTATGTTCGGAGTCTCTGGCACTTCAAACTGAATCTCTCCAGCGTCGATCATATCTTGGATCTTGTTCTTGAGAGGCCAGCAGTTGTCTGTAGTATGCCCCGGGCTATCTGAATGATATGCGCACCTATCGTTGGGATGATAGTTGGGTGCAGAAGTGTTCGGATTCCGGAGAGGAGCCCTTAAGGTGATCAACCCTGCCTTCAACATTTGTTGCAGTGCTTGATCCAACGACATGTTGAGTTTGGTATACTGTCGCTTCTCCTTGCGCTGCTGCCCCTGTCCCTGTTGGGCAGGTCCGGGATTGGAGATTTGGATTGCCCCTGCCTCATGACGGCCTTTTTTACCGTGCACAGCATTGGATTCCTTCTTTCCATGATGAGGCTTCTTATCAGAAGATGCAGCCTCTTGAATTTTCCCAGACCGGATACCAGCTTCTATTCGCTCTCCAGTCAAGATAAGATCTGTGAATCCAGCAGACGAATTCCCAATTAGGTGGTTATAGAATGGACCAGACAAGGTCCCCAAGAACATGTCCACAAGCTCCCGGTCAGTCAGAGGTGGTTGTACCCTTCCAGCAAGATCCCTCCATTTCTGCGCATACTCCTTAAAACCTTCGCTTGCGCCTAACGACATACCCTGGAGTTGAGTACGCGTGGGGGCAAGGTCGGCATTGTACTGGTACTGCTTATAGAAAGCAGTTGCCAACTCCTCCCAGTTACGAACCTTGGTCCCATCCAGCTGATAGAACCATTCGAGGTGAGTCCCTGAAAGACTTTCCTGGAAGAAGTGGATCCACAAGTTTTTGTCCACCGTATATGGTTGGATCTTCCGCACATAGGACCTTAGATGCAGCTTGGGACAAGACGCCCCGTCATATTTGGAGAAGGGTGGTACTTTGAACTTCCGAGGAATAACCACACCAGTTGACAAACCCAGATCTCCGAAATCCAGCCCAGGTACCTGTTGAACCTCCATAGCTTTCATTCTGTCTTCCAGTTGCTTATATCTGTCATCAGCAGGAGGGTACTGCTCTTCATCAAAATCTGTCTCGTTGTCGGAGACCACTGGACTGGGAACCTCTCTCTCATGATGACTGCTTTTTCCCACAGATGGGGTTGTCCTCTCAGTTTCCACTTGCGGTGTATTCCCAGATCTGCGTCTAGGGCTGAACAAAACAGTCCTCTTCTTTTTCTTGTCCTTCTTCAAGAGCAAAGCCTTCAGATCTTGCTGCCCCTGGGTCAAATTCATGATCAGCTCTTGGAACTGGGCGTTCTGAGCCTGGAGGTCCTTGATAGTCTGCTCGGCTGATGATTCAGGGTTCATGACGATCGGCTGAAATAAACAGCGGAGAAGGGTAAGCAACCTGTCAAAGGGATACCTGCAATGCAATGAGATGTATGATATGCATGCAATGATTTCAAGGACCTCGCGGGGTAAACAGAGAAACTTTGTTAGAATTTGGAACCGGTAGCTTGACTGAAGGCACTGCATATTGTTGAGAGTCCTTCATCAAGGGTCAAAGGCTCACCATATCCAGTGGGTCATAGCCCCTGACACTCTTGGCTAGAGGAAAATAAATCCTCTTTGCCCCTTGCTGGGATAGTTGTTCATCATGACCTGCATCACAAGCCCTTGAGATCCTTGAAATGGGTTAGGATGTATGCAATGGTATGATGTCATGCTATGCATGGGATGATGTAGGTAAACCCTGCTATGAGTCCCAATTAAGGACTATAAACAGACCCTGCAAGAAATTCAGTATCCTGTTATGAGTCCCAGTTAAGGACAACACCTGCAAGAAATTTGGTAAACCCTGTCATGAGTCCTAGTTAAGGACTATAAACAAGACCTGCAAGAGATTTAGTACCCTGTTATGAGTCCCAATTAAGGACTATAAACAAGACCTGCAAGAAACAAGTGTCAGGTAACAAGCATGCAGATAGTCAAGTACGAAAGCACACAAGTCACACAAGAGAAGCCCTTAGAGTTTAGGCCAGCATGAGGTCTAGGTATTACCCTCTTGAAGTTGGTGGGTTCAACCTGTCCTAATCAAAGTAACCGGGTTCTTAGAGGATCCCAATATCATTGACTACCCTCAATCGGTCATAACTCCAGCATCGCAATCTTTTCTTGCGGCCAGAACCATCACGAGAGTTTAGCCTCAATGGGCGTAGCATACTGCTACTGTTTCTATTGGCCAAGTTGGGTCATTTAAGGTTCTAAGGTCTGTTGGTGCTTAATGACTCCTTGGAAGACCCATATTCTCCCCGTTTCAACACGAGGGATATCGGTACAGACCAAGGCGCCACACCAACGTAGCCACTGCTTCACCCATGTCGGTATACGCCGGACAGGTCCCTCACAGATTATGCTACCTAAACAGGGTATCCCCAGATCCGGGTTAGGATCTATGTAACTCCGATACAACCCACAATAGTAAAGCAAGCAAAGAAGACAATTGAAAACACAGTGATCTTAATCCTAAGGTACACCCCACTTTATAAGTTTATCCCCAGCAGAGTCGCCAGTTCTGTGATCGGTGGATCTGGAACTGACTGTTTAACGCTGGTTCGCGAAATGTCGCGGAAGCAAGAGTCGCCACCGTCTTTTATTTTCTCCAAATGGAAAGGACAAAAGCACAGAAAATTCCTTATAGAGATTGCTCTCGGTTCGGGAGGTAGGTTATAGAAAGGGAAGGTGTTAGCACCCTTTCTATCCATGGTTATCCATGGGCTCTTAGATACTTGCTCAATGTGTTTTCAAAATGGTTTGTTTGCTTTTCAATGTGGGTTTAAAAATTTCTTTGAAAAATTTCAGATCGACTCGTACGTCAGAGTGTTTGAAAAGTTTGCTTTGAAAGCTTTTGAAAAGTGTCAGTGTGAAAAGTCTTTTTGAGTTTGTTTTGAAATTAGAGCAAGTATCCTTGAGAACCTACCTACCCTAAGGAATTCGTCTGTGTAAATGTCCTTAAAAGTAGTGCCATCCCACCATTGAGAGGTAGGTAGCACCACCATTGGAGGTGTTCGGGTCAATTCGAGATTCGGGACATGGTGATCACCAGAGCAATGGGAAGACACCTTAGAAGCTACCCTCATGCCAGGTTCCCGGATCATGAGGACTTACTAAGACATCCTCTACTCGACGATCACCTTTCGAAAGGCAACAGTGAGGCGTACCCTAGGGGTGGTGTGTGCGAATCGTGTGTCATGTTTCAATTATTTGTCTTGTCATGTTTGTCGTGTTCTACGCTTGATTTTAATTTGACATTCATTCTTTCATGCTCAATTAACAGTTAGGAGTGCGGAAAAGATAAATCTACGACTATTACAAAGGCGCGGGTCCACATCGCCAAAATTAAACCGGACCCGATTTAGCGGAAAAATAAATAATGCGAAGAAATAAAGTGCGAAAAGTAAATTTACAATGCTTCGGGGCAATTACATAATTATAATAAGCGATAAAAGATAAATGCGCAATATTAATAATTGAAACGACGGGCGTTGGACCCTTTTGCAAATAATTAAAGGTTAATGAGCATTAAAAATAAAGTAATAAAAGGAATTAAATGTTTTTTGATATTTTGTATTTTTTAAGATTTAAAAGAAAAAGGAAGTATTAATCAAACTTAAACTAAACGGCAAACCCTAAATTCTAATATTTTTTTGTTTATTAAGAAAGAATTAAAATATGACCTAAATTAACCTAAAATTTATCATATACAATTTTTAATTATAAAAATAAAAATAATAAATAAATAGTATTGTGAGAAATAAAAATTAAAAAGACATTAAAACTATTAATTAACCTAATTCTACATGATTTGGATTTTTATTAAAAAAAAGAATTGGAATTAAACCCTAATTACACTAGTTTATTTACATGATAGTTTATTTATGAAAATAATTGTAATAAAATAAATATTATATTTTTCTTGTATTTTCTGCATTTTTTAATGTTTTTATATTTTATAGAAAAAAAATAAGTTAATTAAAGCAATTAAATAAATCATACAATAATTAAAATGGAAAAAATAAAATAAAGAAAGCAAACCAGAGTGGGGGTGCTGCCCCAAATTTTGGAGGTATAAGCCTGAAAAGCCTGGCCCAATAAGGGTTGATTTATTGACTTTCTGGGATTAGGTATGATGCGTTGACTGGTGCTTAGGGTACTCCTTTGATTATGGCCCTTGATTTGCTTTCCAGGACACATGGCTGGTGGATTCTTGAGGATGCATAGCATGGATCTTAACTAGCGCTGCATAGAATTTCAGTTTGCAAAATAATATGGCAAATATGTAGGACCTGGGACTTGAACCCAGGTCCTTGGGGTTACAACCATAGCGTGTCACCACTGAGCTATCACGTTCACCTTTAATATATAATATAACACAATTAATATAAAAAGAAAATGTTAATGCTGTTGAAAATTCGCGCGCAATTCAAAACGTCCAATGGCTGATGGACACGCCATCTTCTTCCTCACCACCCCTGTAACACAGAACTAATGGGCAACGGTTTTCATGCGTGGTTAAAAGGGGGATTCCAGGAAATAGCGAATAGAATTCTAGGCATCATAAATTGTTCGCGAGGGTATAGGTCTCTTCGTCTTGAGGTGCTGAGTTCAGTCATGGCACCTATGAGTCCTAATTTTCCTTATATGCAAAAGCCCTAAATCAAGAACCTGCAAACCCTAATATTCGACAATGGTGAATTCGCGTATGTTGCTCAAAAATACAATCAAACATTGCAGTTAGTTCAGAAACATCAATATAAACAATAATCCACAAAGAAAAACGCAAGAGGATGCTTAAATCGTGCTATGCAATTTCAAAATTTTCTTGGTTCAGTGGGACTCGTGGATACCAATTCTTTGCGCTTTTGTTATTGTTTGTGATTGGAACACCTTCAGAATTGTCCAAGGAAGCTATTGAAACGAGAATGGAACCTTGAATCGCCCCAGAACCTTGAAATCAGATTTCAATTTTTATGAGAATTTTTCAATTTTCCAATGCTTGAGTATGCGCAGCCTTTTGTTCTCTTATCATTAGGGTTATGTTCTGATCATATATGGAGCATGTTAGGTCAAGAAAATTGAAGAAAATCCATTGCTTTAATGATTTTTGAAGATTTGATTTCACAAGATCTTTTCCAATCTTTTTCTCATAGTTTTTGTATCAATCATGCTCAATTCTTATCACAACTTGCCCTAATCAGTTAAGCACGAAATATTGAGGTTATAATGTGCATAAAAAGATTTTTTAGGTTAAGGTTTATATTTTTCATGAATTAAAATCATTTAAATGAATATAAATTAATATTAATTCAAATAAACAATTAAAAAATATGAGAATACTTCCCTTTGGGCCTAGTGGTCGTGCATAGGCTTGGCATGAAGAAATTTGGAAGAAAATTGGGCCCATTTGCATTTTTAGGCCTTTTGCATCAATGTTGACTTTCAAAAATTTCCAAAAATTTCCCAACTTCTACAAGGCATAACTTGGTCAATTTTTAAGCTTTTCACATGTTCTTGGACATTTTGGAAAGGTCTTTGAGTCCTTTAACCAATGGCTTTGGTCCCATGTCATTTTGATTTACCAATCTCAAGTTATGGCCTTTGACTTAAAGTCACTTTTTGTTGACTTTTGAAAATGACCTATAATGTTGAAATTGATAACTTTTTGTGAGAGCATTTCTTGGACTTGGAACATGAAGATGAATTGTAGGAAATGTCTTTCTCTTCAAAATGAGCTTTGGATGGAATTTTTCTGATAATCCATGTGAAAGTTATGCCCTGGTCAATTTCAGTTGACTTTTTCAGCTGTCCAAATATAGCAACTTTTGCATCTTTGATGATTTCTGAGCCAAATTTTGAGAATCATGATCAAGCATTGATCAAATGATGTTTGTGGCTTCAAAATGATATGTTGACCAAAAATTTGAACTTTTGACTGTCAAATGACCATTTTGCCCCTACAGTTGACTGTAGTGCAATCTAGGGTTTTGACTGTGCAATTTTGAGCTGACTGCCTTGAAACTTGACATGAGGATACTTGACCATCTTTGTAGGCATATGGGACTTGATTGGGCCTTTGAAAAGTTCATTTGCTTGACCAGAACTCAAACCCTAGTCTTGACTGTCTAGGAGACAATTGAGCTGCACAACCCTGGGGGAATTTTGTGACCTTGACTTGGCAATTTCTTGATGAATATGGGAGGGCAAATTTTGGGGTACAACAGGTTCGATCCCTGCCTTTTGTGTTTTTTCATGTTTTACAAATTTTCACAGTTTTACTATATCTTGTGTAGCGCGCAGTTTACAGACACAAACACATGCTTGGCGCAATGGTAAACTATGCAGGGCAGAAGGCAAAGGGCGTGGATTCAACACCCACCCCTGGCATTTTTCTTATTTTAATTTCTAACTTTGTTTTCTCATTGATTTTTCTTCCTCTAAACCCTATTTTTCAATTAACCAAAAATTAACAAAAACTGTTTTTCTTTAACCCTAAAATTAATTAGGTTTTAGAGTTTTAATTAACCTTTTTAATAATTTAATTAATTAACCTTTTATTTTCAATTTTAAAATTAATTAGATTTTTAGCTTTTATTTAATTAATTATCATCAAAACTATTTTCTTGATAAAAATCTTTTACACATTCTTTTTTTATTTTCCTTTTTCTTATTCTTAGATCAAGTTGTATAGGTCGCGTGTTTCCTATGTAATAACTTAGATCTTTATTTCCCGCTTTCTTTTTTTCATTATAATGTAGTTACTTCCGAGATGTAATAGTTTAGGGTTTTATTTCCCGCACTCTTTATTATTATGTAACTGCCCTAAAGCCTTGTAATAGTCTTAAGTTTACATTTCCGCCTTTATCTTCTACTATTATATTTCTATGCAACTGTTAGTAATTAGGATTATATGGCAATACTAAAATCAACCGATAGCAAAACCCTAATTTCAAGATAAATAACTAAAACAAACACACTTACACACTTACACCTCTAGGGTAACCTCTCTTTGTTACCTTTTAGAATAACAGTCATGTCCCTCAAACGTAGGGATGCTTTAGCAAATGACCCTCGAATAAAAATCATAGTCCCTTAATGATCCTTCGATGTTGCCTATGAATAATATGATCTAATCCCTTTACGAAACTACTAAAGTATCCTTACAAGTTGCCTTCAATGGTCGTACAATGATCCTTAGATTGTCCCTTCACGTCCAATAGATATGGCTACCTACCAACCAATGGTACGGATAGTACTATCTCTAAAGGAGAAGGAAAATAATAAGAGCGACCTTGAGTGGATAGGATACTTTTAATCGCTTGCTCATAAATTTTTCTAAACAAAACATTTCTCACATCACACTTTCAAAAACAAATATTTTCAAACACTTTGTACGCGTTCTTGAGGACTGATACAAGAACCATTACAAAGTTAGCCGTATTTTAGCTTTTTTTTCAAAATATTTTCAAACAAAACACACACAAAAAAGCAATTTTCAAAAGTGAGTTAGTGATTAAGAGCCTGTAGATAACTACATATGAAAAGGGTGCTAACACCTTCCCTTTTCATAACTTACCCCCCGAACTCAAAATCTATCAAGGTATTTCCTATTCTTTTCACCCTTTTCTTGTTGGATAAAAGAAAAGTTGGTAGCGACTCTTGCTATCCGCAACATTTGCAATAAAATGCAAAACAAGTCAGTTCTCTCACTGTATTAAAGAACTGACGACTCTGCTGGGGAATACATACTTAAAAAAGAGGGGTTACCTTAGAGTCTTAGATCACTTTTACTTGCTTTAAATTATTTGAATTGTTTGCTTTAAATTTGATGGTTGCTTGGGTTTAAATTCTTGCAAAGATCCTACACCCGGATCTAGAGATGCCTTAGGTAAGTAGCAATAGATCATGGAAACTGTATGGCATAGACCGATATGGTTAAAGTGATGGCTACCTTAGTGTGACACTTTGGTTTGTACCGATGTTCCTTGAGTCAGTCGATGATAACATTGGGCTGCCGCGTGGTGTCATAAGCATTAACTGACTTTTAGAACCTTAATTGATCCATATTGGCAATTAGAAGGTAATAGCCGACTTTAGTGCAATACAAAGTTGGTTGATACTCGAAGCTAAGCTCATTGAGATTTGACTTTCGGGATATTTTGGTGGCAAGTCAGTTGTCGTGCTAAAATAAAACCTGTAAGAAACATCAATGATATGAGACTCCTAGAACCCGGTTGTTATTTTTAGGACAGGTTGAGCCAACTTAACTTCAATAGAGAAGGGTACTTACCTATGGACCCCATGCAAGCCTTTAAACCTAAGGCTCTTGTGTGACTTGTTTGTGTTTGCTACTTGTTTAAACATAACATCATGACATGGCATATTCACTAACCATTTCAAGGATCTTAGGGACCTTTGATGTAGGGTTACTATAAGTCGGATTGCTAGCAAGGGGCAAGAGGATTTATTTTCCTCTAACCAGATGCCGTCAAAGACTGAAGTACATTCTTTTGAGTCAAAGGCTAGGACCCACTTGACATGGTGAGCTTGATTCTTATAAAAGGACGTTCAAAAAACAAAGACGTAAAATTCTTCAATCAAAGCTACAGCCAGACTCAATTTCTGACATTTCATTCTTATTTATCCCGCGAGATTCTTGAAAACATTGCATATGCATCTACATACCATACATATCATTACATAACAGGTTTCCAAGACAGGTTTTCTCATCTTCTTGCTGTTTATTTCAGTAAAA
This sequence comes from Vicia faba, assembly GCA_948472305.1. Lineage (NCBI taxonomy): Eukaryota > Viridiplantae > Streptophyta > Magnoliopsida > Fabales > Fabaceae > Vicia > Vicia faba. The sequence goes on from CATIWC010001761.1 coordinate 119,021, forward strand.
GATGGCTCTCGAACAAATAGTCAAAGATCTTCAGGCCCAAAATGCTCAGTTCCAACAAATGTTCCTCAATTTAGCCAAGGGGCGGGAAGAACTGAAGACCATCATCACCAAAGAGAGGAAGAAAAAGACAAGGAAGCCAGTCGGTATCCTCAACATGGGAAGAAGGTTCAGAGGTCCTCCCAAGCGAGCTCAAGACTGTGATATCCCATCAAATGAAGATGACAACCAGGGTGAAGATGGTAATAGTGTGAAGGCTGAGAAAGGAAGCAACCTTGGTTCTGGCCAATATTCTGATGAAGATGAAGAAGACTATTTGGATGAACAATATCCTCCTGCCGATGAAAAGTACAAACAACTAGAAGATTGTCTAAATGTTATGGAGATCCATAGAATGCACGGGTTGGATTTTGAAGAGTTGGGTTTAGTCTCCGGAGTTGTTATCCCTAATAAATTCAAGGTCCCTACTTTTGTAAAGTATGATGGTGTTTCTTTCCCAAAGCTTCATCTGAGGATATATGTCTGGAAGATTCAACTGCACACTGTTGATAGGAAGTTATGGGTGCATTTATTTCAAGAGAGCCTATCTAGAACACAGTTGGAATAGTTCCATCAACTAGAAGGGACCAATATTCGTACCCGGGAAGACTTGGTTGCTGCTTTCTACAAACAATATCAATACAATACTGATCTCACACCAACCCGTATGCAATTACAGAGTGTGCCTATGGGCTCAAATGAAGGATTTAAAGAGTATGCCCAGAAATGGAGAGATCTAGAAGGAAGAGTTCAACCTCTTTTTTCTGATAGGCAATTGGTTGACATGTTTATGGGAACTTTGAAATGTCCTTTCTTCAATCATATGATCGGAAGCTCTTCAGTCGAGTTTACGGAGTTGATATTAACATGGGGACATGTTAAAGGTGGAATCAGAAGCGGAAAAATTCAGGTGGTTGCGTCTTCAAGTACTATGACGAAGACGTTCAATGGAAAGAAAGAAGCTAATGATGTGTATGGCCAGAAGGGTCATGGTAGAGGTGACCGCAACCAATCTGTAGGGGTTATACTGATCTCTAATCCCGCAACAACACAACATCAACAAGGAAATCAACATAGGTCAGACGCACCCATAAGACAATTTACCAAGATCAACATGCCATTGTCTCAGGCATTGCAACATCTATTGAAAGCAGAGCTGATTATGTTGAGATATCCTCCTCAGAATCCCAACACCTCCTCTCCTCGGTACAATCCTAATGTAAGGTGTGCCTATCATTCCAATAGTCCTGGGCATGACACAAATAGTTGTTGGGTTCTGAAAAATAAGATTCAAGATATGATTGACTCCAAGGAAATCTAATTTGATCCCCCTGAGACTCCTAATGTGATTATTGGGCCTATGCCCAGTCATGATAAGGGCGTTAATGCTATTGATGATGTTTCTGCTATAGGAGACGCTGATAGTGGCTGCGATATAGACATTTGGATCTTCCCTACTATCGGCAATGGGCTAAACAATTGGAATACTGAAGACATTATACCAATCTCCTTAAGTCAGAAGTAAATTCTATTTTCTGTTTTCTTACTTTCAAGTTTTGGTTATGTAATTTTAAACAATAACTTTAAGCCTTGTGCCTTACCCTGGGCACAACGGTCCATCTGTTAGGGTTGTCATATTTCATTCGCATATTTTAATTTAATAAATAATTGAACATTTGCATTCAAATTTTATGCTCTTTGTCTTTCTTTTACTTTATTGCTTTCAAAATAGCTATGTGTTTTTACACACACCCACGCAACAAATTGCAGATCCATATCCACCCTGAATCCCATTGATAACAATTCTGTTATTGTCAATTATGACTTTGAAAATCCGATCTACCAAGACGAGGGCGAATGTGAGGAAGATTGCGAAGTACCTGGAGAGCTTGCTAGACTGTTAGAGCAAGAAGAAAAAGTCATACAACCGCATGAAGAGCCAGTCGAGGTTGTGAATTTGGGTACTGAAGAAGACAACAAAGAAGTCAATATAGGTTCCAACCTAGAAGATAGCGTCAAAAAGAGGTTAATTAAGATGTTGCGTGACTATGTTGAGATCTTTTATTGGTCACATGAAGATACTCCAGAGCTTGATACTGATATTGTGGTTCACTGTTTACCGATGAAGGAAGGTTGTCCTCCTATAAAATAGAAGGTTCGTCGTATGCGTTCCGAGATGTCAGAAAAGATCAAAGCTGAGGTTATGAAACAGTTTAATGTAGGTTTCTTAGCTGTTATGTCCTATCATCAGTGGGTTGTGAATTTGGTTCCAGTACCTAAGAAGGATGACAAAGTGCGTATGTATGTAGACTACAAGGATCTGAATAGGGCAAGCCCCAAAGATGACTTTCTGCTTCTGTATATTGATGTTCTGGTTGACAACATTGCTCAGCATAAAGTATTTTCCTTCATGGATGGTTTCTCTGGTTATAATAAAATCAAGATGGATCCTGAAGACATGGAGAAAACTACCTTTGTTACACAGTATGACACTTTCTGTTACAAAATTATTCCTTTTGGTTTGAAGAACATCGGCGCAACGTATCAGCGTGTTATGGTAGATTTGTTCCATGACATGATCCACATGAGATAGAAGTTTACATTAATGACATGATAGCCACGTCTCAGACTGAAGAAGAACATCTTGATCACCTATACAAGTTGTTCGAAAGATTGAATAAGTACAAGCTGAGGTTGAATCCAAACAAGTGCACCTTTGGGGCAAGGTCCAGTAAACTCCTAGGTTTCGTCATTAGTAGTAAAGGTATTGAAGTTGACCCCAACAAGGTTAAATCCATTCAAGAAATGCCGGCTCCCTGTACTGAGAAGGAAGCCATAGGTTTCTTGGGACGATTGAACTACAATGCCAGATTTATTTCCCATTTGACCGCTACTTGTGAGCCAATATTCAAGTTACTGAAGAAAGATCAAGTAGTGAAGTGGAATGACGACTGTCAGATAACTTTTGACAAAATCAAGGAGTACCTACAAGAACCTCCAATTTTGATACCTCCAGTTGAAGGAAAACCCCTGATCATGTACTTAATAGTGTTAGATAACTCAATGGGGTATGTGATGGGGCAACATGATGAGTCTAGTCGAAAAGAGCATGCAATATACTACCTTAGCAAAAAGTTTACCGACTATGAAATAAGATACTCACTATTAGATAAAACTTGTTACGCTTTGGCATGGGCTGCTCACCGACTAAGACAGTATATGTTAACTCATACCACTTTGTTGATCTCTAAGATGGATCCGATAAAATAAATATTCGAGAAGCCTGCTCTATCCAGAATAATAGAAAGATGGCAAATGATCTTAACAGAATACGATATTATGTATACTACTCAAAAGGCAATCAAAGGAAGTGTACTGGTAGATCATTTGGCTCATTAAGCCGTAGACGACTATCAGACTATGAATTTTGAGTTCTCGGATGAGAATATTATGCTAGTTACTGATTATGAAGAACCTGGACCACATGAAGGACCTAAACCAGGATCTTGATGGACTATGGTTTTTGATGGAGCTTCCAACGTGCTTGGTACTGTAATTGGTGTTGTGATCGTCTCTCCCAAGGGTTACCATACGCCCTTCACTGCCAGATTATGTTTTGATTGTACCAATAACATGGCAGAGTACGAAGCGTGCATTATGAGTATCAAGGCTGCTATCAATATGAGAATTAAAATCTTGAATGTATATGGAGACTCAACCCTAGTGATCAATCAAATTAAAGGAGAATAGGATACAAAACATCCAAATCTCATTCATTATCGATATGTGTTGACATTAATTTTGTGCTTTGAGGAAATCACTTTCAAACATATTCCACGAGAAGAGAATCAATTGGAAGACGCATTAGCTACCATATCATCTATGTTCAAAGTCAGATGGGACAACAAAGCTCCTCGAATCACTATTGAGAGATTAGACGAACTTGCATATTGCTATGAAGTTGGTACTGATGGCGTAGAGGAAAAGCCTTGGTACCATGAAGTGAAAAGACACCTCGAGTCTTAAGAATACCATGAAGGGGCATCTATCAACGATAAAAAATTCCTACGGAGGTTCTCTTCCAAATTACTTCTGAGTAACAGAATTTTAAACAAGCATAATTGTAATACGGTGGGAGAAATGACTTTTGGTATTGGGTTTTATCGCAAATGTTGGGGATAACAAGAGTCGCCACTGACTTTTATTTTATCAAATAAAGGAAAGGATGAAAAGAACAGGAAAGACCTTTGAGGATTTTTCTGAGTGAGGGGGGTTGTGATACGGTGGGAAGAGAACTAACTGTTTTTTGGAATGCTGATTCGCGTTTTGCGTTTGTTTTCGCAAAATGTCGCGGTAAGCAAGAGTCGCCACCGTCTTTTATTTTATCCAACATGGAAAGGAAAAAAGCACAGAAAAATTCCTTTTTTGAGATGTTTCTCGGGTCCGGGGGGTAGATTATAGAAAGGGAAGGTGTTAGCACCCTTTCTATCAGTGGTTATCCACGGGCTCTTAGGTACTTGCTCAAAGTGTTTTCAAAAATTTGCTTTTCTTTGTGTTTGTGGGTTTGAAAGGAGTTCTTGTTGAAAGGAGTGTAAGTGCGAAAAGTTTTATTTTGTTTTGAGAGAGCAAGTACTTAAGAACCATCTACCTACTCGAAAAGGGAATTAATATGTGCTAATGTCCTTTAGACAATGCTATCCCACTATTGATGAGTAGGTAGCATCGTCGTTGGAGTTTCAAGGGTCAATTCAATTAAGGGACGTGTGGTCACTAAAGCAATGTTATGACGCCTTAGCGGTAACCCTAATGTCTTAGATCATTTTTTCCGAGGCAACCGTTTCGAGGCAACTATGATCTTTGGACAAGAGGGCGACCTCTAAAACTTCCTATACTCAATGACCACGTTCGAAGGCAACCAAGTGAGGTGTACCCTAAGAGTGCGCATGTGCGAGTGTGTTGTTTTCAGTTTATTTTATCTTTGTACATGTTAATGGTGATCTATGTCGATTTTAGGTTCATACATTCGATCTTGTCATGCATTCCCTATTATCAAACATCTAACCATGTATAGTTTGCGGAAATTAAATTGCAGAAATTAAATCTAACTATTACAAGGCGTCGGGTATTTACATCGCCAAAAGCAACCCTTTAATTTAAAGTGCGGAAAATAAATAAAGCGATAAATAAATTAAAGTCCTCTTTAAAGTTATTACATTCTGGAAGCAAGTACAATAATATGAAAATATGGATCGCGTGCGGGAAAATTAAATCGGGCGCATTTTTTAGGGTTTTGACCCTTTTATTGAAAGAAAGCATTTTTTTGTTTATTTTTTATTTAAAAGAAATTAATTTAAGTTAATTAAATAAATAAACTAATTAATTAATTAAGAAAAAGATATTTTTTGATTTTTGGATATTTAAAGAAAATAAAATAAATTTGGTCAAAGTTAGTAAAAACCTAATTTTCTACATTAATTTTAATTATTGCAAAAGATATTAAAAATTATACCTAATTGAAACTAAATTAATTGAATTAATTTATTTACAAAAAATAAAGTCATGAATTTAATTTTAATAAATAAAATATATTTTTGTGTTTTTGATTTTTATGAGGAAAAAGAATTTAATTGGTTAGTTATAATAAAAATAATAATTAAACAAAACAAATAAAAAAATAAATAAAAAGAAAGAAAGAATAACCAAGGGGTGTTGGGCCTGATTTGGGGGTGAAACTTACAATTTTCCAAGCCCATTAACGTGCAGGCCTGGGTTGACTCTCTGATTCCATGTGACACGTTGACCTTGGCATATGGTGGATGTTCAATCTTGACCATTAAATTTGGCCTGGAGGCCATCTGGCGCCTGGAGATCTGAAGGTGTATGATGCGTTGCAAGGCATGAGACACACTGGAACGCCTGAGAGAAAATAATAGCAAATATATGGGGGACCTGGGATTCGAACCCAGGTCCCATTGGATTTTGTACAACACGTTTGCCACTGGACCACTGCATTCTATTTGTTAGTGGATTAGGTAGTAAATATTATATGGAAAAACAATTATTATGCCTGAAACAAAAAAAACAAGCGCGAAATATTTGAATAAGCCAATGGGATGGGGACACGTCTTCGTCCCTGTCCTTAGAATTATACAGAGATTACCTGCGGATTTATATCCGCAGCTAAATCCCTAGGTCGAACCCAAAACCAAATCCAGGCCATGAAAATTCAATCTAAGACCAGGGTCCTGTTCGTCTCTCCCTCCTGAACACATCCATGTCCATTATTGGTCTTGATTTCACCTGTAGAGAAAATGCCCAAAAACGAATACCAAGAACCCTAGAATCGGCTAGGGGGTTACAGGCCATGAAAATGCAATTCAATAACGCCAAAAGCTTCTAAATGGAACGAAAGACATGAATATGCAAAGATCTTGGCAAAAAGGTGCAAGAATAAGAGGATGCGTTTTCAACTGAAAGGCGAGTTTCAGAGAGACTTACGGCGCTATTGGGACGGTGTAGTGGCCTGATTTTGATCGCTTTAGACTCAGTGGATGTCCAGCAAGAGGTCTACGTTGAGTTTTTGCTTTGAATTGGCCTCCAAGACTGATTTCAGATTCAAGCTTTTTTAAGTTTTTTTCAAGTTTGGTATTGGTGTTTTTGCAGCCTCTAGGTTCCAATTCTCGTGCCTTTGTGTTGTATAACTAGCATGGAGTGAATTAGGTCAAATATTTGGACTTGAATCTTTGCCAATCAATGCTTGGAGATATGATATGATCCTCCATTACAAAGCTTCCAATTTGATTCCAAATCCAATATTTTGTGCATGATATGGCTTGATACGAGTTTGATCTTGTTCATGATGACAATTAAGGCCTGAATCAATCAAAAAGATACCAAGTTATCAATATTTAGATTTTATTTGGATTTAAATTGATTTAAAATGAATTAATTCAATAAAAATCAAATAAAATAGAAAAAAAAATCAATGAATGGACATAAGACTGAAGATAGGACACGTGTGTAGTGTGACAAGATCAAATCAAGTGGAAAAAAGTGGGCCCATTTGAATTTTTTTTGAAGTTTTGGGGATAGTTGACTTTTGACAATTTTGGAAAAATGGCCAACTTCAACAATGCATAACTTCTTCAATTTTGAACTTTTGGAAGTGTTCTTGAACTTTTTAGAAACCTTGAGATGTCATCTAACCAACCCTTTTTGTCTCATCTCATTTTTATATTCCATTCTCAAGTTATAAGCTTTGGAAAAAAAGGTGTTTTTGTTGACTTTCAAAAATGACCTATAATGTCCAAATTTGTAACTTCTTGTGAGTGCATTTATTGATCTTGGGGTGTGAATATGGATTGTAGGAAATTTAATCCTCTCCAAAATGAGCTTTGGATGGGTCATTTCTCATAAAGTGTGAGAAGGTTATGCTTGGTCAAAGTTGAGTTGACTTTTCCTACAAAACCCTAATTTAGCAACTTTTGAATCTTGATGAATTTTGAGCAATCCTTGATGAATCATGATCAACCCTTGATAAAATGATGAAATATCCTTCAAAATGAGAATGTTGACAAAAATTTTTGAAGTTTGACTATTTGTAGGTCACAGTTGACTTTTGCCCTAGCACAGTCGATTTTTGGACCCCTTGAGCAATTGACTAACCAAACTTCTTCTGCAAGGCTTGAAATTTGACATGGATGAACATGACAACATATTAGGACATTGGGGGGCACTTGAGGTCATTTTGATGTAAGGACCTTGATGCAACACAAAACCCTAATTTGAGATTGACTGCCTTAGGAGATGATTTGACTGTCCAACTCTTGAGCAACTTTGAGCCATTTGGAGATTATTCTTGCAGTGTCTTGTGAAATATGGGAGGGAATATTTTGGGGTACAACAGCTGCCCCTGTTCAATTTTCTTAAACCTGAGGATGTAGATTGGCTTTCGGGCCTTTCGTGATCCGAAGGTGGAAAATGATTGAACACTAGAGTGTCAGAAATTTGCACTCGCATGAAGTAGTATCAGCATTGTGATGTCAGGAATGGGCTTATAGATTCCATTTGGAGATTGTTGATAGGTGGTATAAACTTCAACTGGAATACGAATCAGAGAGATCTTATCGGCGATCTGACTGAACCAGAGGAGGTCTTGTCTTCTTTGACTGGCTTGGCATCAGAAAAATCTTTAGGAATTGATTTAACTGGTCTTGTCTCTTTTGACTAGATTGGCATCAGAAAAATCTTTAGGAATAAATTTAACTGGTCTTGTCTCCTTTGACTTGATTGGCCTCAGAAAAATCTTTAGGAATCGATTTAACTGGTCTTGTCTCCTTTGACTGGATTGGCCTCAGAAAAATCTTTAGGAATCGATTTAACTGGTTTTGTCTCCTTTGACTGGATTGGCCTCAGAAAAATCTTTAGGAATCGATTTAACTGGTCTTGTCTCCTTTTACTGGATTAGCCTCAGAAAAATCTTTAGGAATCAATTTAACTGGTCATGTCTCCTCTGACTGGATTGGCCTCAGAAAAATCTTTAGGAATCGATTTAACTGGTTTTGTCTTCTTTGACTGGATTGGCCTCAGAAAAATCTTTAGGAATTAATTTAACCGGTTTTGTCTCTTTTGACTTGATTGGCCTCAGAAAAATCTTTAGGAATCGATTTAACTGGTCTTGTCTTCTTTAACTGGGTTGGCCTCAGAAAAATCTTTAGGAATCGATTTAACTGGTTTTGTCTCTTTTGACTGAATTGGCATCAGAAAAATATTTAGGAATCGATTTAACTGGCCTTGTCTCCTTTGACATAGCTGAGAACTTTAACTGCATCTTTCCTGAAAGGTAAAGGCCAGTCATATGCAATGCATGAGATGAATCAAGCAATGATGTTCTCAACATAAATGAGATTTTATTATATGATGTGTATATGCATGTATCATGATGTATGGAAATGTAATGTTTTAGCTGGGGAAAATAAATCCCGGAGCTGCTGGAGAATAGAGTTGAATTCTTCGTTTCCGTTGGGGATGATGAACGAAGATGATAAAACTGCAGGAGAAGCAAACTCCGTTGGGGAATAAACTGATGAAGAGATTACTCCGTGGGGAAGAGATGCTCTGCTGAGGATTCCACTGATAAACTCTACTGGGGATGGATTACCGTTGTTGGTGATACCGAATCTGTTGAGGATTGAATACCTGTTCGTGAGAGGAAAGAAATTCGCTGGGGATGATCTTTCAGTTGTAACTTGCTGGGGATATCCCTGTTAGACTCTTGTGGGGATAATCCTTTGAATTTGGCTTTTGTGAGGATAATTCTCTGAATTCTGCCGGGAATGATCCTTTGAACTTGGCTGGGGACATTTATTGTTTGTACTCCGCTAGGGATAAACTTCCAGAGTCTAATGGGGATGATGATTCAACTCCGTTGGGGAAGCTTTTTAGACCGTGATGGGGAAATATTGACTCCACTGGGGGTATCTTGTATTCCGCCGGGGAACATTCTTATACTCCGTTGAGGAATATTAAGACTGTCGGGGATACTCTTATACTTCGCTGGGGAATATTAAGACCTTTGTAGTACTGATGGTAGATACACTCTATTTGGGGAGAGAATTGTTGATTCGTTCACAGTTGCAAGTCTCAGCTCGGGAGAGCTATCATTATTGTCTTACTCTGCGGGGAGTGAAGGTATCTTAGCCATATTCTTCAGCTGGATATACCTTAGTACCTGGTAAATAAAGCAACTATATAGCTCAGACAATTCTTATTGCCCTTGTTTCTGATATTACCAGTAATTCATCTTTCATTTTGCATGTAAATATTTATGAGCAGCAATTAATGTCAAATGCATATATCAAAAATGAACATTGGACGTTCTTTGCAGAACAAAACAGATAAAAGAAAAACAGTTTGGAATTTGTCTGAAAAATGAATTTGTATTGATTTGAAGTTTGGCCTGTAAATATGCGTTTTTGTACAAGAGGCTGGCGTCCTAGTAAGAGAACGCCTCCGAATAATAGAATTTACACAATTTGTGAAAATAAAATAAAACAGCTATGTGAATAATCCCACTGGGTTCCAACTCTGCTATTGCCTTTATGTCCTCGAGCATCTCATCACTTTGCTACTGGTTGAAGGTAAATCAGATTGATTAGTGTCATCCGAGCTTGATAGTTGATACCGAAGTCTGGATGCAAGGTGATCCAATGAGACATAGTGTTACGCTTATCCTTAACTTTTGCCTGAACTGCCCTTTCGGGTTTTCAGTCCACCGGGATGCCCTTTTTTGCCCAAGCCGCCTTTTCAGGTTTTCGACTTGCCGGGTGTACAGATTTTTTTATTTTCATCCCTTATTTTTGCTCGAACCCTTTTGGTTCGCCGGGAAGCCCTTATTTTTGCCTAGGCCAGTCAACCTAGCGGGTCTTTGATTATGTGTAGTATCTTTTCACTATGTCTGCATTGACGGGGTGAGGAAGGTCGTCACCATCCATGGTGGTTAGAATCATAGCTCCTCCTGAGAAAATGTTCTTAACCACAAATGGCCCTTCATAAGTAGGGGTCCATTTGCCCCTGGGATCACCTTGGGGTAGGATAATGCGCTTGATTACTAGGTCCCCAACTTGATACTCTTGTCGTCTGACTTTCTTGTTAAATACCTTGATCATCTGTTTTTGGTACGTTTGATCATGAAAAATAGCAGTAAGTCTCTTTTCGTCGATTAAATTCAGTTGATCAAGCCGGGCCTGAATCCAGTCATCTTCACTTAAACCTGCATCCTTCATAATCCGAAGAGAGGGTATCTGAACTTCAATGGGCAAGACTGCCTCCATGCCATATACCAGGGAATAGGGGGTTGCCCTTGTTGACGTTCGCGCTGAGGTACAGTACCCATGAAGAGAAAACGGTAACATCTCGTGCCAATCTTTGTATGTCACCGTCATCTTCTGCACAATCTTCTTAATGTTCTTATTGGCTGCTTCGACAACCCCATTCATCTTCGGCCGGTAGGGAGAAGAGTTATGATGTTGTATCTTGAATTGCTCGTAGAGCTCAGTGATCATCTTGTTGTTGAGATTGGTACCATTGTCCGTAATGATCCTCTCTGGTACACCGTATCGACAAATCAGATTATGCCGAATGAACTGTGCCACGACGTTCTTGGTTACAGTAGCAAAGGAAGCTGCTTCAACCCACTTTGTAAAGTAATCAATTGCTACCAGGATGAAACGATGCCCGTTGGATGCCATAGGTCTGATCTCGCCGATCATATCAATGCCCCATATTGCAAAAGGCCAAGGTGCCATCAAGATGTTAAGAGGAACTGGAGGTATGTGCACCTTATCAGCATAGACTTGGCACTTGTGACATATCAGCGAATGCTGATAACAGTCGGCTTCCATTGTGGACCAATAATATCCTGCCCGTAGGATTTTCTTTGCCATTGTATGTCCACTAGAATGAGTTTCTAAAGTACCTTCATGTAACTCCGCCATGATCCTTTCTGCTTCATTCTTATCCACACATCGCAGTAAGGTTGAATCATGGTTCCGCTTGTAAAGAATACCATTGCTGATGAAGAACTTTGATGCGAACCTCCTTAGAGACTTCTTGTCATTAACAGATGCACCCTCGGGGTATTTCTGAGCCTCAAGATACCTCTTCACCTCGTGAAACCAAGGCTTTTCTGTTACCTCTTTAGTCTCAACGTCACAACAATGTGCAGGTTCGTCCAATCTTTCAATGATAATCTGGGGAGCCTCATTGTCCCAATTGACATTGAACATAGAAGACATTGTAGCCAGCGCGTCCGCCAACTGATTCTCCTCTCTAGGGAAGTGTTCAAAGGTTATCTCCTTAAAATGGGGAAGCAATGTCAACACATACTCTTTGTAAGGAATGAGGTTCGGGTGTTTCGTATCCCACTCGCCTTTGATCTAACTGATCACGAGAGCAGAATCTCCAAAGACACTCAGAAACTTAATCCTTAGGTCAATTGCTGCTCGAAGACCCATGATGCATGCTTCATACTCCGCCATGTTGTTGGTGCAGTTGAAACATAATCGGGCGGTAAACGGAGTATGAGAGCCTTTAGGAGATATGATCACAGCGCCAATGCCATTACCCAAAGCGTTCGAAGCTCCATCAAAGTACATAGACCATCGGGATCCTTCCTCAGGTCCTTCATCCGGTCCAGGTGTCTCATAATCAGTTACCAACATGATATTCTCGTCCGGAAATTCAAAGTTCATAGACTGGTAATCATCCACTGCCTGATGTGCCAAATGGTCTGCCAACACACTTCCCTTAATTGCCTTTTGGGTCGTATATTGGATGTCATACTCAGTCAAGATCATCTGCCATCTCGCTATTCTTCCGGACAAGGCAGGCTTCTCGAAGATATACTTGATTGGATCCATCTTTGATATCAACAGAGTAGTGTGAGTCAGCATATACTGTCTCAGCCGGCGAGCAGCCCATTCCAAAGCGCAACAAGTTTTCTCGAGCAGTGAGTATCGGGTCTCACAGTCGGTAAACTTTTTGCTAAGGTAATAAATAGCATGCTCTTTTCGGCCAGACTCGTCATGTTGACCCAGCACACACCCCATTAAGTTGTCGAGTACTATCAAGTATAAGATCAAAGATCTCCCTTCAACTGGTGGCATTAAAATGGGTGGCTCTTAGAGATACTCTTTGATCCTTTCGAAGGCGGCCTGACATTCATCGTTCCAACATACTACTTGATCTTTCTTCAGCAGCTTGAAGATTGGCTCACAAGTAGCTGTCAGGTGCGAGATGAATCGGGCAATGTAGTTTAGACGTCCCAGAAAGCCTCTGACTTCTTTCTCTGTTCTGGGAGCCGGCATCTCTTGTATAGCTTTCACCTTTGCAGGATCCACTTGAATACCTTTGTCAATCACGATGAAACCCAACAGTTTACCAGATCTCACCCCGAAGGTGCACTTGTTCGGGTTTAACCTCAGCTTATACAACTTAAACCTGTCAAACAGTTTCTGCAGATGGTCAAGGTGTTCTTCCTCAGTTTTAGATCTTGCAATCATATCGTCGACGTATACCTCAATCTCATGATGGATCATGTCATGAAACAAAGAAACCATGGCACGCTGATACGTTGCCCCAACATTCTTTAACCCAAAAGGCATGACCTTGTAGCAAAAGATACCCCACTGAGTAACAAAGGTCGTCTTCTCCATTTCTTTGGGAGCCATCTTGATCTGATTATAACTGAAGAAACCATCCATAAAGGAGAAGACCTTATGTTGAGCGGTGTTGTCAACCAGAACGTCGATATGAGGTAGAGGGAAATCATCCTTGGGGCTAGCCCTATTCAGATCCCTGTAGTCAACACACATTCGAACCTTACTGTGATCGGTGGATCTGGAACTGACTGTTTAACGCTGGTTCGCGAAATGTCGTGGAAGCAAGAGTCGCCACTGTCTTTTATTTTCTCCAAATGGAAAGGACAAAAGCACAGAAAAATTCCTTAAAGAGATTGCTCTCGGTTCGGGAGGTAGATTATAGAAAGGGAAGGTGTTAGCACCCTTTCTATCCATGGTTATCCATGGGCTCTTAGATACTTGCTCATTTGTGTTTTCAAAAGGTTTGTTTGCTTTTCAATTGTGGGTTTTTAAAAAGTTTCTTTGAAAATTTCCAGTTCGACTCTTGTATCAGTCCTCAAGAGTGTTTGAAAAATTGTTTTGAAAGCTTTTTGAAAAGTGTCGGTGTGAAAAGAGTTTCGATTTGTTTTGAATTAGAGCAAGTATCTAGAGTCGTCTACCTACCCTAAGGAATTCGTCTGTGTAGATGTCCTTTAAAGTAGTGCCATCCCACCATTGAGAGGTAGGTAGCACCACCGTTGGAGGTGTTCGGGTCAATTCGAAGGTTCGGGACATGGTGATCACCAGAGCAATGGGAAGACACCTTAGAAGCTACCCTCATGCCAGGTTCCCGGATCATGAGGACTTACTAAGACATCCTCTACTCGACGATCACCTTTCGAGGCAAGGCAACAGTGAGGCGTACCCTAGGGGTGGTGTGTGATTTGTGTGTCGTTTTCATTTATTTTTGTCTTTTGTCATGTTATTGGTGATCTAGCGTTTGTTTTTATTTTTGTCCATTCATTCTTTCATGCCTTGATTAACAGTTAAAAAAAATTGCGGAAAGTAAAAGATTCTAAGCTATTACAAAAGGCGCGGGTCCATATCGCCAAAATTTCTTGAACCCGATTTGACAGAAAAATAAATAAGGAAATAAAGATAAAGTGCGACAAATAATTTACAAGGCCTTGGGAGAGATACATCAAAATTATAAAGAATAAAAATAAATATGCGAATTAAATTTAAATTAGAAACGAGGGCGTTGGACCCTTTTTGCAAAATTAAATTAAATGATGAAATTAATTGATAAAAAAGAAAAGAAATTGTTTTTGGTATTTTTTGGTATTTTATGATTTTAATGGGGAAAAATTAATTGAAATTAAATGCTAACCCTAATTCTATTTGTTTTTTAGTTTATTAAGAAAAGATTAAATTTTAACCTAATATTTAACCCTAATTAATTTACATGCAATTTAATTACAAAAATAAATATTTAATATTTTAATTATTTATGAAAGAAAAAAAAAAGGAATAAAAAATTAATTAAACCCTAATTCTATCAATTTTAGATTAATTAAGAAAATATTAAGGTTTTCTCCTAAATTAAAACTAATCAATTAAAATTATTTATTTACAAAAAAAATATTTATTATTTTTTGTCTTTTCTGATTTTTTTTATTATTTTGTGATTTTATGAAAAAATAATTAAATTACAAGAATTAATAAAAGGATAATAATTGAAAATAAAAAAAAAAGAATGAAAATTAGAAAAATATTGCAAACCTCAGGGGGGTCTGCCCCCAAATTGGGAGGTTTTTTGTAGTGATTCAGGCCCAATTACTCTTGGCCTTGTGGACTTTTCCAGGACACGTGTGGGTGCATTGACTCAGGCTTATGGTACGCTTCAGATTGTGGCCATTGATTGAATCTCCAGGGGCACGTGGATGGCCAGATGTGGTGGATGTATGGTGTTCCTTCAGGCTGAAACTGCATAAGAATATTAAATGGAAAATAATATGAAAGGGGGTGAGGACCTGGGGCTTGAACCTAGGTCCTGAACGTTACCACTCAAGCGCTTCACCAACTGTGCCATCTTGCTTATCTGTAAATAATATAATTAATAAACATAATAAAACAAATATGCGTTAGTGCTTTGTTTTCCGCGCGAAAGTTTAAACCAACCAATTGCTCCTTGCCACCTAGTCATCTTCTCCATTGTTTTATTTTTTTTTCTGAAACACAAACATAGGCCACGGTTTTTCAAGTGTTCCCTTAGGCTAGTTTCTGAAAAATAGCGACTAGCCCAGGGATCATCATAAATTAGGCGCGAGGGTGGATTCCTGATCGTCCAACCATGCTTGATTCAATGGTCTAAGTCTTGGATGCCAATTTTTCCTTAATTAAAAAAACCCAATTTGAGGTTCTGAAAACCCTAAACATCGCCCATGGTGATTTCTTGTATAGCGCATAAAAACTCAATTCATCTACATGGTTAGCTTCAGAATCAACTAATTAACAAGAATTCATGAACAAAATGCAATGAATATGCTTAAACTGTAAAATACGATTATGAAAAAAAGTGAGAAAAGTTGGACTTCTGTACAATGATTCAAAGGGTTAGAGACTGTGTTTTTGATCCAGGCACGTTGCTTGATGTCCTTGGAAGGCAATAGGATGAGTTTCTTGGCTTGAATCGTCCTGCAAATAGGTTTTCAGGTTTCACTTTTCAAGCAAAAATTTCAAGTTTTTTGTATGCTTTTCTGCGCAGATTTTTGGTTAATGGCATTAGGTCTTGCTTCTTTGTATATGTATGAATGAATTAGGTCAAAGAAATCAATCAAAAGCCTTAGCATTCATGGTTTGAAAGATTTGATTTTTCAAGATCTTTTTTCAATATTTTCCATGCTATTTTGTACCAATCATGACCAATTCTCTTCAATTCTTTCTATATTTGATTATGCACAAATTTTTGAACCTATTACATGTACAAAAAGATTTGATAAATTAGGTTTAGTATTTTCCATGTATTTAATTAATTTAAATGAATTATTAATAATAAAAATCCAAATAAATAAATAAATAATGAATAAAAACTTCCCTTTGGGCCAAATGGTCGTGCACATGTCTTGGATGATGAATTGTGGAAGAAAAAGAAGCCCATTAGCAATTTTAGGTCATTTGAATCAATGTTGACTTTTCAAAATATCCAAAAATTTCCCAACTTCCACAAGGCATAACTTGCTCAAGTTTTAAGCTTTGCTCATGTTCTTGGACATTTTGGAAAGGTCGTTGAATCCTCTAACCAATGTCTTTGGTCCCATGTCATTTTGATTTACCAATCTCAAGTTATGGCCTTTGACTTAAAGTCCCTTTTTGTTGACTTTTGAAAATGACCTATAATGTTGAAATTGATAACTTTTTGTGAGAGCATTTCTTGGACTTGAAGTATGAAGAGGAGTTGTAGGAAATGTCTTTCTCTTCAAAATGAGCTTTGGATGGAATTTTTCTGACAATCCATGTGGAAGTTATGCCCTGGTCAATTTACAGTTGACTTTTTCAGTTGTCCAAATAAGGAAACTTTTGCATCTTGATGATTTTTGAGCCAAGCTTTGAGAATCATGATCAAGCATTGATAAAATGATGTTTGTGGCTTCAAAATGATATGTTGACCAAAAATTTGAACTTTTGACTGTCAAATGACCATTTTGCCCCTACAGTTGACTGTAGTGCAATTAGGGTTTTGACTGTGCAATTTTGTACTGAAAGTCTTGAAACTTGGTATGAGGATGCTTGACCATATTTATAGGCATGTGGGACTTGATTGGACCCTTGGAAACTTCATTTTCTTGATCAGAACCAAAACCCTAATTTTGACTGTTTAGGATACCCTTGCACTGTGCAACCCTTGGGGAGATTTTGAAGCTTGACTTGGCAATTTCTTGAAGAATATGGGAGGGAAAATTTTGGGGTACAACAGTTGCCCCTGTTCAATCTTCTTAGACCTGAGGATGCAGATTGGCTGACGTGCCTTTCGTAATCCGAGGGTAGAAGATTATTGAACACTAGAGTGCCCAGAAATTTGCGCTCACATAATAGCAGTGTGATGGAAATGGGCTTATAGATGCCATTTAGAGATTGATGAATAGGATGATGGGCTTATAGATGCCATCTAGACGTTGATCGCGTAAGAGATTCCTTAGCGAGAACTTGCGTACCTGCAAAAGAAAAATGAGTACCTCAACATGAACGGTGAGAGAACTTTGGGTGACTTCAGCTTCAACAGCAATCGTTGAGAAAATCTTGGTGGGAATTACCATCTCCGCAGTATCGGGAAGAGAACCATAGGAAATTATAATCTCAAAAACGGACGTTTGAGAAAAACCTGGAATGGAATTATCATCTCCGCAGTATCGGGGAGAGAACCATAGGAAATTATAATCTCAAAAGCGGACGTTTGAGAAAAACCTGGGATGGAATTATCATCTCCGCAGGATCGGGGAGAGAACCATAGGAAATTATAATCTCAAAAGCGGACGTTTGAGAAAAACCTGGGATGGAATTATCATCTCCGCAGGATCGGGGAGAGAACCATAGGAAATTATAATCTCAAAAGCGGACGTTTGAGAAAAACCTGGAATGGAATTATCGTCTCCGCAGCATTGGGGAGAGAACCATAGGAAATTATAATCTCAAAAGCGGACGTTTGAGAAAAACCTGGGATGGAATTATCATCTCCGCAGGATCGGGGAGAGAACCATAGGAAATTATAATCTCAAAAGCGGACGTTTGAGAAAAACCTGGAATGGAATTATCGTCTCCGCAGCATTGGGGAGAGAACCATAGGAAATTATAATCTCAAAAGCGGACGTTTAAGAAAAACCTGGAATGGAATTATCGTCTCCGCAGGATCGGGGAGAGAACCATAGGAAATTATAATCTCAAAAGCGAACGTTTGAGAAAAACCTGGAATGGAATTATCGTCTCCGCAACATTGGGGAGAGAACCATAGGAAATTATAATCTCAAAAGCGGACGTTTGAGAAAAACCTGAATGGAATTATCATCTCCGCAGGATCGGGGAGAGAACCATAGGAAATTATAATCTCAAAAGCGGACGTTTGAGAAAAACCTTTGATAACTTCTACTGAGTCTTCATCAGAAAAATCTGTTTGGGGTCGATTTAGCTGGACTAGAGAAAGCCTTGGACTGGATAAGAAATCTTTGGAGTCGATTAACTGAACCGGTCTAGGTCTAGGAATGTCTTCAACTGGGTCTTTATCAGAAAAATCTGTTTGGGGTCGATTTAACTGAATCAGATACGGTCTTAGAGTCTTGAAATATGATTGAGAATTTAGCTGAATCTTTCCTGAAAGGTAAATGTTGTACCCCAAAATTTGCCCTCCCATATTCTTCAAGAAATTGCCAAGCCAAGTCACAAAATTCCCCAAAGGTTGCACAGTGCAAAGGTCTCCTATACAGTCAAAACTAGGGTTTGGGTTCTGATCAAAGAAATGAAGTTTTCAAAGGCCCAATCAAGTCTCATATGCTTACAAATATGGTCAAGTATTCTCATATCAAGTTGCAAGGCATTCAGCTCAAAATTGCACAGTCAAAACCCTAAATTGCACTACAGTCAACTGTAGGGGCAAAATGGTCATTTGGCAGTCAAAAGTTCAAATTTTTGGTCAACATATCATTTTTAAGCCACAAACATCATTTGATCAATGCTTGATCATGATTCTCAAAATTTGGCTCAGAAATCATCAAAGATGCAAAAGTTGCTATATTTGGACAGCTGAAAAAGTCAACTGAAATTGACCAGGGCATAACTTTCACATGGATTATCAGAAAAATTCCATCCAAAGCTCATTTTGAAGAGAAAGACATTTCCTACAACTCATCTTCATACTTCAAGTCCAAGAAATGCTCTCACAAAAAGTTATCAATTTCAACATTATAGGTCATTTTCAAAAGTCAACAAAAAGGGACTTTAAGTCAAAGGCCATAACTTGAGATTGGTAAATCAAAATGACATGGGACCAAAGGCATTGGTTAAAGGACTCAAAGACCTTTCCAAAATGTCCAAGAACATGTGAAAAACTTAAAAATTGAGCAAGTTATGCCTTGTGGAAGTTGGGAAATTTTTGGGAATTTTGAAAAGTCAACTTTACTTCAAATGACCTAAATTTACTAATGGGCCCATTTTTCTTCCATGATTCATCATTCTAAGCATGTGCACGACCACTTGGCCCAAAGGGAAGTATTTTCTCATTTTTTATTTATTTATTTGAATTTTTATTTATATTAATTCAATTAAATCAATTAAATATGTGAAAAATATCTAAATGAACCAAACAAATCTTTTTGTACACATTCTAGACTCAAGATCTCGTGCACATCCCAATATGGCAAGATTTGGTTGATTTGAGCATGATTGAACAAAAATGCACATGAAAAAGATTCAAAAAGATCTTAAGGAAATCAAATATGCAAAACAATGAATGCCTTGGATTTTATTGAGTTTTCTTAACCTAATTGCCTCACTACATAATCAGAATCACAACCCTAATGCTAACACACCCTAAGCTGCGCAGAAGAACAAGATACAAACTTGAAAAAAACTCCATAAAACTCAAAACTGAAATCAAGGTTCTAGATTGATTCAAAGCACAAAACCTATTCTAAAAGCTTCCTTGGCAATTCCTGAACACATTCCAATCAGAAACCACCATCAAAACTCCAAGAATCGGTACCTGGAACCAGAACTGTATCAAACGAATTGCATAATCATACATTCCATTCTATGCGTTATTTGTGAAATATATTACTTGATTCATATTCATAACAAAGTTTTAAAGCTAACCATTGTATTTAATTGGATTATTATGCATCATATGTGATTCTACCATGCGCGATTTCTAGGGTTTACAGGTTGTAATTTTGGGGCTTTTGCAAAGAGGGAAAATTAACCCTCAGGACCACCACCATTGGCTTCAGAATGTTCAAACGATCATAAACCAACTATTGCGCCTAATTTATGATGGCCCTGACGCTAATCGCTATTTTCCGAAAAGACCTTTTCTGCAACGGTGTAAAAACCGTTGCTTATGTTGTTTGTTTTACAGGGATGAGGGAGAAGACGAACCCGTGGCAGCGTGTGATACGTAGTTTTGAATTTCGCGCGTTTTAATTCGTTAACGTGTTCTTTTCTTTTATTATATTTATCGTTTATTTGTTTAACAAACGCATTAACTTGGCTCAACGGTGCACGTGTGGATTGGTAACATCAACGACCTGGGTTCGATCCCAGGTCTTCTTCCTTTCCATTTATTTCTTTTCAATTAATGTTCATGTATAGCGCTTGGATTGAAGACCATGATACACCCCCAGATCAGAGCCATACACGCGTCTAGCTCCATCAATCTAGAGGCCATGGATTAGAGATCATGATGAACTCCAGTCAACACTGAAGCAGCCTAGCAAAAAGTCAAAGGAGGCTTCAGAATAATGGGCCAGGCTTCTCAAGTCCATACCTCATAATTTGGGACTACACCCCCCCCTGGTTTGCATAATTTCTTTGCTTTCTTTATTTATTTGTTATTCTATTTTTTTAATTATTACTCCTTTAGTTAATCAATTTTTTTTTACAAAATATAAATACACAAAAATCAGAAAAAAAAAATAATATTTATTTTATTTTAATTATTTTCATAGATAAATTGCATGTAAATATTTAGTTTTAATTAGGTTACAACTTTAATTCTTTTTAAATAACAAAAATCCAAAAATGTAGAATTAGGGTTTATTCAAGTTTTCATCCTTTATTTATTTTCTTTCATAAATATTTAATATTATTTTATTTATTTTCCTAATGAAATTGTACATAAAAAAAATAGGTTTAATTTAGGTTAAATTTTAATATTTTCATAATAAATCTAAAAAACATTAGAATTAGGGTTTGCATCCAATCTTCATTTTAATTAATTCTTTTTTCCATTAAATCTTAAAAACATAAAAATACCAAAAACATTTTCATTTAATCTTAATTTTAATTCCTTATTAATAATATTTTGCAAAAAGGGTCCAACGCCCTCGTTCGTAATTTATTTAATTTGCGTATTTATTTTATTTCGCTTAAATAGTTATGTATCTGTCCCGAAGCCATGTAACTTAAATTTCTTGCACTTTATTTTGCTTATTTACTTTCCGTCAAATCGGGTCCGGTTTAATTTTGGCGATGTGGACCCGCGCCATTTGTAATAGTCTTAGATTTACTTTTCCCGCAAATATCTTTTAAACTGTTAACAAAAAGCATGCAAGAATGAATGGCCTAAAAAATAAAATCAAGCGTAGATCACAACAAACATGACAAGACAAATATCAATGAAAACGACACACGAATCGCACACACCACCCCTAGGGTACGCCTCACTGTTGCCTTGCCTCGAAAGGTGATCGTCGAGTAGAGGATGTCTTAGTAAGTCCTCATGATCCGGGAACCTGGCATGAGGGTAGCTTCTAAGGTGTCTTCCCATTGCTCTGGTGATCACCATGTCCCGAACCTCGAATTGACCCGAACACCTCCAACGATGGTGCTACCTACCTCTCAATGGTGGGATGGCACTACTTTAAAGGACTTTTACACAGACGAATTCCTTAGGGTAGGTAGGTTCTCGTAGATACTTGCTCTCTTCAATCTCAAACAAAGAAATCTTTTCACCAACACTTTTCAAAAGCTTTCAAAGCAAATTTTTCAAACACTCTGACGTACGAGTCGAACTGAAATTTTTCAAAGAAACTTTTTTAAACCCACATTGAAAAGCAAACAAACAATTTTGAAAACACATTGAGCAAGTATCTAAGAGCCCATGGATAACCATGGATAGAAAGGGTGCTAACACCTTCCCTTTCTATAATCTACCTCCCGAACCGAGAGCAATCTCTTTAAAGGAATTTTTCTGTGCTTTTGTCCTTTCCATTTGGAGAAAATAAAAGACGGTGGCGACTCTTGCTTCCGCGACATTTCGCGAACCAGCGTTAAACAGTCAGTTCCAGATCCACCGATCACAGAACTGGCGACTCTGCTGGGGACTAAACTTAAAGTGAGGGGTACCTTAGGGCTAGCTCATAACTATGTTTTCAATTGTTTTCCTTGTGTGCTTTAAATTGTGGGTTGCTTAGGAGTTCTATAGATCCTAAACCCGGATCTGGGGGATACCTTTCTTAGAAAGTAGCAACAAGGCTGTGAGGGAACTGTGCGGGGTATACCGACATGGTTGAAACAGTCTGCTACGTTGATGTGGCACTTTGGTGTGTACCGGTAACCCTTGAGTTCAGTCAAGGAGAGTACGGGGCCTCCGCGTGGTGTCGTGAAGCATCAACAGACCTTAGGAACCTTAATTGAACTATCTTGGCCTCTTTAGGGTAGTGAGATAACTGACTTTGGTGCAGTCCGAGGTTGGTTGATACTCGATACTACACTCAATTGAGGGTTGCTTTCCTGGAATATTTCGGTCGCCAGTTCAGTGGTTAAATCGAAACGATGAACAATGAAAGCAATCCCGTGATATTGGGAACCTTAGAACCCGGTTACTTTGATTAGGACAGGTTGAACCCACCAACTTCAAGAGGGTACTACCCAAACCCCATGCTGGCCTTAAATCTTAAGGGCTTGTCTTGTGTGCCTTGTGTGCCTTACATGTTTGTCTTTGTAAATATCTGTGGTGTGTTTAATCATAGCATCATGACATCATCCAGCATCATATGCATTGACTAACCATTTCAGGGGTTCGAATTTTCATCTTTGTTCTTGTTTTGTAGGACATGGAAACTGTTCGTAGAAAGACAATTCAGGTCAGTCTTGTAAGGATCCCTCCTCAGCTTAAGGAGCTTATATCCAGGATTCCCGAGAATTCCTCATTCAGTGAAAGGCATGGAAGCCTCATCAGCTTGGTCAACACCAACATTGAGGAAGATATGATAAAGGTCTTGTTCCAGTTCTTTGACCCTCTGCATCACTGCTTTACCTTCTTGGACTATCAGTTGGTACCTACATTGGAGGAGTTCTCCCGGCTCTTGAAGATCCCTATCCTTGATCAGCTACCCTTCAACGGTACAGAAAAGGAACCTAAGCTTGAAGAGATTGCTAAAGCCTTGCACCTACAGTCATCTGACCTCAAGGGACATTGGGAAGTTAGAAGTGGTATCAAAGGGTTCTTAGCCAGGTTTCTGTTTGAAAAAGCCCTTGAATGTTGGAACTCCCTTGACTTGCAAGCTTTTGAAGAGGTTGTGGCCCTCCTTGTGTATGGTTTGGTGTTGTTCCCTAATCCAGACCAGCTTATTGATATCAGTGCTGTTCAGATCTTTATGTCCAGGAATCCTATACCTACGTTGCTGGGGGACATCCTTCACTCATGTTACACTCGAACCATGAGAAAAAGAGGTGTCCTTATGTGTTGCACTCCTCTCCTGGGAAGGTGGTTTATTTCGCACCTTCCGCAATCAGTCTTGAAGAATGAGCGGGGTTTGAGATGGTCACAACGGTTGATGACTCTTACACATGCAGATATACATTGGTGCCCTAGGTCCAGAGAAGATGTCACTATCATTGATCGTTGCGGGGAGTACCCTAATGTTCCTTTACTTGGAATCAGAGGAGGTATTACTTATAGCCCATGCCTGGCTTGGAGACAGTTTGGTTATGCTCGGAGGGATGGTCCTCATGACATGTTAATTCCTGACATAGTTTTTGACTTCGACAACGATACTCAAGGACTTCGCCAGAGATTTATCAGAGCTTGGAGGATGCCCAGTAGGATAGACAGCAAGACACTGGGGCACAGGAACTCCATCCCTTTGGAGCCTTATCTCAAGTGGGTACGAGCCCGCTCTCAGAAGCTAGTGATGCCTTATCCTCATATGCTCCCGGTAATCAAAGAACCAGTCTTGGAAGGGGAAGTGTCCTATACTATTCAGCACCCTGATATGCCCACATCCTGGGAAGAGATGCAGAAGAGCTGGATCCAGCTTAAGGAGGAAAGGAGTTCTCTTGAGACTAGTCTGCATGCCAGCGAAAAGAAGGTCCTGGAGCTCACCCGCCTGTTGCATGAGGAGAGGAATCTCAACACCTACATAGCTCCAAAGAGGATGCGCAGTGTATTTTGGGATTGATTTGATTTTTGTACTTTTTGCCCATGAGGCCTTGATGTATTAAACAATGATTTCTTTAATGATAACGTGTGTTCCTTTTTGTCTACAACGAATTTGAACCTTCGAACCCTTGAATGCATTGCATACGCATTTCATACATCATGTGCATAGCAGGTTTTTCCACTTTTCAGGTTGCTTACAGTTCTTTGCTGTTTATTTCAGCATCATGAATCCCGAATCTGCATCAACCGAGACATCAATCAAGGCTCTCCAGGCGCAGAATGTGCAGTTTCAAGAACTAATCAAGGGTCTGGCTAAAGGCCAAGAAGAACTGAAGGCTATGCTCCTGAAGAAGGAGAAGAAGAAGAAGAGAAGAACTGTTCTGTTCAACTCGGGCCGAAGGTTTGGCAATACTCTGCAACATGAAGAGGCTGGTTCTTCTGTTGGCAAGAGTCCTTCTCAGGCAGAAGTAAAGGTTCCTAGTCCGGTCGTCTCCGACAACGAGACAGATTTTGATGAAGAGCAGTACCCTCCTGCAGATGACAGGTACAAACAACTGGAGGACAGGTTGAAGGCTATGGAGGTTCAACAGGCACCTGGGCTGGATTTCGGAGATCTGGGTTTGTCGACTGGTGTGATTATCCCGCATAAGTTCAAAGCACCATCCTTCTCCAAATATGACGGGGCGTCTTGTCCCAAACTGCATCTGAGGTCCTATGTTCGGAAAATTCAGCCGTACTCTGCGGATAAGAATTTATGGATCCACTTCTTCCAGGAGAGTCTTTCAGGGACTCATCTCGAATGGTTCTATCAGCTGGATGGGACCAAAGTTCGTAACTGGGAGGAGTTGGCTACTGCTTTCTATAGGCAGTATCAATATAATGCCGACCTTGCCCCCACACGTACCCAACTCCAGGGTATGGCGTTAGGTGCAAGCGAAGGTTTTAAGGAGTACGCTCAGAAGTGGAGAGACCTGGCTGGCAGGGTGCAGCCACCATTGACTGATCGGGAGCTGGTTGACATGTTCTTGGGGACCCTATCTGGGCCATTCTTCAACCATCTCATTGGGAATTCTTCTGCTGGGTTCACCGATTTGATCTTGACTGGAGAGAGGATTGAAGCTGGGCTGAAGTCTGGGAAGATTGCAAAGGGTGCATCATCTAGTTCGGAAAAGAAACCTTTCAAGAAGGAGTCTAGTGCCGTGTATGGTTCTAGGAAATCAGAGAGACCTGAGCACCGCCAATCTGTCAGCGCGGTGATGATTGCTAAGCCTGCTGCCGCTCCTCGGCCAAATAATTCTCAAAGGGCTGAAAGACCCCGGAGGGAGTTCACCCGGTTAAACATGACCCTATCACAGATTCTGCCACAGTTGCTAGCCACCAACTTAGTGACTGTCAGGGAGGCCCCGAAGTTCCCCAATACAACATCTCCCAAGTACAACCCAAATGCTCGTTGTGCTTACCATTCAGAAAGCCCGGGGCACTCTACCGATGACTGTTGGGCGTTGAAGAATAAGGTGCAAGACCTTATCGACGCAAAGGAGATACAATTCGAAGCGCCTGCAAAGCCGAATGTAGTTACTGCCCCTATGCCTCAGCACGGGGTAAATGCTGTTGATGAAGACGTTTATGCTGTTTCTGTGGATGATCTAGCCACTCCTCTAAAGATCGTCAAGAAGAACCTACTGCAGGCCGGTTTATTTCCGGGTTGTAGTGAGGGTTGCCTATTCTGTGCTGTGTCCCCATCTGGTTGTCCCTTGCTAAAGCTAGGCATCCAAAGCTTAATGGATAGCAAGGAGATTCTATTCAAGAAGTCTGCTGTTCGGTTGGTTCCAATGGAAGAAGTTTCTGTGGTGACTATCTTCAATAATCCGATCCCGGCTCTCCAGAAGAAGCCCGTTCAAATTATGACCGTTGCACCCGTTATTATCACTGTTCCAGGGCCCCTGCCCTATGTATCTGATAAAGCTGTCCCTTGGCACTATGGGGCAGATGTATATATAAACGGGATCAAACAAGAGCTCAACGCTGGCGCCAGCATCTGTGACATCACTGGCCCAGCCAAAGTTACCCGCAGTGGCAGGCTCTTCTCGCATGACATTGCACCGCCTGCTGCCCGAAGACCGCTCCTGATAATTCCTACAAGTACACCTATTCATGTTGCTGATCAAGTTGTTGTTCCTGCTGCTAATCCGATTGTTTCTCCTGCTGCCGAGTCATCCAATACTCGGGGCAAGGGAATTGAAGTTGAGCCTGCCCAGATGGAGGCACCCATACTCATAGCTGCTGAGGCCTCCCCACAAGAGATGGAGGAGATTCTGAAGATCATAAAGAAGAGCGATTTTAATGTTGTGGAACAGCTGGGGCATACGCCCTCCAAAATCTCCATGCTCTCTTTATTGCTGTGCTCCGAGGCCCATGCAAAGGCCCTAATCTCGTTCCTCAAGACGGCCCATGTGCCACATGAAACCTCTGCAGTCCAGTTCACTGATTGCGTGGCAAGTCTAACGGCAGATAATGGCTTGGGCTTCTCAGACGCTGACTTGACCGCAAAGGGGAGAGATCATAATGATGCTCTGCATGTCTCTATTGAATGCAGGGGCACCACCTTGGCACATGTGTTGGTTGATACTGGGTCATCTTTGAATGTGCTACCCAAGAAGGCTCTGGATCGTCTAGATTGTGAAGGCCTGGAATTGAAACCCAGCAACATCATCGTCAGGGCCTTTGACGGTTCAAAGAGGATGGTCCATGGAGAAGTTGACATTCCGATTCGGGTGGGCTCTCAGGTGTTCGACTCCACTTTTTATGTGATGGACATCCGTCCATCTTACTCTTGTCTGCTGGGTCGACCCTGGATACATAAGGCTGGGGCAGTGACCTCTACCTTGCATCAAAAGCTGAAGTACCCCGTCAGAGGGAAGATTGTCACTGTGCAAGGAGAGGAAGAATATATGGTGAGTCACCTAAACTCTTTCAGATACATTGAGATGGATGGGGAGTTCATTGAGACCCCCTTTCAGCATTTCGAGGAGGTGTTTCCAATTGCAGCAGAAACAACAGAAGCAAGTGTTCCTTTGAAGATGGCTTCCCTGAAGGATGCCAGGGCTGTGGTGCAGAAGGGTGAATGTGCCGACTGGGGCAGACTTCCAGACTTCACTCAGAAGACCGATAAACTTGGGCTGGGTTTTACCTCAGAAGGTCAGAGAGCTATGAGGAAAGCAAAGATCGGAAGACCTCCGGTATTTATTAAAAGTTCAGAAGTGAATGCTGTTGGGGAAGATCATGAAGTGGACGAAGCTGAATTCAATAGCTGGATCTATCCGACGGCCGAAGACGGATTGAACAATTGGAGTGCAAAGGACCATACCCCTGTTACCTTTGTGACGCAGTAATAAATTTCTTTGTTTTGTTATTTTGTAATAAACAATGATAAACTCTATGGCCCGGTGTCTTACCCGAGGCACCGTGGTTCTATTTGTGAGGGCATACAAATTGTCATTTCATATACCATGAATAAAAATCTTGGACGTATTTTTCGCATTGCAAATATTGTGTTCCTTTTCTATCTTTCCTTTCCTTTACATAATTTTCAAAACAGCTGTATTTACACACACACTCACTCATACAGGTTTCAATCCACTCTGGATCTTACTGATAACAACTCTGCTACCGCCAATTATGACTTCGAAAATCCGATCAACTTAGCCGAAGACGAAGGTGAAGATGATTGCGAAGTGCCTGGCGAGCTTGCAAGACTGTTGCTTCAGGAAGAGAGGGCAATTCAACCCCATGAAGAGCCAGTGGAAACAATAAACCTGGGTACAGAGACAGACAGGAAAGAGGTGAAGATTGGTGCTAACCTAGAGCTCAGCGTGAAGCAACGGTTAACCAAGATGCTGCATGACTATATGGAGATCTTTGCCTGGTCCTACGAAGACATGCCAGGGTTGGATACCGACATTGTGGTCCATCACTTGCCAACTAAGGAAGACTGCCCTCCAGTTAAGCAAAAGGTCCGTCGGATGCGTCCAGAGATGTCTGAGAAGATTAAAGTCGAGGTCATGAAACAGTTTGATGCGGGGTTCCTTGCAGTAACTTCTTACCCTCAGTGGGTTGCTAACGTGGTGCCGGTACCTAAGAAGGACGGTAAGGTCAGAATGTGTGTCGATTACAGGGATCTGAACAGGGCCAGCCCCAAAGATGATTTCCCCTTACCTCACATTGATGTCCTTGTTGATAATACAGCTCAGCACAAAGTGTTCTCTTTCATGGATGGCTTTTCAGGCTACAATCAGATCAAGATGGCACCTGAAGACATGGAAAAGACTACATTTGTCACTCAGTGGGGCACCTTCTGTTATAAGGTCATGCCATTCGGATTAAAGAACGCTGGGGCAACCTACCAACGTGCCATGGTTGCCTTATTTCATGATATGATCCATCACGAGATAGAGGTGTATGTGGACGACATGATCGCTAGGTCCCAGACTGAGGAAGAGCACCTAGATCATCTGCAGAAGTTGTTTGACCGGTTGAAACTGTACAAGCTGAGACTAAACCCGAACAAGTGCACCTTCGGGGTAAGATCTGGGAAGTTGCTAGGCTTCGTGGTCAGTGATAAAGGTATTCAAGTGGACCCTGCTAAGGTCAAAGCTATTCAAGAGATGCCAGTTCCTAAGACAGAGAAGGAAGTCAGAGGCTTTTTAGGACGCCTGAATTACATTGCTCGCTTCATCTCGCATCTGACTGCTACCTGTGAGCCAATCTTCAAGTTGCTGAAGAAAGATCAGGTAGTACGTTGGAACGATGAATGTCAGGCTGCCTTCGACAGAATCAAAGAGTATCTCCAAGAACCACCTATCCTTATGCCACCTGTTGAAGGGAGACCTCTGATCCTATATCTGACAGTGCTCGACAATTCAATGGGGTGTGTGCTGGGGCAGCATGACGAGTCTGGCCGAAAAGAGCATGCCATTTATTACCTTAGCAAAAAGTTTACCGACTGTGAGACCCGATACTCACTGCTTGAGAAAACTTGCTGCGCTTTGGTATGGGCTGCTCGCCGGCTGAGACAGTATATGCTGACTCACACTACCTTGTTGATCTCAAAGATGGATCCGATAAAATACATATTCGAAAAGCCTGCTCTGTCTGGGAGAATTGCAAGATGGCAAATGATCTTGACGGAATACGACATTCAGTACACAACCCAAAAAGCCATCAAGGGAAGTGTATTGGCAGACCACTTAGCTCATCAAGCTGTAGATGACTATCAATCAATGAACTTCGAGTTTCCGGACGAAAGCATCATGATAGTAACAGACTGTGAAGTACCTGGACCGGATGAAGGACCTGAACCAGGATCCCGATGGTCTATGCACTTTGACGGAGCCTCAAATGCTTTGGGAAATGGTATCGGCGCCATAATCCTATCTCCACAAGGTACTCATACTCCACTCACTGCCCGGCTATGCTTCAACTGTACTAACAACATGGCGGAGTATGAGGCGTGTATCATGGGTCTTCAAGCTGCGATCGACCTAAGGATCAAATTTCTAAGTGTCTTCGGAGATTCCGCTCTTGTGATCAATCAGATCAAAGGAGAGTGGGATACGAAACATCCAAACTTGATTCCTTACAGAGAATGTGTGTTGACCCTGATCCCCCACTTCACGGAGATAACCTTTGAGCACTTTCCAAGAGAAGAGAATCAGTTAGCGGACGCGTTAGCTACAATGTCTTCAATGTTCAAGGTCAAATGGGATAATGAGGCTCCCCGTATCATAATCTGGAAACTGGACGAACCGGCATACTGTTGTGATCTTGAAACTGAATTGGTGACTGAGAAGCCTTGGTACCATGAGGTGAAGAGATATCTGGAAGCTCAGGAATATCCTGAAGGTGCATCTATCAACGATAAGAAATTCTTGAGGAGGTTTGCAGCCAAGTTCTTCCTAAGCAACGACATCTTGTACAAGAGAAACCATGATTCAACCTTACTGCGTTGTGTGGATAAAACTGAAGCAGAACGGATCATGGAAGATCTACATGAAGGGACCTTTGGTACACACTCCAGTGGACATACTATGGCTAAGAAAATCCTACGGGCAGGATATTACTGGTCCACAATGGAAGCTGACTGTTACCAACATTCCAGGACATGCCACAAGTGCCAGATCTATGCAGATAAGGTGCATGTTCCTCCGGTTCCCCTGAATGTCCTGACTGCGCCTTGGCCGTTTGCAATGTGGGGCATAGACATGATCGGTGAGATAAAGCCTACGGCATCTAATGGACATCGCTTCATCCTAGTGGCGATTGATTACTTTACAAAGTGGGTTGAGGCAGCATCCTATGCTACGGTAACCAAGACTGTTGTGGCACGATTCATTCGGCACAACCTAATCTGTCGGTACGGCGTCCCTGAGCGGATTATTACAGACAACGGTACCAATCTGAACAACAAGATGATCGCTGAGCTCTGCGAACAGTTCAAGATACAGCACCACAATTCTTCTCCTTACAGACCGAAGATGAATGGGGCTGTAGAAGCAGCAAATAAGAACATCAAGAAGATCGTGCAGAAGATGACAGTAACTTATAAAGATTGGCACGAGATGTTACCGTTCGCTCTACATGGGTACCGTACCTCAGCTAGGACGTCAACCGGGGCAACTCCTTTCTCTCTGGTTTATGGCATGGAGGCAGTCTTGCCAATCGAAGTGCAAATACCCTCTCTCCGGATAATGAAGGATGCAAATCTAGACGAAGATGATTGGATCCAGACACGACTTGATCAACTCAACCTCATTGACGAAAAGAGACTTGCTGCTATCTGTCATGGTCAGACGTATCAGAAACGAATGATCAGGGCATTTAACAAAAAGGTCAGACCACAGGAATATCAAGTTGGGGATCTGGTAATCAAGCGAATCATCCTTCCTCAGAATGATCCAAGGGGCAAATGGACCCCTACATACGAAGGGCCATTTGTGGTTAAGCGTGTGTTCTCAGGAGGAGCAATGATATTAACCAACATGGATGGTGACGACCTTCCTCACCCCGCCAATGCAGACATAGTTAAAAAATACTACGCATGAAAAAAGACCCGCTAGGCTGACATGCCTAGGCAAAAATTAGGGCTTCCCGTCGAACCAAAAGGGTTCGGGCAAAATGAAGGGATGAAAATGAAAAATTTGTACACCCGGCAAGTCGAAAACCTGAAAAGGCGGCTTGGGCAAAAATGGGTATCCCGGTGGACTGAAAACCCGAAAGGGCGGTCCAGGCAAAAATTAGGGATAAAAGCGTAATACTATGTCTCATTGGATCACTTTGCATCCAGAATCCGGTATCTACATCAAGTTCAGACGGCATCGATCAGTCAGCTTCACCTTCAACCAAGGTCATCAAGTGATGAGACGCTCAGAGTTATAAAGGCAATAGCAGAGTTGAAACCCAGTGGATCATTCATACTTCACACAACTGTTTTACTTTCTTCTGTACAAAACTTATATAAACTCTCTTGTTCGGCGGCGTTCTCTTACTAGGACATCAGCCTCTTGTACACAAAACGCCTATTCAGGCCATTCAAAATCAATACAAATATATTTTCAGTTAAACGTGCCCAGTGTTTTTCTTTTTCTGTTTTGTTTTTACGAAGAACGTCCAAGGTTCAATTTGTGATATATGCATTGACAATAATTTGCTAACTCATAAATATTTGCATATGAAACAA
Source organism: Vicia faba (assembly GCA_948472305.1). Classification (NCBI taxonomy): domain Eukaryota; kingdom Viridiplantae; phylum Streptophyta; class Magnoliopsida; order Fabales; family Fabaceae; genus Vicia; species Vicia faba. The sequence goes on from CATIWC010001761.1 coordinate 151,059, forward strand.
AGGAATTAATTGCAGGTGACACTAGAAACAGGGGCAATACAGAGTTGTCTAAACAATCCAATTGCTCTATCCTCCAAGGTACCAAGGTAGGTTCAGCTAAAGAACATGACCAGTATACCTAAATTCCCCAGAGAGTGGTTCAGCAAAACAGTACATTCTTCTCCAAGCAGAGTTGATAAATATCAAGGAAATTGAGTATCCTCCCATAGATCTCAATACTTCCCCAGCAGCAATACATATATTCTTAACAAGCATCCCTGACAGTCTTGGCCTAAAGATTGTTCCCCGGCAGGTATCTCAACGTTCAAAGGGATCACTTCCCCAGCAATTCAAAACTCCCTAGGAGGGTCCTATCCAGTTCCCCAGGAAGGTTGGAATCCACATATCCCCAAGCAATAAGCTTATCCCCAGTAAATTCTGGAAGCTTATCCCCTCGCAGAGCACGAACGCGTCGTCCGGCTTGATTTAAAGAGTTATTTCCTTAACAGGATATAACTGGGTTATCCTCAGCCAAAAGCCCCGGAAAGAACGTCATCGACAAAGTCTTCCTATCTCCGGCGAAGTCTATTCATACTTCCAATACAACAAAGACATCCTCAGCAAGCTATCAACAATTCAGCAAAGCATCTCTCTCCCCACAGAGTATTGCTTCCCAGCATGGTCGTCAGAGTATCCTTTCTCCCCGCAGAATCCTTCATTCGCCCAGTTTATTCCGCAACAGAGTCATCTTCTCCTACCGGTATTCTTGCAACTATCATCCCCAGCGGAAGTAAAAGCTTATTCTTCAACATCAGCCCAGGATACGACTTCCCGGCACCCGTCAAGGATCTACTTTCCTAGACGAAAACATTCATAAAACATCACATATATCATTATAGCATGCATAGACGCATCATATCATACAAACCTCATTTATACTGAGAACATCATTGCTTGATCCATATCATGCATTGCATATGACTAACCTTTACCTTTCAGGAAAGACGCAGTTAAAAGGCTCAAACATATTTCAAAGCCTTCTCTAGTCCAGCTAAATCGACTCCCAACAGATTTTTCTGATAAAGACTCAGCAGAAGTTATGGTCCCCTCTCCGACAAGTGCGTGAGGTGGTAATTCCTTTCTTCAGATGTTTCCTTCTCCGACGATGAGTGTGAGGTGATAGTCTCTTACGGTCCCCTCTCCGACAAGTGCGTGAGGTGGTAATTCCTTTCTTCAGATGTTTCCCTCTCCGACGATGAGTGTGAGGTGATAGTCTTATGGTCCCCTCTCCGGCAAGTGCGTGAGGTGGTAATTCCTTTTTCAGATGTTTCCCTCTCCGACGATGAGTGTGAGGTGATAGTCTCCCATGGTCCCCTCTCCGGCAAGTGCGTGAGGTGGTAATTCCTTTTTCAGATGTTTCCCTCTCCGACGATGAGTGTGAGGTGATAGTCTCCTATGGTCCCCTCTCCGACAAGTGCGTGAGGTGGTAATTCCTTCTTCAGATGTTTCCCTCTCCGACTGTGAGTGTGAGGTGATAGTCTCTTATGGTTCCCTCTCCGACGGTGTGTGAGGTGACAATTCCTTTTCCTATGATTCCCTCTCCGACGGCGAGTGAGGTGATTCCCTTTCAGATTATAATGGTCTATGGTTCCCGTTCCGATATTGCAAAGATGGTAATTCCCGCCAAGATTTTTCTCAACGAGCGTTGTTGAAGTTAAAATCACCCAAGGTTCTCTTACCATTCATGCTAAAGCAGTAACTATACCTGGTTCATTCATCATCTTATGAAGCTCCAGACTCAGCTCCTGTAACCAGTCAGGACACGTCTATACCAAGCATTTAAAATCAGCTCCTGCAACGTGTCAGGTACTCATTTTTTCTTTTGCAGGTATGCAGGTTCTAGCTAAGGAATCTCCCACGCAATCAACATCCAGATGGCATCTATAAGCCCATCATCCTATCCGGCAATTCCCAAATGGCATCTATAAGCCCATTCCCATCACACTGCTAACATGTGAGCGCAAATTTCTGGGCACTCTGGTGTCCAATCATCTTCTACCCTCGGATTACGAAAGGCACGTCAGCCAATCTGCATCCTCAGGTCTAAGAAGATTGAACAGGGGCAACTGTTGTACCCCAAAATTTGCCCTCCCATATTCTTCAAGAAATTGCCAAGCCAAGTCACAAAATTCCCCAAAGGTTGCACAGTGCAAAGGTCTCCTATACAGTCAAAACTAGGGTTTGGGTTCTGATCAAAGAAATGAAGTTTTCAAAGGCCCAATCAAGTCTCATATGCTTACAAATATGGTCAAGTATTCTCATATCAAGTTGCAAGGCATTCAGCTCAAAATTGCACAGTCAAAACCCTAAATTGCACTACAGTCAACTGTAGGGGCAAAATGGTCATTTGGCAGTCAAAAGTTCAAATTTTTGGTCAACATATCATTTTGAAGCCACAAACATCATTTGATCAATGCTTGATCATGATTCTCAAAATTTGGCTCAGAAATCATCAAAGATGCAAAAGTTGCTATATTTGGACAGCTGAAAAAGTCAACTGAAATTGACCAGGGCATAACTTTCACATGGATTATCAGAAAAATTCCATCCAAAGCTCATTTTGAAGAGAAAGACATTTCCTACAACTCATCTTCATACTTCAAGTCCAAGAAATGCTCTCACAAAAAGTTATCAATTTCAACATTATAGGTCATTTTCAAAAGTCAACAAAAAGGGACTTTAAGTCAAAGGCCATAACTTGAGATTGGTAAATCAAAATGACATGGGACCAAAGGCATTGGTTAAAGGACTCAAAGACCTTTCCAAAATGTCCAAGAACATGTGAAAAACTTAAAAATTGAGCAAGTTATGCCTTGTGGAAGTTGGGAAATTTTTGGGAATTTTGAAAAGTCAACTTTACTTCAAATGACCTAAATTTACTAATGGGCCCATTTTTCTTCCATGATTCATCATTCTAAGCATGTGCACGACCACTTGGCCCAAAGGGAAGTATTTTCTCATTTTTTATTTATTTATTTGAATTTTTATTTATATTAATTCAATTAAATCAATTTAATATGTGAAAAATATCTAAATGAACCAAACAAATCTTTTTGTACACATTCTAGACTCAAGATCTCGTGCACATCCCAATATGGCAAGATTTGGTTGATTTGAGCATGATTGAACAAAAATGCACATGAAAAAGATTCAAAAAGATCTTAAGGAAATCAAATATGCAAAACAATGAATGCCTTGGATTTTATTGAGTTTTCTTAACCTAATTGCCTCACTACATAATCAGAATCACAACCCTAATGCTAACACACCCTAAGCTGCGCAGAAGAACAAGATACAAACTTGAAAAAAACTCCATAAAACTCAAAACTGAAATCAAGGTTCTAGATTGATTCAAAGCACAAAACCTATTCTAAAAGCTTCCTTGGCAATTCCTGAACACATTCCAATCAGAAACCACCATCAAAACTCCAAGAATCGGTACCTGGAACCAGAACTGTATCAAACGAATTGCATAATCATACATTCCATTCTATGCGTTATTTGTGAAATATATTACTTGATTCATATTCATAACAAAGTTTTAAAGCTAACCATTGTATTTAATTGGATTATTATGCATCATATGTGATTCTACCATGCGCGATTTCTAGGGTTTACAGGTTGTAATTTTGGGGCTTTTGCAAAGAGGGAAAATTAACCCTCAGGACCACCACCATTGGCTTCAGAATGTTCAAACGATCATAAACCAACTATTGCGCCTAATTTATGATGGCCCTGACGCTAATCGCTATTTTCCGAAAAGACCTTTTCTGCAACGGTGTAAAAACCGTTGCTTATGTTGTTTGTTTTACAGGGATGAGGGAGAAGACGAACCCGTGGCAGCGTGTGATACGTAGTTTTGAATTTCGCGCGTTTTAATTCGTTAACGTGTTCTTTTCTTTTATTATATTTATCGTTTATTTGTTTAACAAACGCATTAACTTGGCTCAGCGGTGCACGTGTGGATTGGTAACATCAACGACCTGGGTTCGATCCCAGGTCTTCTTCCTTTCCATTTATTTCTTTTCAATTAATGTTCATGTATAGCGCTTGGATTGAAGACCATGATACACCCCCAGATCAGAGCCATACACGCGTCTAGCTCCATCAATCTAGAGGCCATGGATTAGAGATCATGATGAACTCCAGTCAACACTGAAGCAGCCTAGCAAAAAGTCAAAGGAGGCTTCAGAATAATGGGCCAGGCTTCTCAAGTCCATACCTCACAATTTGGGACTACACCCCCCCCTGGTTTGCATAATTTCTTTGCTTTCTTTATTTATTTGTTATTCTATTTTTTTAATTATTACTCCTTTAGTTAATCAATTTTTTTTTACAAAATATAAATACACAAAAATCAGAAAAAAAAAGAAAATATAATATTTATTTTATTTTAATTATTTTCATAGATAAATTGCATGTAAATATTTAGTTTTAATTAGGTTACAACTTTAATTCTTTTTAAATAACAAAAATCCAAAAATGTAGAATTAGGGTTTATTCAAGTTTTCATCCTTTATTTATTTTCTTTCATAAATATTTAATATTATTTTATTTATTTTCCTAATGAAATTGTACATAAAAAAAATAGGTTTAATTTAGGTTAAATTTTAATATTTTCATAATAAATCTAAAAAACATTAGAATTAGGGTTTGCATCCAATCTTCATTTTAATTAATTCTTTTTTCCATTAAATCTTAAAAACATAAAAATACCAAAAACATTTTCATTTAATCTTAATTTTAATTCCTTATTAATAATATTTTGCAAAAAGGGTCCAACGCCCTCGTTCGTAATTTATTTAATTTGCGTATTTATTTTATTTCGCTTAAATAGTTATGTATCTGTCCCGAAGCCATGTAACTTAAATTTCTTGCACTTTATTTTGCTTATTTACTTTCCGTCAAATCGGGTCCGGTTTAATTTTGGCGATGTGGACCCGCGCCATTTGTAATAGTCTTAGATTTACTTTTCCCGCAAATATCTTTTAAACTGTTAACAAAAAGCATGCAAGAATGAATGGCCTAAAAAATAAAATCAAGCGTAGATCACAACAAACATGACAAGACAAATATCAATGAAAACGACACACGAATCGCACACACCACCCCTAGGGTACGCCTCACTGTTGCCTTGCCTCGAAAGGTGATCGTCGAGTAGAGGATGTCTTAGTAAGTCCTCATGATCCGGGAACCTGGCATGAGGGTAGCTTCTAAGGTGTCTTCCCATTGCTCTGGTGATCACCATGTCCCGAACCTCGAATTGACCCGAACACCTCCAACGATGGTGCTACCTACCTCTCAATGGTGGGATGGCACTACTTTAAAGGACTTTTACACAGACGAATTCCTTAGGGTAGGTAGGTTCTCGTAGATACCTGCTCTCTTCAATCTCAAACAAAGAAATCTTTTCACCAACACTTTTCAAAAGCTTTCAAAGCAAATTTTTCAAACACTCTGACGTACGAGTCGAACTGAAATTTTTCAAAGAAACTTTTTTAAACCCACATTGAAAAGCAAACAAACAATTTTGAAAACACATTGAGCAAGTATCTAAGAGCCCATGGATAACCATGGATAGAAAGGGTGCTAACACCTTCCCTTTCTATAATCTACCTCCCGAACCGAGAGCAATCTCTTTAAAGGAATTTTTCTGTGCTTTTGTCCTTTCCATTTGGAGAAAATAAAAGACGGTGGTGACTCTTGCTTCCGCGACATTTCGCGAACCAGCGTTAAACAGTCAGTTCCAGATCCACCGATCACAGTAAAGGTTAGTCATATGCAATGCATGATATGGACCAAGCAATGATGTTCTCAACATAAGTGAGATTTGTAAGATATGATGCGTACATGCATGCTATAATGATGTATGTGATGTTTATGTATGTTTTCGTCTAGGAAAGTAAATCCTTGACGGGTGCCGGGAAGTCACTCCTGGGCTGATGTTGAAGAATAGATTTTGCTTCCGCTGGGGATGATAGTTGCAAGAATACCGATAGGAGAAGATAACTCTGTTGGGGGATAAGCTTGGCGAATGGAATATCTCTGCGGGGAGGAAAGTACTCTAGCGATCTTGCTGGGAAGCAATACTCTGTGGGGAGAGAGATACTTTGCTGAGTCGTTGATAATAACTTGCTGGGGATACCCTTGTTGTATCGGAAGTGTTAATAGACTTCGCTGGGAATAAGAAGACTTCGTCGAGGACGCTCTTTCCGTGGCTTTTGGTTGAGGATAACCCAGTTATATCCTGGTAAGGAAATAACTCTTTGAATAAAGCCGGGAGACGTATTCGTGCTCCACGAGGATAAGCTTCCAGAATCTACTGGGGATGAGCTTACTGCTTGGGGAGATGAATTCCAACTTTCCTGGGGAACTAGATTGGACTCTCTGGGGAAGTTTTGAATTGCGGGGGAAGTGATTCCTTTGAATGTTTGATATACCTCCGGGGAACAATCTTTAGGCTAAGATTGCCGGGGATGCTTGTTAAGGATATATATGTTGCTGGGGAGATGTTGAGATCCACTGGAGGATACCCAACTTCCTTAAGGCCTGATAATATAACTTGGAGAGAGTGTACTGACTGCTTACTCTCTGGGGAATTAGGATATCTGGTTATGTCCTTTAGCTGAACCTATCTTGGTACCTTGGAGGATAGAACAATTAGATTGCTTAGACAACTCTTTATTGCCCCTGTTTCTAATGTCACCTGTAATTAATCCTTTGTTTCGTATGCAAATATTTATGAGTTAGCAAATTATTGTCAATGCATATATCACAAATTGAACCTTGGACGTTCTTCGCAAAACAAAACAGAAAAAGGAAAAATAATTGGCACTTTTTAACTGAAAAATATATTTGTATTGATTTTTGAATTGCCTGAAAATAGGCGTTTTGTGTACAAGAGGCTGACGTCCTAGTAAGAGAACGCCGCCGAACAAAAGAGTTTATACAAATTTTGTACAAAAGAAAATAAAACAGCTGTGTGAAATGAATGATCCCACTGGGTTTCAACTCTGCTATTGGTGTAGATACTGGATTCTGGATGCAAAGTGATCCAATGAGACATAGTATTACACTTTTATCCCTAATTTTTGCCTGGACCGCCCTTTCGGGTTTTCAGTCCACCGGGATACCCATTTTTGCCCAAGCCGCCTTTTCAGGTTTTCGACTTGCCGGGTGTACAGTTTTTTCATTTTCATCCCCTCATTTTGCCCGAACCCTTTTGGTTCGACGGGAAGCCCTAATTTTTGCCTAGGCATGTCAGCCTAGCGGGTCATTTTTCATGCGTAGTATCTTTTTACTATGTCTGCATTAGCGGGGTGAGGGAGATCGTCACCATCCATATTGGTTAGAATCATGGCTCCTCCTGAGAACACATGCTTAACCACAAATGGCCCTTCGTACGTAGGGGTCCATTTTCCCCTTGGATCACTCTGAGGAAGGATGATTCGCTTGATTACCAGATCCCCAACTTGATATTCCTGTGGTCTGACCTTTTTGTTAAATGCCATGATCATTCGTTTCTGATACGTCTGACCATGACAAATAGCAGCAAGTCTCTTTTCATCAATGAGGTTGAGCTGATCAAGTCGTGTCTGGATCCAATCATCTTCATTCAGATTTGCATCCTTCATTATCCGGAGAGAGGGTATCTGCACTTCGATCGGTAAGACTGCCTCCATACCATAAACCAAAGAGAAAGGAGTTGCCCCGGTTGACGTCCTAGCTGAGGTACGGTACCCATGTAGAGCGAACGGTAACATCTCGTGCCAATCCTTATAAGTCACTGTCATCTTCTGCACGATTTTCTTGATGTTTTTATTTGCTGCTTCTACAGCCCCATTCATCTTCGGTCTGTAAGGAGAAGAATTGTGGTGCTGTATTTTGAACTGCTCGCAGAGCTCAGCGATCATCTTGTTATTCAGATTGGTACCGTTGTCTGTAATAATTCTCTCAGGGACGCCGTACCGACAGATCAGGTTATGTCGAATGAACCGTGCCACAACAGTCTTGGTTACCGTAGCATAGGATGCTGCTTCGACCCACTTTGTAAAATAATCAATCGCCACTAGGATGAATCGATGCCCATTAGATGTCGTAGGTTTAATCTCGCCGATCATGTCTATGCCCCACATTGCAAACGGCCAAGGCGCAGTCAGAACATTCAGGGGAACTGGAGGAACATGCACCTTGTCTGCATAAATCTGGCACTTATGGCATGTCCTAGAATGTTGGTAGCAGTCAGCTTCCATTGTGGACCAGTAATATCCTGCTCGAAGGATCTTCTTTGCCATGGTATGTCCACTGGAGTACGTACCAAAGGTCCCTTCATGTAGCTCTTCCATGATTCTTTCTGCTTCAGTCTTATCCACACAACGCAGTAAGGTTGAATCATGGTTTCGCTTGTACAAGATGCCGTTGCTAAGGAAGAATTTTATCGCGACCCTTCTCAGGAACTTCTTATCATTGATAGAGGCACCTTCAGGGTATTCCTGAGCTTCTAAATATCTCTTCACCTCATGGTACCAAGGCTTCTCAGTCACCAATTCAGTCTCGAGATCGCAACAGTATGCCGGCTCGTCCAGTTTCCAGATGATGATCCGGGGAGCCTCATTGTCCCATTTGACCTTGAACATAGAAGACATTGTAGCTAACGCGTCCGCCAGCTGATTCTCTTCTCTTGGAAAGTGTTCAAAGGTTATCTCTGTGAAGTGGGGGATCAGGGTCAACACACATTCTCTGTAAGGAATAAGATTCGGATGTTTCGTATCCCACTCTCCTTTGATCTGATTGATCACGAGAGCGGAATCTCCGAAGACACTCAGAAACTTGATCCTTAAGTCAATCGCAGCTTGAAGACCCATGATGCACGCCTCATACTCCGCCATGTTGTTGGTACAATTGAAATATAGCCGGGCAGTGAGCGGAGTATGAGTGCCTTGAGGAGATATGATTATGGTGCCGATACCGTTTCCCAAAGCATTGGAGGCTCCGTCAAAGTGCATAGACCATCGGGATCCTTCCTCAGGTCCTTCATCCGGTCCAGGTACTTCACAATCAGTTATTATCATGATGCTTTCATCCGGAAACTCGAAGTTCATTGACTGATAGTCATCTACGGCCTGATGTGCCAAGTGGTCTGCCAATACACTTCCCTTGATGGCTTTCTGGGTCGTGTACTGAATGTCGTATTCCGTCAAGATCATTTGCCATCTTGCAATTCTCCCAGACAGAGCAGGCTTTTCGAATATGTACTTTATAGGATCCATTTTTGAGATCAACAAGGTAGTGTGAGTCAGCATATACTGTCTCAGCCGGCGAGCAGCCCATACCAAAGCGCAGCAAGTTTTCTCAAGCAGTGAGTATCGGGTCTCACAGTCGGTAAACTTTTTGCTAAGGTAATAAATGGCATGCTCTTTTCGGCCAGACTCGTCATGCTGCCCCAGCACACACCCCATTGAGTTGTCGAGCACCGTCAGGTATAATATCAGAGGTCTCCCTTCAACCGGTGGCATAAGGATAGGTGGTTCTTAGAGATACTCTTTGATTCTGTCAAAAGCAGCCTGACATTCATCGCTCCAACGTACTACCTGATCTTTCTTCAACAGCTTGAAGATTGGCTCACAGGTAGCAGTCAGATGTGAGATGAATCGAGCAATGTAATTCAGGCGTCCTAAAAAGCCTCTGACTTCCTTCTCTGTCTTAGGAACTGGCATCTCTTGAATGGCTTTAACTTTAGCAGGGTCCACTTGAATACCCTTATCACTTACAACAAAGCCTAGCAACTTTCCAGATCTTACCCCGAAGGTGCACTTGTTCGGGTTTAACCTCAACTTGTACAGTTTCAACCGGTCAAACAACTTCTGCAGATGATCTAGGTGCTCTTCCTCAGTCTGGGACCTTGCGATCATGTCGTCAACATATACTTCTATCTCATGATGGATCATGTCATGAAATAAAGCAACCATGGCACGTTGGTAGGTTGCCCCAGCGTTCTTCAACCCGAAAGGCATGACCTTGTAGCAGAAGGTGCCCCACTGAGTAACAAATGTAGTCTTTTCCATGTTTTCAGGTGCCATCTTGATCTGATTGTAACCTGAAAAGCCATCCATGAAAGAGAACACCTTATGCTGAGCAGTATTATCAACAAGGACATCAATGTGAGGTAGAGGGAAGTCATCTTTGGGGCTGGCCCTGTTCAGGTCCCTGTAATCGACACACATTCTGACCTTACCGTCCTTCTTAGGTACCGGCACCACATTAGCAACCCACTGAGGGTAAGAAGTCACTGTAAGAAACCCGGCATCAAACTGCTTCATAACCTCGGCTTTGATCTTCTCAGACATCTCTGGACGCATACGGCGGACCTTTTGCTTAACCGGAGGGCAGTCTTCCTTAGTTGGCAAGTGATGGACCACAATATCGGTATCCAACCCGGGCATGTCTTCGTAGGACCAGGCAAATATCTCCATATAATCATGCAGCATTTGAGTCAACCATTGCTTCACGCTGAGCTCTAGGTTGGCACCAATCTTTACCTCTTTCCTGTCTGCCTCAGTACCCAGGTTTATTGTTTCCACTGGCTCTTCATGGGGTTGAATTGCCCCCTCTTCCTGAAGCAACAGTCTTGCAAGCTCGCCAGGCACTTCGCAATCATCTTCACCTTCGTCTTCGGCTAAGTTGATCGGATTTTCAAAGTCATAACTGGCGGTAGCAGAGTCGTTACCAGTGAGATCCAGAGTGGATTGAAACCTGTATGAGTGAGTGTGTGTGTAAATACAACTATTTTGAAATATATGTAAAGGAAAGAAAGACAGAAAAGGAGCATAAGATTTGTAATGCGAGAAAACGTCCAAGATTTTCATTTATGATATATGAAATGACAATTTATATGCCTTCACAAATAGAACCACGGTGCCTCGGGTAAGACACCGGGCCATAGAGTTTATTATTGTTTATTACAAAATAACAAAACAAGGAAGTTTATTACTGTGTAACAAAAGTAACAGGAGTATGGTCCTTAGCAATCCAATTGGTCAATCCGCCTTCAGTTGTCGGGTAGATCCAGCTATTGAATTCTGCTTCATCCACTTCATTGTCTTCACCAACAACATTCACTCCTGGATTTGTAATGAACACAGGAGGTCTTCTGGTCTTCGCTTTCCGCATAGCTTTCTGACCCTCTGCAGTAAAACCCAGCCCAAACTTGTCAGTTTTCTGAGTAAAGTCGGGAAGTCTGCCCCAGTTAGCACATTCACCTTTTTGAACCACAGCCCGGGCATCCTTCAGGGAAGCCATCTTCAAAGGAACATTCTATTCTACTGCTGTCTCTGCTGCTGCTGAAATTGGGAGCACCTCCTCGAAATGCTGAAAGGGGGTTTCAATAAACTCCCCGTCCATCTCAATGTATCTGAAGGAATTCAAGTGGCTCACCATATATTCCTCCTCTCCTTGCACAGTGACGATCTTCCCTCTGACAGGGTACTTCAGCTTCTGGTGCAAGGTAGAGGTCACTGCCCCAGCCTTATGTATCCAAGGTCGACCCAGTAGACAAGAGTAAGATGGACGGATATCCATCACATAAAAAGTAGAGTCAAACACCTGAGAGCCCACACGAATCGGAATGTCAACCTCTCCATGAACCATCCTTTTTGAACCGTCAAAGGCTCTGACGATGATATTGCTGGGTTTTAATTCCAGGCCTTCACAATCTAAACGGTCTAAAGCCTTCTTGGGTAGCACATTCAAGGACGAACCAGTATCCACCAATACATGTGCCAGAGTAGTGCCCCTGCATTCGATAGAGACATGCAGGGCATCATTGTGGTCTCTTCCTTTCGCAGTCAGGTCAGCATCTGAGAAACCCAAGCCATTGTCTGCTGTCAGATTTGCTACGCAATCAGTGAACTGGACTGCAGATGTCTCCTGTGGCACATGGGCCGTCTTGAGAAACGAGATCAGGGCCTTAGCATGGGCCTCGGAGCACAGCAATAAAGAGAGCATGGAGATTTTGGAGGGCGTGTGCCCCAGCTGTTCCACAACATTGAAGTCACTCTTCTTTATAATTTTCAAGATTTCTTCCATCTCTTGTTGGGAGGCCTCAGCAGTTATAGGTATAGGTGCCTCCATTTGGGCAGGCTCAACTTCAATTCCCTTGCCCCGAGCATTGGATGACTCGGCAGCAGGAGAAACAGCTTGATCAGCAACAGGAACAGGTACACTTGTAGGAGTTATAAGGAGTGGTCTTCGGGTAGCGGGCGGTGCAATGTCAGGCGAGAAGAGCCTGCCACTGCGGGTAACCTTGGCTGGGCCAGTGATATCACAGATGCTGGCGCCAGTGTTGAATTCTTGCTTGATCCCATTCACATATACGTCTGCCCCATAGTGCCAGGGGACAGCTTTATCAGATACATAGGGAAGAGGCCCCAGAATAGTGATAACCACAGGTGCAACAGTCATGATTTGAATAGGCTTCTTCGGGAGAGCCTTGATTGGATTATTGAAGATGGTAACCACAGAAACTTCTTCCACCGGAACCAACTGAACAGCAGACTTCTTAAACAGAATCTCCTTGCTATCCATTAGGCTTTGGATGCCTAACTTCAGCAAGGGACAACCAGATAGGGAGACAGCACAAAACAGGAAACCCTCACTGCAACCCGGAAATAAACCGGCCAGCAGCAGGTTCTTCTTGACGATCTTCAGAGGAGTAGCAAGATCTTCCACAGAAACAGCGTATACTTCTTCATCAACAGCATTTACCCCATGCTGAGGCATAGGGGCAGTAACCACATTCGGCCTCTCAGGCGCTTCGAACTGTATCTCCTTCGCGTCGATAAGGTCTTGCACCTTACTCCTTAATGCCCAACAGTCATCAGTGGAGTGCCCCGGGCTATCAGAGTGATAAGCACAACGGGCATTCGGATTGTACTTAGGAGATGTAGTATTTGGAAACTTCGGAGCCTCTCTGACGGTTACTAAGTTGGTTGAGAGCAACTGTGGTAAGATCTGCGACAAGGTCATACTCAACCGGGTGAACTCTCTCCGGGGTCTTTCAGCCCTCTGAGGATTGGTTGGCCGAGGAGCGGCAGCAGGCTTAGCAATCATTACCGCACTGACCGATTGGCGGCGCTCAGATCTCTCTGATCTCTTGGAACCGTATACAGCACTAGCCTCTTTCTTGAAGGGTTTCTTCTCAGCACTAGACGATGCACCCTTCGGAATTTTACCAGACTTTAACCCAGCCTCAATTCTCTCTCCAGTCAGAATCAGATCAGTGAACCCTGCAGACGAATTCCCGATAAGATGGTTGAAAAATGGCCCAGATAGGGTCCCCAAGAACATATCTACCAATTCCCGATCAGTCAACGGTGGCTGCACCCTGCCAGCCAGGTCTCTCCACTTCTGAGCGTACTCCTTAAAACCTTCACTTGAACCTAACGACATACCCTGGAGTTGGGTACGGGTAGGGGCAAGGTCGGCATTATATTGATACTGCTTGTAGAAAGCAGTAGCCAACTCCTCCCAGTTACGAACCTTGGTCCCATCCAGCTGATAGAACCATTCGAGATGAGTCCCTGAAAGACTCTCCTGGAAGAAGTGGATCCACAAATTCTTATCCGCTGAGTACGGTTGAATTTTCCGAACATAGGACCTGAGATGTAGCTTGGGACAAGACGCCCCGTCATATTTAGTGAAAGATGGTGCTTTGAACTTCCGAGGAATGATCACACCAGTAGACAAACCCAGATCTCCAAAATCCAGCCCAGGTACCTGTTGTATTTCCATAGCATTCAGCCTATCCTCCATCTGCTTATAACGGTCTTCTGCCGGAGGATACTGCTCTTCATCAAAATCAGTCTCGTTGTCGGAGACTACCGGACTAGGACCTTTTTCTGCTTGAGGAGTACTCTTGCCAATGGAAGAACCAGCCTCTTCATTCTGCAAAGTGTTGCCAAACCTTCGGCCCGAGCTAAACAGAACAGTTCTTCTCTTCTTCTTCTTCTCCTTCTTCAGGAGCAGAGCCTTCAGCTCTTCTTGGCCTTGAGCCAAACCCTTGATTAATTCCTGAAATTGCGCATTCTGCGCCTGAAGAGCTTTGATGGATGTCTCAGTTGATGACGAGTCGGGATTCATGATGCTGAAATAAACAGCGAAGAACGGTAAGCGACCTGAAAAGGAGAAAACCTGCTATGCACATGATGAATGGAATGCGTATGATTTATGTTTTCAAAGACAATCGGGAATCAACTTTGTAAACAAAAAGGAACACACTTCATTAGATTCAACTTTGCAACTGAAATTATTCAACAGATTGCCCTTAGGCGTTACATGAAAGGAAAAAATACTGAAAAAGGGAAATAGAACTGCAAAAGAACATCCGGAGCTCCTTATTGATCCCATGGTCTCCTCTTCTCAGTACGGATGTAGGCATTCAGAGTTCGCTCATTCTCCAACTGCTTTGTCAGCTTCTGGATCTTTAATTCCTGCTCGTTGAACTTTTCCCGGTAAGAATCCCGCTCTTCTCGCAGTTGCGACCAAGATCTCTTCAATGTCTCATAATCAGTAGGTATCTGAGGAGGAAGGACAGTTGAAGGAACACCATCTTTGTCAGGACACTCGAGAATGACGGGTCTGACAGCTTCGTATGGCATACCTAACTTCTGAGCACGGATGCGAACCCATTTGTAGTAGGCTTCCATAGGTAAAGAAGTCTTTGGCCCTAACTCTTGTGGGTCAGCTTTATGAACTTTGTCCCAAGCCTTGATGAACCTACGACGCAGCTCGTCACTATCCACCTGAAACTCAAAACTGATGTGAGGCACCAACATCTCATGGGGGCCTGCTCTTCTTGCTCTTCCAAACTGACGGAGCGCTAGACATGGATTGTAAGAGATCCCTCCTTGGGTACCAATCAGAGGAACATTAGGGTATTCCCCATATCGATCAATGAGAGCTATCTCATCCAAACCTCTGCAAGTCCAAATGATGTCTTTGTCGGTGAGAGACATTAACCTGTGAGCCCAACCTCTTCCTTCTTGGTTCTTCAGTACGAACTTAGGGAGGTGCGAAATAAACCACCTCACCAACAAAGGGATACAACACCATAGGGTTCCTCGTCTTCGGGTAGTACGAGCATGAAGTTGTTGCAAGATGTCGCCCAAGAGAGTGGGCACAGGATTCTGAGACATAAAGATCCTTATGGCAGTGACATTGATGAAGTTGTCAGGATTAGGAAACAGGACTAACCCATAGATTAGGAGAGCCAAGATGTCTTCATATGCCCTAAAGTCCAGGTCATTCCAGAAACTGTTAGCTTTACCAATCAGAAACTTGGCCAAGAAACCCTTGACTCTGCTTCTAGTCACCCAGTTGTCCATTACCTCTTGATGTATCAGGGGAAGAGCTGCAGCAACATCCTCAAGCCTGAGGGTCTTTTCCCAACCAGTAAAGGGAGTCTGATCCAAGATAGGGATACCAAGAAAATCAGAGAACTCTTCCAGGGTAGGGACCAGCTGGAAGTCTTGAAAGGTGAAGCACTGGTACAGAGGGTCATAGAACTGGGTCAGAACGCTCATCAACTGTTGATCCCGCTTTGCAGTGACTAAACTGAGAAGAGAACCATGCCTCTGAATGAAGGAAGTGGTATTTGGAATTCTGCTAACCAACTCATCAAGTAACTCAGGTGAACGAACAAAGTTGAACCAGATAGTATTCCTTCGCACAGGCATCATAATGTCCTATAAAACAGAGCAAAGGTGAAACCCTCTTGTCTTTGAAATGGTCAGTCCTTATGCAGGATGCATGCAATGCTCATGATGTTATGATGTTATGATAAAGCACACCACAAATATATACAAAGGCAAACATGGTAAGGCACACAAGTCACACAAGGCAAACCCTTAAAGTTTAGGCCAGCATGAGGTCTAGGTACTACCCTCTTTCAGTTTGGTGGTTCATACCTGTCCTATCAAAGTAACCGGGTTCTTAGAGGATCCCAATATCATTGACTACCCTCAATCGGTCATAACTCCAACATCGCAATCTTTTCTTGCGGCCAGAACCATCACGAGAGTTTAGCCTCAATGGGCGTAGCATACTGCTACAATTCTAAAGGCCAAGTTGTGTCAATTAAGGTTCTAAGGTTGTTGGTGCTTAATGACTCCTTAGAAGACCCATATTCTCCTCGTTGCGACACAAGGGATATCGGTACAGACCAAGGTGCCACACCAACGTAGCCACTGCTTCACCCGTGTCGGTCTACGCCGGACAGGTCCCTCACAGCTTATGCTACCTAAACAGGGTATCCCCAGATCCGGGTTAGGATCTATGTAACTCCGATGCAACCCACAATAGTAAAGCAAGCAAATCAATACAATTGAAAACACAGTTATGAACTAACCCTAAGGTACACCTCACTTTAAGTTTTTCCCCAGCAGAGTCGCCAGTTCTGTGATCGGTGGATCTGGAACTGACTGTTTAACGCTGGTTCGTGAAATGTCGCGGAAACAAGAGTCGCCACCGTCTTTTATTTTCTCCAAATGGAAAGGACAAAAGCACAGAAAAATTCCAAATAGAGATTGCTCTCGGTTCGGGAGGTAGATTATAGAAAGGGAAGGTGTTAGCACCCTTTCTATCCATGGTTATCCATGGGCTCTTAGATACTTGCTCATTTGTGTTTTCAAAAGGTTTGTTTGCTTTTCAATTGTGGGTTTTTAAAAAGTTTCTTTGAAAATTTCCAGTTCGACTCTTGTATCAGTCCTCAAGAGTGTTTAAAAAATTGTTTTGAAAGCTTTTTGAAAAGTGTCGGTGTGAAAAGAGTTTCGATTTGTTTTGAATTAGAGCAAGTATCTAGAGTCGTCTACCTACCCTAAGGAATTTGTCTGTGTAGATGTCCTTTAAAGTAGTGCCATCCCACCATTGAGAGGTAGGTAGCACCACCATTGGAGGTGTTCGGGTCAATTCGAAGGTTCGGGACATGGTGATCACCAGAGCAATGGGAAGACACCTTAGAAGCTACCCTCATGCCAGGTTCCCGGATCATGAGGACTTACTAAGACATCCTCTACTCGACGATCACCTTTCAAGGCAAGGCAACAGTGAGGCGTACCCTAGGGGTGGTGTGTGATTTGTGTGTCGTTTTCATTTATTTTTGTCTTTTGTCATGTTATTGGTGATCTAGCGTTTGTTTTTATTTTTGTCCATTCATTCTTTCATGCCTTGATTAACAGTTAAAAAAAATTGCGGAAAGTAAAAGATTCTAAGCTATTACAAAAGGCGCGGGTCCACATCGCCAAAATTTCTTGAACCCGATTTGACAGAAAAATAAATAAGGAAATAAAGATAAAGTGCGACAAATAATTTACAAGGCCTTGGGAGAGATACATCAAAATTATAAAGAATAAAAATAAATATGCGAATTAAATTTAAATTAGAAACGAGGGCGTTGGACCCTTTTTGCAAAATTAAATTAAATGATGAAATTAATTGATAAAAAAGAAAAGAAATTGTTTTTGGTATTTTTTGGTATTTTATGATTTTAATGGGGAAAAATTAATTGAAATTAAATGCTAACCCTAATTCTATTTGTTTTTTAGTTTATTAAGAAAAGATTAAATTTTAACCTAATATTTAACCCTAATTAATTTACATGCAATTTAATTACAAAAATAAATATTTAATATTTTAATTATTTATGAAAGAAAAAAAAAGGAATAAAAAATTAATTAAACCCTAATTCTATCAATTTTAGATTAATTAAGAAAATATTAAGGTTTTCTCCTAAATTAAAACTAATCAATTAAAATTATTTATTTACAAAAAAAATATTTATTATTTTTTGTCTTTTCTGATTTTTTTTATTATTTTGTGATTTTATGAAAAAACAATTAAATTACAAGAATTAATAAAAGGATAATAATTGAAAATAAAAAAAAAAGAATGAAAATTAGAAAAATATTGCAAACCTCAGGGGGGTCTGCCCCCAAATTGGGAGGTTTTTTGTAGTGATTCAGGCCCAATTACTCTTGGCCTTGTGGACTTTTCCAGGACACGTGTGGGTGCATTGACTCAGGCTTATGGTACGCTTCAGATTGTGGCCATTGATTGAATCTCCAGGGGCACGTGGATGGCCAGATGTGGTGGATGTATGGTGTTCCTTCAGGCTGAAACTGCATAAGAATATTAAATGGAAAATAATATGAAAGGGGGTGAGGACCTGGGGCTCGAACCCAGGTCCTGAACGTTACCACTCAAGCGCTTCACCAACTGTGCCATCTTGCTTATCTGTAAATAATATAATTAATAAACATAATAAAACAAATATGCGTTAGTGCTTTGTTTTCCGCGCGAAAGTTTAAACCAACCAATTGCTCCTTGCCACCTAGTCATCTTCTCCATTGTTTTATTTTTTTTTCTGAAACACAAACATAGGCCACGGTTTTTCAAGTGTTCCCTTAGGCTAGTTTCTGAAAAATAGCGACTAGCCCAGGGATCATCATAAATTAGGCGCGAGGGTGGATTCCTGATCGTCCAACCATGCTTGATTCAATGGTCTAAGTCTTGGATGCCAATTTTTCCTTAATTAAAAAAACCCAATTTGAGGTTCTGAAAACCCTAAACATCGCCCATGGTGATTTCTTGTATAGCGCATAAAAACTCAATTCATCTACATGGTTAGCTTCAGAATCAACTAATTAACAAGAATTCATGAACAAAATGCAATGAATATGCTTAAACTGTAAAATACGATTATGAAAAAAAGTGAGAAAAGTTGGACTTCTGTACAATGATTCAAAGGGTTAGAGACTGTGTTTTTGATCCAGGCATGTTGCTTGATGTCCTTGGAAGGCAATAGGATGAGTTTCTTGGCTTGAATCGTCCTGCAAATAGGTTTTCAGGTTTCACTTTTCAAGCAAAAATTTCAAGTTTTTTGTATGCTTTTCTGCGCAGCTTTTTGGTTAATGGCATTAGGTCTTGCTTCTTTGTATATGTATGAATGAATTAGGTCAAAGAAATCAATCAAAAGCCTTAGCATTCATGGTTTGAAAGATTTGATTTTTCAAGATCTTTTTTCAATATTTTCCATGCTATTTTGTACCAATCATGACCAATTCTCTTCAATTCTTTCCATATTTGATTATGCACGAATTTTTGAACCTATTACATGTACAAAAAGATTTGATAAATTAGGTTTAGTATTTTCCATGTATTTAATTAATTTAAATGAATTATTAATAATAAAAATCCAAATAAATAAATAAATAATGAATAAAAACTTCCCTTTGGGCCAAATGGTCGTGCACATGTCTTGGATGATGAATTGTGGAAGAAAAAGAAGCCCATTAGCAATTTTAGGTCATTTGAATCAATGTTGACTTTTCAAAATATCCAAAAATTTCCCAACTTCCACAAGGCATAACTTGCTCAATTTTTAAGCTTTGCTCATGTTCTTGGACATTTTGGAAAGGTCTTTGAATCCTCTAACCAATGTCTGTGGTCCCATGTCATTTTGATTTACCAATATCAAGTTATGGCCTTTGACTTAAAGTCCCTTTTTGTTGACTTTTGAAAATGACCTATAATGTTGAAATTGATAACTTTTTGTGAGAGCATTTCTTGGACTTGAAGTATGAAGAGGAGTTGTAGGAAATGTCTTTCTCTTCAAAATGAGCTTTTGATGGAATTTTTCTGACAATCCATGTGGAAGTTATGCCCTGGTCAATTTACAGTTGACTTTTTCAGCTGTCCAAATAAGGAAACTTTTGTATCTTGATGATTTTTGAGCCAAGCTTTGAGAATCATGATCAAGCATTGATCAAATGATGTTTGTGGCTTCAAAATGATATGTTGACCAAAAATTTGAACTTTTGACTGTCAAATGACCATTTTGCCCCTACAGTTGACTGTAGTGCAATTAGGGTTTTGACTGTGCAATTTTGTACTGAAAGTCTTGAAACTTGGTATGAGGATGCTTGACCATATTTATAGGCATGTGGGACTTGATTGGACCCTTGGAAACTTCATTTTCTTGATCAGAACCAAAACCCTAATTTTGACTGTTTAGGATACCCTTGCACTGTGCAACCCTTGGGGAGATTTTGAAGCTTGACTTGGCAATTTCTTGAAGAATATGGGAGGGCAAATTTTGGGGTACAACACTTACCATCCTTCTTCGGCACAGGAACCACATTGGCCACCCACTGAGGGTAAGAAGTCACTGCTAGAAAACCGATGTTAAACTGTTTCATAACTTCAGCCTTGATTTTCTCAGACATTTCTGGGCGCATTCGGAGGACCTTCTGTTTCACTGGAGGACAATCTTCCTTGGTAGGAAGGCGATGAACCACAATATCGGTATCCAACCCAGGCATATCTTCGTAAGACCAGGAAAAGATCTCAACGTAGTCACGCAGCATCTGAATCAACCGTTGTTTCACACTAAGCTCCAGATTTGCACCAATCTTGACCTCTTTCTTGTCTGTCTCAGTACCCATATTCACTGACTCCACCGGCTCTTCGTGCGGCTGAATGGCCCTCTCTTCTTGGAGTAACAGTCTTGCAAGTTCACCAGGCACTTCACAATCATCTTCACCTTCGTCTTCGGCTAAGTTGATCGGATTTTCGAAGTCATAGCTGGCAGTAGCAGAGTCGTTACCAGTGAGATCCAGAGTGGATGTGGACCTGTATACGTGAGTGTGTGTAAAATAGTTGTTTTGCAATATATAATAAAGAAAAACAAGGAGCGCAAAATTTTAAATGCAAGAACGTCCAATGCTTTCATTAATGATATATGAAAATGACACACATAAAGCCCTCACAAATGAAGCCACAGTGCCTTGGGTAAGACATCGGGCCGTAAAGTTTAAAACATTATCTATTACAAATTCAAAACAAAAAGTTTCATTACTGGATGATAATAGAAACGGGCATAGAATCCTTCGCTGTCCAGTTGCTTAATCCACCGTTGGCAGTCGGGTATATCCAGCTGTCAATGTCAAACTCTTCATCATCATTATCCATGATAGCATTCACCCTTGCATCTTGTTTAGGCTTCTCTGGTGCTCCAAACTCAATCTCCTTCGCATCGATCAAGTCTTGTACCTTGTTCTTTAAAACCCAGCAATCATCCGTATTATGCCCCGGGCTATCAGAGTGAAAAGCACAGCGGGCATTAGGGTTTTACTTCGGTGATGTTATATTTGGATTCTTCGGGGCTTCCTTTGGAATCACTAGATTGGTCTTCAGCAACTGTGGCAGAATTTGAGACAAAGTCATGCTGAGACGGGTGAATTTCCTTCGAGGTCTCTCGTCTTTTTGTTGATTGTTGTACTGAGGAGCACTAGCAGGTTTTGAAATAACAACCGCATTAATAGCTTGGCGGTGTTCGAGTCTATTCTGTCTTTTCGAGCTGTAGACAACACTAGATTCTTTCTTAAATGGCTTCTTCCCGGTGCTCGATGAAGCACCCTTCTGTATCTTACCAGCCTTAATACCAGCCTCAATCCTCTCACCAGTCATAATTAGCTCTGTAAACCCAGACGAAGAGCTTCCAATCAGATGGTTGAAAAATGGACCAGACAAGGTTCCCAGAAACATGTCCACAAGCTCTCGATCAGCCAAGGGTGGTTGTAATCTTCCGGCGAGGTCCCTCCACTTCTGAGCATAATCTTTGAATCTTTCACCCGTTCCCATTGACATACCCTGGAGTTGGGTATGCGTGGGAGCGAGGTCGGAGTTGTATTAATACTGCCTGTAGAAAGCAGTAGCCAAATCTTCCCAACTGCGGATACTGGCTCCGTCTAACTGATAGAACCATTCAAGCTGAGTCCCTGAGAGACTGTCTTGAAAGAAATGGATCCATAGGTTCTTATCAGTGGTGTACGGCTGAATCTTTCTTACATATGATCGGAGGTGCAGCTTCGGACAAGAAACTCCGTCATACTTAGCAAAGGCTGGTGCCTTGAATTTATGGGGAATTACCACCCCAGATGATAGACCCAGATCACCAAAATCCAGACCAGGCACTTTCTGAACTTCTATAGCACTCAACCGGTCTTCCAGTTGCTTGTATCTATCCTCAGCAGGAGGATACTGTTCTTCATCGAAGTCCGTCTCGTTGTCGGAGACCACAGGGCTAGGAGCCCTCCTTTCCTCTTGACTATCTTTCCCTCCAGATGAGGTGGTCAGATCAACTTCATTTTGTAGCCTGTTTCCAAACCTGTGCCCTGTGTTAAACAGGATTGTCCTCTTCTTCTTCTTTTTCTTCTCTTTCAGAATCAGGGTCTTCAGATCTTGCTGACCCTTAGCTAGATTCACAAACAACTCTTGGAATTGGGCATTTTGGGCCTGTAGGGCCTTTATGGCTTGCTCAGTTGAAGGTTCAGCAGACATGATGAGTGCTGAAATAAACAGCGAAGAAGATAAGAGCCTTGTAATGGGTACCTGTTTATGAAGTGCATGGGATGAAATGCGTATGATTATGATTTCAAAGATAATCGGGAAATTCAAATTTGTAAACAAGAAAGGAAACACACTTTATTAGATAAACTTTGGAATTTAAATTGTTCAACTGATGCCCTCAGGGCGTTACAAGAATGAAAATACTGAAAAGTAAATAAAAACTGGAAAAGAAACAATCAAAGGTCAATCATTGCTCCCATGGCCTCTTCTTATCAGTGCAGACATAGTCATTGAGAAACGGCTCGTTCTCCAGCTTCCTAGTCAACCTCTGGATCTTCTGCTCTTGCTTGTTTAACTTCTCTCGGTAAGCACACCGTTCTTCCCTCAGTTGCATCCAAGACCTTTTCAGTGCCCCACTGTCAGTGGGCATATGAGGATGGAGGATGGTTGGAAGAACCCCTTCTTCATTAGCAACTTCAACAATGATAGGCCGAACAACTTCGTATGGAATACCCATCTGAGATATGGCTCCATCAGAAGTGAAGTCTTTGGACCCAGCTCGTGTGGATCAGATCTGTGAACTCTATCCCAAGCCTTTATGAATCTGCGACGTTGTTCGTCGCTATCCCCTTGAAAATCAAAGATGATACTAGGCATTAGCATCTCATGAGGTCCTTCTCTTCTGGCTCTCCCGAACTGACGTTGGGCCAAGCACGGATTGTAAGAAATTCCTCCATAGGTTCCTAACAGTGGAACATTGGGATACTTCACACAGCGATCAATGATAGCCTCCTCATCCATACCTTTGAGAGTCCATATAATGTCATTATGAGAAAGAGACATAACCCTATAAGCCCAGTCCATGCCTTCTTTGTTCTTCAACACTGACTTGGGGAGGTGCAAAATAAACCACCTCGCCAATAAAGGATCACAACACATCAAGGTTCCCCGTTTTCGAGTCGTACGAGCATAAAGCTGATGGAGGATGTCTCCCAAGAGAGTGGGTACAGGGTTGCGAGAGATGATGATCTTTACCGCATTTACATCAACAAAGGAGTCAGAGTTTGGAAACAATACCAAGCCGTAAATCAGAAGAGCCAGAATATCCTCGAATGCCTTGAAGTCTAGGCTATCCCAGAAATAATTAGCCTTACAAACCAAAAACTTAGTCAGAAAGCCCTTTGCTCCACTTCTAGTCTCTCAATTAGCCATTACCTCATCCTTGGTCAAATGAAGGGTTGCAGCAATATCTTCGGGCCTAAGAGTCTTCTCCCAACCAGTAAACGGGGTCTGCTCCAGAATGGAGATACCGAGCAGATCAGAGAACTCTTCTAGGGTGGGAACCAGCTGGTAGTCTTGAAAAGTAAAGCAATGGTACAGTGGATCATAGAACTGAACCAGGACACTCATCATCTGTTCGTCCAATTTGGAGGTGACCAAACTGAGAAGATACCCATGTCTCCAGAGGAAGGAAGTAGTATCAGGCATCTTTGCAATCAACTCTTTAAGCAAGGTGGGAACTTGGACAAAATTGATCCGGATGGTATTCCTACGCATGGGCATCATGATGACCTACAAAATAGAACAAAGATGAATCCCTCCTGTCTTTGAAATAGGTTAGTCCAATGCAAGATGTATGCAATGTCATGATGTCATGATGTCATGATAGTAAGCACACCACAAGTATCCACAAACAGCAAACATGGTAAAGGCACACAAGTCACACAGAGAGCCCTTAGAGTTCAGGCTGGCAAGGAGCTTAGGTACTACCCTCTTTCAGTTCAGTTGGTTTAAACCTGTCCTAAAAATAGTAACCGGATTCTAGAGGATCTCAATATCACTGACTACCCTCAATCGGTCATAATTCCAGTTTAGCAACCTTTTCTTGCGGCCAGAATCATCGCGAGAGTTTAGTCTCAATGAGTGTAGCATACTGCTACTGTTCTATGGCCAAGTTGGTCAATTTAAAGGTTCTAAGGTCAGTTGGTGCTTAATGACCCCTTAGATGACCCATATTCTCCTCGTTCCAACACAAGGGATATCGGTGCAATCTAAAGTGCCACACCAATATAGCTACTACTTCAACCGTATTGGTCTACGCCGTACAGTTCCCTCACAGTTTATTGCTACTTACCTAAAAGGTATTCCCCAGATCCGGGTTAGAATCTATAGTAACTCCGATACAAGCCCACAAATGTAAAGCATACAAAGCAAACAATTGAAAACACAATGATCTAATCCTAAGGTACACCCCACTTATAAATTTCCCCAGCAGAGTCGCCAGTTCTGTGATACAGTGGGAAGAGAACTGACTGTTTTTTGGAATGCTGGTTCGCATTTTGCATTTGTTTTCGCAAAATGTCGCGGTAAGCAAGAGTCTCCACCGTATTTTATTTTATCCAACATGGAAAGGAAAAAAGCACAGAAAAATTCCTTTTTCGAGATATTTCTCGGGTCTGGGGGGTAGATTATAGAAAGGGAAGGTGTTAGCACCCTTTCTATCCGTGGTTATCCACGGGCTCTTAGGTACTTGCTCAAAGTGTTTTCAAAAATTTGCTTTTCTTTGTGTTTGTGGGTTTGAAAGGAGTTCTTGTTTGAAAGGAGTGTAAGTGCGAAAAGTTTTATTTTGTTTTGAGAGAGCAAGTACTTAAGAACCATCTACCTACTCGAAAAGGGAATTAATATGTGCTAATATCCTTTAGACAATGCTATCCCACTATTGATGAGTAGGTAGCATCGTCGTTGGAGTTTCAAGGGTCAATTCGATTAAGGGATGTGTGGTTACTAAAGCAATGCTAGGACGCCTTAGCGGTAACCCTAATGTCTTAGATCATTTTTTCCGAGGCAACCGTTTCGAGGCAACTATGATCTTTGGACAAGGGGGCGACCTCTAAAACTTCCTATACTCAATGACCACGTTCGAAGGCAACCAAGTGAGGTGTACCCTAAGAGTGCGCATGTGCGAGTGTGTTGTTTTCAGTTTATTTTATCTTTGTACATGTTAATGGTGATCTATGTCAATTTTAGGTTCATACATTCGATCTTGTCATGCATTCCCTATTATCAAACATCTAACCGTGTATAGTTTGCGGAAATTAAATTGCAGAAATTAAATCTAACTATTACAAGGCGTCAGGTATTTACATCGCCAAAAGCAACCCTTTAATTTAAAGTGCGGAAAATAAATAAAGCGATAAATAAATTAAAGTCCTATTTAAAGCTATTACATTCCGGAAGCAAGTACAATAATATGAAAATATGGATCGCGTGCGAGAAAATTAAACCGGGCGCATTTTTTTAGGGTTTTGACCCTTTTATTGAAAGAAAGCATTTTTTTGTTTATTTTTGATTTAAAAGAAATTAATTTAAGTTAATTAAATAAATAAACTAATTAATTAATTAAGAAAAAGATATTTTTGGATTTTTGGATATTTAAAGAAAATAAAATAAATTTGGTCAATGTTAGTAAAAACCTAATTTTCTACATAAATTTTAATTATTGCAAAAGATATTAAAAATTATACCTAATTGAAACTAAATTAATTGAATTAATTTATTTACAAAAAATAAAGTCATGAATTTAATTTTAATAAATAAAATATATTTTTGTATTTTTGATTTTTATGAGGAAAAAGAATTTAATTGGTTAGTGATAATAAAAATAATAATTAAACAAAATAAATAAATAAATAAATAAAAAGAAAGAAAGAATAACCAAGGGGTGTTGGGCCTGATTTGGAGGTGAAACTTGCAATTTTCCAAGCCCATTAACGTGCAGGCCTGGGTTGACTCTCTGATTCCATGTGACACGTTGACCTTGGCATATGGTGGATGTTCAATCTTGACCATCAGATTTGGCCTGAAGGCCATCTGGTGCCTGGAGATCTGAAGGTGTATGATGCGTTGCAAGGCATGAGGCACACTGGAACGCCTGAGAGAAAATAATAGCAAATATATGGGGGACCTGGGATTCGAACCCAGGTTCCATTGGATTTTGTATAACACATTTGCCACTGGACCACTGCATTCTATTTGTTAGTGGATTAGGTAGTAAATATTATATGGAAAAACAATTATTATGCCTGAAACAAAAAAAACAAGCGTGAAATATTTGAATAAGCCAATGTGTGATCGGTGGATCTGGAACTGACTGTTTAACGCTGGTTCGCGAAATGTCGCGGAAGCAAGAGTCGCCACCGTCTTTTATTTTCTCCAAATGGAAAGGACAAAAGCACAGAAAAATTCCTTAAAGAGATTGCTCTCGGTTCGGGAGGTAGATTATAGAAAGGGAAGGTGTTAGCACCCTTTCTATCCATGGTTATCCATGGGCTCTTAGGTACTTGCTCATTGTGTTTTCAAAATATTTGTTCGCTTTTCAATGTGGGTTTTAAAAAGTTTCTTTGAAAGTTTCAGATCGGCTCTTGTGTCAGAGTGTTTGAAAAATTGCTTTGAAAGCTTTTGAAAAGTGTCGGTGTGAAAAGATTTTTGTTTGTTTTTTTTTTGAAGAGAGCAAGTATCTACGAGAACCTACCTACCCTAAGGAATTCGTCTGTGTAAATGTCCTTTAAAGTAGTGCCATCCCACCATTGAGAGGTAGGTAGCACCACCGTTGGAGGTGTTCGGGTCAATTCGAGTTTGTAGGGACATGGTGATCACCAGAGCAATGGGAAGACACCTTAGAAGCTACCCTCATGCCAGGTTCCCGGATCATGAGGACTTACTAAGACATCCTCTACTCGACGATCACCTTTCGAGGTAAGGCAACAGTGAGGCGTACCCTAGGGGTGGTGTGTGCGATTCGTGTGTCGTTTTCATTGATATTTGTCTTGTCATGTTTAAAGTGATATACGCTTGATTTTATTATGGTCATTCATTCTTGCATGCTTTGTTAACAGTTAAAAGGTTTGCGAGAAAAAAGTAAATCTAAAGTTATTACAAATGGCGCGGGTCCACATCGCCAAAATTAAACCGAACCCGATTTGACAGAAAAATAAATAAGCAAAGTAAATAACGAAATTGAAAAGTGCGAAAAGTAAACGTTACAAAGCTTTGGGAGAGATACATAATTATTTAAGCGAAATAAAAATAAATACGCGAAATTAAATAATTAAAAATATGGGCGTTGGACCCTTTTACAAATTATTAAAGTTAATGAGGAATGAAAATTAAAAATAAAAAAAGAGTGTTTTTGGTATTTTAGTATTTTATGATTTAATATGAAAAAGAATTAATTAAAACTAAATACTAAACCTAATTCTAATTATCTTTAAGTTTTTTAAGAAAAATATTGAAGTTTGACCTAATTTAAACCTAAGTTTTTACATGCAATTTTAATTATGAAAATAAATAAATAAATAATATTATGGTAAAAAAGAAAAAAATTAAAAGGAATAAAAATCATCAATTAAACCTAATTCTACATTTTTTTTTATAAAAGAATTAATATTATAAACCCTTATTTATCTTAAATTTATTTATATGCATTATTTATGAAAATAATTAAAATAAAAATATTTATTACATTTTTTGTCTTTTCTGATTTTTATGATGTTTTTCATATTTTGTAAAAATAATAATTAATTAAATTAAGATAATAAAGTAAATAAAATAATAAAGATAAAATATAAAAAAATAGGGAGAAGGCAAACCAGGGGGGGTTCAGGCCCCAATTGTGAGGTATGGCCTTAGCAATCTGGCCCAATAGCATTCAGATTCGTTGACCCTCCCAGACACCATGTGGCAACGTTGACTAGGGTTTATTGTGTTCTTTGAATCCCTGCCTTTGACTTGAATGTGTTAGACGCGTGGACGGCTTGATATGATGAGCGTATGGTGATCCACAAGGTTACGCTTGCACTTGAACATATGGTGAAAAATAATATTGAGATAACGTAGACCTGGGACTCGAACCCAGGTCTTATGCCTTGCCAATGCCTTCTCTGACCAGCTGTGCCAACCAAACGCGTTATATATATATATTAAACAAACAAATAATATAAAAGAAAATGGATCAACGCTTGGAAACGCGCGCGAACTTTTAAACAAGCCAATCACTTGATGCCACGACTCCATCTTCTCCACGCGTTCCTGAAAACAAAAACATATGGCAACGGTTTCTTAAGCGTGGTTTTAAGGACGTTTTGAGAAAATAGCGATTAGCTCATCTCTAAACATAAATTAGGCGCGAGGGTGGATTCTTCTTCGTCTCCATGCGCTGAGTTGGATGGTGATCGTTTGGAGTCCTAATTTTTCCTTGTTTTAAAAACCCCAATCTGAAGCTCTGCAAACCCTAACATTTAACAATGGCGAAATTGCCTATAACGCATAATAATCTAATCAAACGCGTGGGTTAGCTTCAGAACATCATGAGGAATGCAAAACACATATCAAAACTTATAAAAAATGCATGAATTGGTATGCACGATTATGACTTTTATTTGATATAGTCTGCACTCATATTACCAATTTCTTGAGTCTGGAAGGATGTTAATGATTGGAACGTGATCAGTGATCTCCAAGGAAGCTATTGAGACAAGAATGGAGGCCTGAATCGACCTAAAAAGTGGTTTACAGTTTTGAGTTTTTTAGTGAAAATTCCAAGTTTGCAATGAGCTTTTCTGCGCATCTGAGAGTCTATTAGCATTAGGTTTTCACTCAAGCTTATGTACTGAATAGATTAGGTCAACAAAATTCAACCAAATCTCTTGTAATCATGATTTTTGATAATTGATTTTCTAAGGATCTTTTTGAATCTTTTTCATGTGTTCTTTGTATCAATTTGCATCCAATCACCCCAAATATTTCCTAGTTTGCATTTACACGAAATATTGACCTTAAAACATGTATAAAAAGATTGGTTTGGTTAATTTAAACATTTTTCATATATTTAATTGATTTAATTGAATTAATATAAATAAAAATCCAAATAAATAAATAAAAAATGAGAAAATACTTCCCTTTGGGCCAAGTGGTCGTGTATATGCTTGGAAGGATGAATCATGGAAGAAAAATGGGCCCATTAGCATTTTTAAACCATTTGAACCAATGTTGACTTTTCAAAATATCCAAAAATTTCCCAACTTCCACAAGGCATAACTTGCTCAATTTTTAAGCTTTTCTCATGTTCTTGGACATTTTGGAAAGGTCTTTGAGTCCTATAACCAATGCCTTTGGTCCCATGTCATTTTGATTTACCAATCTCAAGTTATGGCCTTTGACTTAAAGTCCCTTTTTGTTGACTTTTGAAAATAACCTATAATGTTGAAATTTATAACTTTTTGTGAGATCATTTCTTGGACTTGAAGTATGAAGATGAGTTGTAGGAAATGTCTTTCTCTTCAAAATGAGCTTTGGATGGATTTTTTCTGATAATCCATGTGAAAGTTATGCCCTGGTCAATTTCAGTTGACTTTTTCAGCTGTCCAAATAAGGAAACTTTTGCATCTTGATGATTTTCTGAGCCAAATTTTGAGAATCATGATCAAGCATTGATCAAATGATGTTTGTGGCTTCAAAATGATATGTTGACCAAAAAATTTGAACTTTTGACTGTCAAATGACCATTTTGCCCCTACAGTTGACTGTAGTGCAATTTAGGGTTTTGACTGTGCAATTTTGAGCTGAATGCCTTGAAACTTTGTATGAGGATACTTGACCATGTTTGTATGCATGTGAGACTTGATTGGGCCTTTGAAAACTTCATTTTCTTGATCAGAACACAAACCCTAGTTTTGACTGTATATGAGATCTTTGACTGTGTAACCCTTGGGGAATTTTGTGACTTGGCTTGGCAATTTCTTGGAGAATATGGGAGGGCAAATTTTGGGGTGCAACAGTTGCCCCTGTTCAATCTTCTTAGACCTGAAGATGCAGATTGGCGGACGTGCCTTTCGTAATCCGAGGGTAGAAGATGATTGGACACTAGAGTGCCCAGAAATTTGCGCTCACATAGTAGCAGTGATGATGGAATGGGCTTATAGATGCCATTTGGAGGTCGCTTGGATAGGATGATGGGCTTATAGATGCCATCTGGATGTTGATCGCGTAAGAGGTTCCTTGGCGAGAACCTGCATACCTGCAAAACAGAAAATGAGTACCTGACACGTTGCAGGAGCTGATTTTTAGATGCCTGGTATAGATGTGTCCTGACTGGTTGCAGGAGTTGAGTCTGGAGCTTCAAACGGTGATGAATGAACCAGGGATGGTTACTGCCTTAGCATGAATGGTAAGAGAACCTTGGGTGATTTTAACTTCAACAACGCTCGTTGAGAAAATCTTGATGGGATTTATTATCTTCGCAGTATTGGGAAGAGAACCATAGGCAATTATAATCTGAAAGGAATAATCACCTCACTCACCGTCGGAGAGGGAAACATCTGAAAAGGACTTACCACCTCACACACCGTCGGAGAGGGAACCATAAGAGACTATCACCTCACACTCATCGTCGGAGAGGGAAACATCTGAAAAGGACTTACCACCTCA
Organism: Vicia faba; assembly: GCA_948472305.1. Lineage (NCBI taxonomy): Eukaryota > Viridiplantae > Streptophyta > Magnoliopsida > Fabales > Fabaceae > Vicia > Vicia faba. The sequence continues at coordinate 181,983 of CATIWC010001761.1, forward strand.
CACATCGTCGGAGAGGGAACCATAGGAGACTATCACCTCACACTCATCGTCGGAGAGGGAAACATCTGAAAAGGACTTACCACCTCACACACCGTCGGAGAGGGAACCATAGGAGACTATCACTGAGTCTTCATCAGAAAAATCTGTTGGGAGTCGATTTAGCTGGACTAGAGAAGGCCTTGGACTGGATAAAAAATCTTTGGAGTCGATTAACTGAACCGGTCTAGGTCTTGAAATATGATTGAAAATTTAACTGCATCTTTCCTGAAAGGTAAAGGCCAGTCATATGCAATGCATGATATGGATCAAGCAATGATGTTCTCAACGTAAATGAGATTTGTATGATATAATGCGTCTATGCATGCTATAATGATGTATGTGATGTTTTATGAATGTATGTTTTCGTCTAGGAAAGTAAATCCTTGACGGGTGCCGAGAAGTCATATCCTGGGCTGATGTTGAAGAATAGATTTTGCTTCCGCTGGGGATGATAACTGCAAGAATACCGGTAGGAGAAGCTGACTCCGTTGCGGAATAAACTTGGCAAATGAAAGATTCTGCGGGGAGAAAAATACTCCAGCGACCATGCTGGGAAGCAATACTCTGTGGGAAGAGGGATGCCTTGCTGAGTGTTGATAATAATTTGCTGGGGATACCCTTGTCATGTTGGAAGTGTTGATGGACTTCGCTGGGGTAGGAAGACTTCGTCGAGGATGCTCTTTCCGTGGCTTTTGGCTGAGGATAACCCAGTTATATCCTGTTAAGGAAATAACTCTTTGAATAAAGCCGGGCGACGCGTTCGTGCCTTGAGAGGGGTAAGCTTCCGTAACTTACTGGGGATAAGCTTACTGCTTGGGGAGATGATTCCAACTTTCCTGGGGAACTAGATTAGACTCTCCTGGGGAAGTATTGAACTGTATTGGTTATGTTCTTCAACGGACCCTACCTTGACACCTTAGAGGACAGAGCAATCAGATTGCTTAGACCACCCATTATTGCCCCTGTTTCTGATGTGGGAGCGGAAGATACCTGTGGAGGTGCTTGATAGCTTGTTGATGGACAAACCTTCTTCTAGTAGGCAGGTGACAAGAAGACGGGACATAGTCGTACGCTTTAATCCCTAACTTTTGCCTGGACCGCCCTTTCGGGTTTTCAGTCCACCGGGATACCCATTTTTGCCCAAGCCGCCTTTCCAGGTTTTCGACTTGCCGGGTGTACAGATTTTTTTTATTTCATCCCTTCATTTTGCCTGAACCCTTTTGGTTCGCCGGGAAGCCCTTATTTTTGCCTAGGTACGTCGACCTAGCGGGTCTTTGATTTTGCGTAGTATCTTTTCGACTATGTCCATGCTCTTAGAATGTAGGGAGTTGCCCCTGTTAGCTTGGTCATGCCACCAGAAGGTATTTGATCAGGTCAGATTCGTTGTTGGAGTGCCCCAAGCGACTCAGACGAAGATTTGCCCCAGGCTATTTGGCCTTTGAGAGATTCTCCGAATCTTGATTGGATTGCCCCAGATGATGGACCATGATTAGGTCGTGCCCCTTGATTGGAGATACTCTTTAGACTTTCGTCATGCGAATTTCTATGTTGTTCAAACAAAAAGTCATATGCAAACAAAGTTATGTTAAAAATGCAAAGCTTATGTCTGTCTTGAAGATTTTGAAAATGCATTCTTTTTTTCATAAAACAAATGAATGTTTGTAAAACGTGATGTCAACTCCGTATTTACCGTAGGCCTTCAGGAGTCAGGATACCTTTCGTAACAGTATGCTTTCGAACTAACCCATGCTTCAGCTAGGACTTTTGAGGGTTATAACGTGGCCTGGTTCACGGTTTAAGAAACTAAGGATAAAGGGCTCAAATTATTTGTACCCACCCGCTCTTCGTGATGTCCTTCAATCCTAAACTCAGCTGATCGTGCGTTAGACCTTGTTTGAGTCTTTGCTCGTGGTATACCAGTGATGGTTCGAATGTTGACAATTTATTTCAAATAGGCAGTCATCTTTGTTTTTTTTTTGTTGAGGGTTTGTATGACCTCTTTCTTTTTGATTTTGCTATCCCTAAATTTTGCCTGAACTGTTTCTTTTGTGATTACAGTCAGCGGGATGCCCCAGTTTTGTAAGTCTCCTTCATGGGTATTTTGACTTATTGGGTTTTTTATTTCTTGAGATACAATGACTGCCTTTCTTCATTGATTATTCGGAACCATCACTGTCTTCTTTTTTTCGTAAGGACCTCTTTGGTGCCATTTGTTATGCACTTGGATCAACTGAGAGAACTACCCTGCCCCAGGTTATGATTAAGGGTTTCAATTTTCGAAAATAAAACTCCTACTTCTTTGGCTCAGATGGGTTGACGAGGGATTATCTTCCTTATAACTCCAGTGTTTAGGATTTGAAACAATGCCTGTACCTCATCAGCGGGGTCTGTTCAAAAGCATACTGTAGGTTATGGTATCGTTTTCATCATCCTCCCTCAAGAGGCTTAGAATTAACGAGAGTTGACATCAGAAAAAATATGAAAACAATTTGCATATAGTGAATGCGAATATATTGATTCAAAATAGACATAAGCGATGCATTAATGGAATAACAATGTTTTAACATGAATAAATGTTTGAACGGTCAAAAGAAAAACACAACTTGAACATTCGAATGAACAAAAGTTTCCTAGTCTCGGAGCTCGTCACTTCAACTGGTGAGCCTTGGAGGAATGGTAGAAAAATTCAGCCTGTCCATCTTGTGTGAACTCCAATGCCCCTTCATCGATCAGGTCCTGGATTTTGTTCCTCAGATCCCAACATTCATTGGTATCATGTCCTAGGCTAGCAGAGTGGTAGGCACACCTCTTATTGGGATCATAGGCAGGAGATGCTGTGTTGGGGTTCCGGGGATGAGCCCTTAATGTGATCAGATTCAACCTCAATAGGCGTTGCAAAGCTTGATACAGCGACATGTTGAGCGGGGTGAATTGCCTTCTGGGCTTGTCTGGCTGAAGCTGGTGAGGTTGATGCTGAATTTGTGGCACTGGAGCCATTTGAGGAGCTTTCCCCTTATCCTCTTGTCTCGAGGATGATTGGATGATGAATGGCTTTTTACCCTTAGATGTTTGCCCCAGTTGGTTACCCTGAAGCAGTTGGTTGACGAGAAACCCGAGCTCGTCTTGTCTTTGAGCCAACCCTTGAATGGCAGTCACCTGCCCCAGCATTTGGGCTTTCATTATATCCACTTCAGCTTGCAGATGTTTTAGCCGTTCGTCCTCAGCGCGATTCCTGACCAAAGTCTCCGTGAGAAGTGTCCTTAGCTCCTCCTGCCCCTTGGATATATTCAGGAGGATTTCCCCGAACCGAGTCTCTTGAGCAAGAAAGTCCTGGTTATCTTGTTGGGAAGCCATTGCTAAAATAAACAGCGAGAAGGGTAAGTGACCTGCAACAAGGATACCTGTTATGCAATGATGAGTATGACATGCATGTAATGTTTTCAAGGACCTCGCGGGGTAAACACGAAAATTTGTTAGAATTTGGGTCCGGTAGCTTGATTGAAGGAACTGCATATTTGTTGAGAGTCCTTCTTCAAGGGTCAAAGGCTCACCATATCGAGTGGGTCATAGCCCCTGACTTTAGTCATCATGTCTGGTTTTGATTTCCAAACTACCTTGGTTAGGGGGAACTTTCTTCAGGAGTCAGAGCTCACCATCTCAAGTGGGTCATAGCCCCTGACAACCTTGGCTAGAGGAAAATAAATCCTCTTTGCCTCTTGCTGGGACAGTTGATTCATCATGACCTGCATCACAAGCCCTTGAGATCCTTGAAATGGATTAGTTTTTTTATGCAGGATGTATGCAATGGTATGATGTTATAGTATGCATGGGGTAATGTAAGTAACCCTGTTATGAGTCCCAATTAAGGACATAAACAAAACCTGCAAAAAACTAGTCTGCAAGAAACTCAGTACATTCTGTTATAAGCCCTAATTAAGGACTATAAACAAAACCTGCAAGAAACTCAATACACTCTGTTATGAGTCCTAATTAAGGACTATAAACAAAACCTGCAAGAAACTTAGTAAGCCCTGTCATGTGTCCCAATTAAGGACTAAAACAAAACCTGCAAGTAGTTCATGTGTCAGATAAAGCATGCAAGCAGTCAAGTACGAAGGCACACAAGTCACACAAGAGAAAGCCCTTAGAGTTTAGGCCAACATGGGGTCTGGGTATTACCCTCTTGAAGTTGGTGGGCTCAACCTGTCCTATTAGAAGTAACCGGGTTCTAAGGATCCCAATATCACCGGATTGCTTTCGTTGTTCATCGTTTCGATTTAGCCACTGAACTGGAGACCGAAATATTCCAGGAAAGCAACCCTCAATTGAGTGTAGTATCGAGTATCAACCAACCTCGGACTGCCCCAAAGTCAGTTATCTCACTACCCTAAAGAGGCCAAGATAGTTCAATTAAGGTTCCTAAGGTCTGTTGATGCTTCACGACACCATGCGGAGGCCCCGTACTCTCCTTGACTGAACTCAAGGGTTACCGGTACACACCAAAGTGCCACATCAACGTAGCAGACTGTTTCAACCATGTCGGTATACCCCGCACAGTTCCCTCACAGCCTTGTTGCTACTTTCTGAGAAGGTATCCCCCAGATCCGGGTTAGGATCTATAGAACTCCCAAGCAACCCACAATAATAAAGCAAGCAAGGAAGACAATTGAAAACACAGTGATCTTAATCCTAAGGTACACCTCACTTTAAAATTGTCCCCAGCAGAGTCGCCAGTTCTGTGATCGGTGGATCTGGAACTGACTGTTTAACGCTGGTTCGCGAAATGTCGCGGAAGCAAGAGTCGCCACCGTCTTTTATTTTCTCCAAATGGAAAGGACAAAAGCACAGAAAAATTCCTTAAAGAGATTGCTCTCGGTTCGGGAGGTAGATTATAGAAAGGGAAGGTGTTAGCACCCTTTCTATCCATGGTTATCCATGGGCTCTTAGGTACTTGCTCCTTGTGTTTTCAAAATATTTGTTCGCTTTTCAATGTGGGTTTTAAAAAGTTTCTTTGAAAGTTTCAGATCGGCTCTTGTGTCAGAGTGTTTGAAAAATTGCTTTGAAAGCTTTTGAAAAGTGTCGGTGTGAAAAGATTTTTGTTTGTTTTTTTTTTTGAAGAGAGCAAGTATCTACGAGAACCTACCTACCCTAAGGAATTCGTCTGTGTAAATGTCCTTTAAAGTAGTGCCATCCCACCATTGAGAGGTAGGTAGCACCACCGTTGGAGGTGTTCGGGTCAATTCGAGTTTGTAGGGACATGGTGATCACCAGAGCAATGGGAAGACACCTTAGAAGCTACCCTCATGCCAGGTTCCCGGATCATGAGGACTTACTAAGACATCCTCTACTCGACGATCACCTTTCGAGGTAAGGCAACAGTGAGGCGTACCCTAGGGGTGGTGTGTGCGATTCGTGTGTCGTTTTCATTGATATTTGTCTTGTCATGTTTAAAGTGATCTACGCTTGATTTTATTATGGTCATTCATTCTTGCATGCTTTGTTAACAGTTAAAAGGTTTGCGAGAAAAAAGTAAATCTAAAGCTATTACAAATGGCGCGGGTCCACATCGCCAAAATTAAACCGGACCCGATTTGACAGAAAAATAAATAAGCAAAGTAAATAACGAAATTGAAAAGTGCGAAAAGTAAACGTTACAAAGCTTTGGGAGAGATACATAATTATTTAAGCGAAATAAAAATAAATACGCGAAATTAAATAATTAAAAATATGGGCGTTGGACCCTTTTACAAATTATTAAAGTTAATGAGGAATGAAAATTAAAAATAAAAAAAAGAGTGTTTTTGGTATTTTAGTATTTTATGATTTAATATGAAAAAGAATTAATTAAAACTAAATACTAAACCTAATTCTAATTATCTTTAAGTTTTTTAAGAAAAATATTGAAGTTTGACCTAATTTAAACCTAAGTTTTTACATGCAATTTTAATTATGAAAATAAATAAATAAATAATATTATGGTAAAAAAGAAAAAAATTAAAAGGAATAAAAATCATCAATTAAACCTAATTCTACATATTTTTTTTTTTTTATAAAAGAATTAATATTGTAAACCCTTATTTATCTTAAATTTATTTATATGCATTATTTATGAAAATAATTAAAATAAAAATATTTATTACATTTTTTGTCTTTTCTGATTTTTATGATGTTTTTCATATTTTGTAAAAATAATAATTAATTAAATTAAGATAATAAAGTAAATAAAATAATAAAGATAAAATATAAAAAAATAGGGAGAAGGCAAACCAGGGGGGGGGTTCAGGCCCCAATTGTGAGGTATGGCCTTAGCAATCTGGCCCAATAGCATTCAGATTCGTTGACCCTCCCAGACACCATGTGGCAACGTTGACTAGGGTTTATTGTGTTCTTTGAATCCCTGCCTTTGACTTGAATGTGTTAGACGCGTGGACGGCTTGATATGATGAGCGTATGGTGATCCACAAGGTTACGCTTGCACTTGAACATATGGTGAAAAATAATATTGAGATAACGTAGACCTGGGACTCGAACCCAGGTCTTATGCCTTGCCAATGCCTTCTCTGACCAGCTGTGCCAACCAAACGCGTTATATATATATTAAACAAACAAATAATATAAAAGAAAATGGATCAACGCTTGGAAACGCGCGCGAACTTTTAAACAAGCCAATCACTTGATGCCACGACTCCATCTTCTCCACGCGTTCCTGAAAACAAAAACATATGGCAACGGTTTCTTAAGCGTGGTTTTAAGGACGTTTTGAGAAAATAGCGATTAGCTCATCTCTAAACATAAATTAGGCGCGAGGGTGGATTCTTCTTCGTCTCCATGCGCTGAGTTGGATGGTGATCGTTTGGAGTCCTAATTTTTCCTTGTTTTAAAAACCCCAATCTGAAGCTCTGCAAACCCTAACATTTAACAATGGCGAAATTGCCTATAACGCATAATAATCTAATCAAACGCGTGGGTTAGCTTCAGAACATCATGAGGAATGCAAAACACATATCAAAACTTATAAAAAATGCATGAATTGGTATGCACGATTATGACTTTTATTTGATATAGTCTGCACTCATATTACCAATTTCTTGAGTCTGGAAGGATGTTAATGATTGGAACGTGATCAGTGATCTCCAAGGAAGCTATTGAGACAAGAATGGAGGCCTGAATCGACCTAAAAAGTGGTTTACAGTTTTGAGTTTTTTAGTGAAAATTCCAAGTTTGCAATGAGCTTTTCTGCGCAGCTGAGAGTCTATTAGCATTAGGTTTTCACTCAAGCTTATGTACTGAATAGATTAGGTCAACAAAATTCAACCAAATCTCTTGTAATCATGATTTTTGATAATTGATTTTCTAAGGATCTTTTTGAATCTTTTTCATGTGTTCTTTGTATCAATTTGCATCCAATCACCCCAAATCTTTCCTAGTTTGCATTTACACGAAATATTGACCTTAAAACATGTATAAAAAGATTGGTTTGGTTAATTTAAACATTTTTCATATATTTAATTGATTTAATTGAATTAATATAAATAAAAATCCAAATAAATAAATAAAAAATGAGAAAATACTTCCCTTTGGGCCAAGTGGTCGTGTATATGCTTGGAAGGATGAATCATGGAAGAAAAATGGGCCCATTAGCATTTTTAAACCATTTGAACCAATGTTGACTTTTCAAAATATCCAAAAATTTCCCAACTTCCACAAGGCATAACTTGCTCAATTTTTAAGCTTTTCTCATGTTCTTGGACATTTTGGAAAGGTCTTTGAGTCCTCTAACCAATGCCTTTGGTCCCATGTCATTTTGATTTACCAATCTCAAGTTATGGCCTTTGACTTAAAGTCCCTTTTTGTTGACTTTTGAAAATGACCTATAATGTTGAAATTGATAACTTTTTGTGAGATCATTTCTTGGACTTGAAGTATGAAGATGAGTTGTAGGAAATGTCTTTCTCTTCAATATGAGCTTTGGATGGATTTTTTCTGATAATCCATGTGAAAGTTATGCCCTGGTCAATTTCAATTGACTTTTTCAACTGTCCAAATAAGGAAACTTTTGCATCTTGATGATTTTCTGAGCCAAATTTTGAGAATCATGATCAAGCATTGATCAAATGATGTTTGTGGCTTCAAAATGATATGTTGACCAAAAAATTTGAACTTTTGACTGTCAAATGACCATTTTGCCCCTACAGTTGACTGTAGTGCAATTTAGGGTTTTGACTGTGCAATTTTGAGCTGAATGCCTTGAAACTTTGTATGAGGATACTTGACCATGTTTGTATGCATGTGAGACTTGATTGGGCCTTTTAAAACTTCATTTTCTTGATCAGAACACAAACCCTAGTTTTGACTGTATAGGAGATCTTTGACTGTGTAACCCTTGGGGAATTTTGTGACTTGGCTTGGCAATTTCTTGGAGAATATGGGAGGGCAAATTTTGGGGTGCAACACAATGGGATGGGGACACGTCTTCGTCCCTGTCCTTAGAATTGTACAGAGATTACCTGCAGATTTATATCCGCAGCTAAATCCCGAGGTCGAACCCAAAACCAAATCCAGGCCATGAAAATTCAATCTAAGACCAGGGTCCTGTTCGTCTCTCCCTCCTGAACACATCCATGTCCATTATTGGTCTTGATTTCACCTGTAGAGAAAATGCCCAAAAACGAATACCAAGAACCCTAGAATCGGCTAGGGGGTTACAGGCCATGAAAATGCAATTCAATAACGCCAAAAGCTTCTAAATGGAACGAAAGACATGAATATGCAAAGATCTTGGCAAAAAGGTGCAAGAATAAGAGGATGCGTTTTCAACTGAAAGGTGAGTTTCAGAGAGACTTACATCGCTATTGGGACGGTGTAATGGCCTGATTTTGATCGCTTTAGACTCAGTGGATGTCCAGCAAGAGGTCTACGTTGAGTTTTTGCTTTGAATTGGCCTCCAAGACTGATTTCAGATTCAAGCTTTTTAAAGTTTTTTCAAGTTTGGTATTGGTGTTTTTGCAGCCTCTAGGTTCCAATTCTCGTGCCTTTGTGTTGTATAACTAGCATGGAGTGAATTAGGTCAAATATTTGGACTTGAATCTTTGCCAATCAATGCTTAGAGATATGATATGATCCTCCATTACAAAGCTTCCAATTTGATTCCAAATCCAATATTTTGTGCATGATATGGCTTGATACGAGTTTGATCTTGTTCATGATAAGGCCTGAATCAATCAAAAAGATACCAAGTTATCAATATTTAGATTTTATTTGGATTTAAATTGATTTAAAATGAATTAATTCAATAAAAATCAAATAAAATAGAAAAATCAATGAATGGACATAATACTGAAGATAGGACACGTGTGTAGTGTGACAAGATCAAATCAAGTGGGAAAAAGTGGGCCCATTTGACAAAATTTTAAAGTTTTGGGGATAGTTGACTTTTGGCAATTTTGGAAAAATGCCCAACTTCAACAATGCATAACTTCTTCAATTTTGATCTTTTGGAAGTGTTCTTGAACTGTTTAGAAACCTTGAGATGTCATCTAACCAACCATTTTGGTCTCATCTCATTTTGATATTCCATGCTCAAGTTATAAGCTTTGGAAAAAAATGTGTTTTTGTTGACTTTCAAAAATGACCTATAATGTCTAAATTTGTAACTTCTTGTGAGTGCTGTTATTGATCTTGGGGTGTGAAGATGGATTGTAGGAAATTGAATCCTCTTCAAAATGAGCTTTGTATGGATCATTTCTCATAAAGTGTGAGAAGGTTATGCTTGGTCAAAGTTGAGTTGACTTTTCCTGCAAAACCCTAATTTAGCAACTTTTGAATCTTGATGAATTTTGAGCAATCCTTGATGAATCATGATCAAACCTTGATAAAATGATGATATATCCTTCAAAATGAGATTGTTGACAAAAAATCTTGAAGTTTGACTATTTGTAGGTCACAATTGACTTTTGCCCTAGCACAGTCGATTTTTGGACCCCTTGAGCAATTGACTGACCAAACTTCTTCTGCAAGGCTTGAAATTTGACATGGATGAACTTGAGAACATATTAGGACATTGGGGGGCACTTGAGGTCATTTGGATGTAAGGACCTTGTGATCGGTGGATCTGGAACTGACTGTTTAACGTTGGTTCGTGAAATGTCGCGGAAGCAAGAATCGCCACCGTCTTTTATTTTCTCCAATAAGGAAAGGACAAAAGCACAGAAAAATTCCTTATGAGATTTGTTCTCGGTTCGGGAGGTAGATTTATAGAAAGGTAAGGTGCTAGCACCCTTTCTATCCATGGTTATCCATGGGCTCTTAGATACTTGCTCATTTGTGTTTTCAAAAGTGTCTGCTTTTCAATTGTGAGTGGGTTTTGAAAAAGTTTCGTTTAAAGTTTCAGATCGACTCTTGTATCAGTCCTCAAGAGTGTTTGAAAAATTGTTTTTGAAAGCTTTTTGAAAAGTTTCGGTGTGAAAAGAAGTTTTTTGATTTGTTTTGAATTAGAGCAAGTATCTACGAGTCATCTACCTACCCTAAGGAATTAGTCTATGTAAATGTCCTTGAGGTAGTGCTATCCCACCATTGAGGGGTAGGTAGCACCACCGTTGGAGGTGTTCGGGTCAATTCGAGAGTTAGGGACAGTGTGGTCACCGAGCAATAGTAAGATACCTTAGAAGCTACCCTTATGCCATTGATCTTTTTATTCCGAGGCAACCGCTTCGAGGCAACTATTCCGAGGCAACTTGTTTCGAGGCAACCGTTTCGAGGCAACTAGATCAATGGAACATAAGGACTCATTAAGACGTCCTATACTCGACGACCACGTTTCGAGGGGCAAGGCAACAGTGTGATCACCAGAGCAACAGTAGGACACCTTAGAAGCTACCCTTATGCCATGTTCATGGACATAAGGACTTACTAAAATGTCCTATACTCGACGACCACGTTTCGAGGGGCAAGGCAACAGTGAGGCGTACCCTAGGAGTGGTGTGTGAATTATGTGTCATTTTCAGTTATATTTTATCTTGTCATGCATTGGGTGAGCTACGCTTTGATTTTATTTGGGCCATTCATTCTTTCATGTGATTAGCAGTTTAAAGGGTGCGGAAATTAAAATGCGGAAAATAAAGGTCCTACGCTATTACAAGGCGCGGGTCCATACATCGCCAAATTAACAAAACCCGATTTTGAATAAAAAGTGTGGAAAGTAAATGTCCTAATTACTATTACAAAGCTTTGGGGCAATTACATAATATTTAAAAGAAAAAATGTAAATAAATGCGCGAAAAGAAATTAGAAGCGAAAGTGCGAGGGCGTTGGACCCTTTAAAGAAATTAAATTGAAATTACAAATTAATTAATGATTAAAGAAAATAAGTTATTTTTAATGTTTTTTGTATTTAATGGAAATAAAGAAAATTAAAAGGAAAAGAAACCCTAATTCTACATGTTTTTAATTATTTAAGGAAAAGAATTAAAGTTTAAACCTAATTTACTCAAATTATTTAATTACAAGTTTATTTACAAAGATAATTAATAATTAATAATGATAAGAAATAAAAAGGTTATTTATTAAGAAAAAGAATAAAAATGCTAAAAAACCTATTTTTTTTAATATTTTTTTGTTATTAAGAAAACATTAAAGTTAAATCTAAAATTAAACTAAATTGATTATTGGAATTTATTTACAAAAAAAAAACTATTTAAAGAATTAAAAATTAAATAAAACATATTTTTATTTTTAATGATTTCTGAATTTTTTGTATTTTTGTATTATGAAAATTAATTTTATGGAATTAAATAAAAGCAATTAATCAAATAAAAGAAAAAAAGAGAATTAAAATAAAACTAAAAGAAGGGAAATATGCAAACCATAGGAGGGGTATTTGCCCAATTTGGAGGCTTATGGTGAGTAATCCGGCCCAACAGATGCAAGGCCCTTTTGACTTTTGGTGATTGTGTGTGGAGCGCTTGACTGATGTGTATGATAAGCTGCAAGTTCTGACCCTTAGATTGGGACCCCTGGCCACTTGGCAGGCAAGTACGTATGCGTGTATGGTGGACTTCAGGTGGGGCGCTGCATGGAAATGTATTAAGAAAAATAATATTGAGGAAGTGGGGGACCTGGGAATCGAACCCAGGTCCCAATGCTTACCAGCGAATGCCTTGACCAAGTGAGCTATTGATGCGCGTTTGTATTGTAATAGATAATAAACATTATAAAACAAAACCAAAGTCAATGTTATGAAATAAAAAAAAACGCGCTGGAATTTAAATCCTCCAATCATGTCTCGCCACACAATCTTCTTCTTCGTTCGTCCCTGTAACAAAAGGAGATAGCGGGGGTTTTAAACCCCCCCAAAACGCAGACCTATGGATAATAGCGATTAGGGCATGCTTGACCATAAATTGAGCGCGAGGTTATGAAGCGATTCGTTTGGACATCACGAATTCAACCATGGCAGTTTGATGTCCTAATTTTACAGTATGTGCAAACGCCTAATTCCAAACCTCTGAAACCCTAATATCTATCAATGGCAACTTTTGATAGGGGATGCTATTGCTCAATTAAGTGATACCAAAAGCTTCAGGATGTTAGTATGAATGTAAATCAATTCAAAAAATGTCAAAGAAACGCATGAGTAATGTTGTACCCCAAAATTTGCCCTCTCTTTCTTCAGGAAACCATCTTGGATTTTCAAGGTCCCTCTGAAACAAATCCAAGTCCTGAGTTATCTTTTTTTGCCCAAGCAGACCATTTACAAGAGCAAGATGATCACACAAGCTCTAAAGACAACGCTTTTATCTTGAGAAGAAAAATTAAATTCTAAACACTTGAAATGTTTCTTTAAAAAAATGAGTGTTTAAGAAAAAAATCAGCGTTTCAGAACTTCTGGACCAATTCCGGATAAAAACGGTCAGAAGTTGCAAGCTTGGCTCAGCGTAGTCAGAAGTTGGCTCTTCAGCAGCTACATCAGCTCAATCAGAAGTTGTAAACGTGGTTCAGTATGTAAGCCTCAGACAGAACATGACTCTTTCAGCAGTTACGCAAGCTCAGTCAGAATTTGCTAAAGGAATGCAAAAGAAGCAGGAAAGTCTGAAGGCTCTTTCAGAACATGCTGAAATCAGAAGATGAAAAGGTCAGAAGAGTGGGTGTTACACTGATACAGAATCTCTAAGCCCAGGAGATCCAGAAGCAAATCCAAGGAACGTATCAGAAAATCAGGAGAATCCCCAGAACTTACTAAGACAACAGGAAGCCAAGGCCAGAGCATGGTTTACGCTGTTCTTTTTGAAACAGAACTGTTGATTCAACGTTGGTTTCCATTACCAGAATATTGATGTTGATAGGTCTTATCACCATTTAATGCTCATTAATGCTTCCAACCACTCCTGGACATTCATCCAAGTAATCCCTTCACGTGTGGCTTGGAAAACGCCTTTATGCAGATTCTGGCATGGGCCTACACGCCACCGCCCACTTAAGAGGTCACTTCTCTCCAATCCACGCCTGCTGCTGCAGCCTAGGCTGAAGGCTATCTGTTATCACAACTTCCCAGGAATTTCTGTCAAAGAACAATTCAAACTCTGTTGGCGCTTTAATGTTCAAGGCACCCACAAGAACTTTGCCTATAAATAGAGAGTCATTGTCCACTGCAAAAGGGCGTTCAAAAAAACAGAAAAATTGATAAGAGAGAAACAGAAACCCTTAGCAAAATAGTGTTCTGAAACTCTGCCAAAATCTCCAGTTTGTTTCATAATTTTGAATTTCTCATCTTCAAACTTTATCCAATACCCAGTTTTCTGTGTGAACTAAAAAACCTCTTTCCAAACTTCTGACCCTGCATACGCATTCACCTTCACCTGCCTTTTTCCAAAAAAAAAGAATCTGTCCAGAACACCACCAGAGCCAAAAGCTAGCTTTCACCCACAAACTTTTCCAACAGCCAGGTAAGCACCTGCTGACCTTCATCACGCTGCTAAGCATCATCAGCTGTGCATACTCAAATAAACATAATGTAAATATCATGTTGTTGCTGTTTATATTACGAGGACTTTCATACCTCTGAACGTTATGAGCCAGTGTAGGACTTGCCTGTGACCTTGTTGGTTCTGCCCTCTGAAACATTTTGACATTTGCTGGATCTATTCCAAATATGTTTTCTGTTTTGTGGAATAACAACAAAATTGCAGATGTTCTGATTAGTACAGGGAAAAGCCAAGTGCTGACTTTGACGTTAGCACATCTGAAGCCTGTTTTGATGTCAATAATATCAGAACCTCTGAGAGTTATTGTCTTTCCAGCAGAATCAGAACTTCTGGTTTCTCCACTAACAAACTTCTGTCTTGCAGCGCAGGGGGGTCAGAACTTCTGATTTCCCCACTAATAGGGTTCTGTTTTGCAGGTGCCAGAGTCAGAAGTTCTGACTCATACAGTTTAACCAAGAGGTTGATCATCTGACAGCGGATCCGAGTCAGAACTTCTGATGACCTCTCAGCAGCGCGCTGGCTCCCTCTCTCTCTATATCTTGTTTTTTTGCTATTTTCTTTTTTGTCTATTTTTCTCGTTGAACCCCCCATGTACAAATGTGTATCCCCATCCCCTAATTGTTGTAATAGCATAGGATTTTATATTTCCGCTTCTTATTGCTAGTAATTAGGACGTGTATGGCAAGATAAAATGAAATAGAAAATCCTAACTCAAAGAAAAAACTCTTGTATGCAATAAAACACACTTGCACACTAACACCCCTAGGGTTACATCCACTTGTTGCCTTTCAAAATTGGGCCATATTGCATGTTAGGTCTCTTTGGGCAAAACGAACAATTCAAATGATCATAGTACCTCGATGACGCTTTCGAAAGTTGCCTAAAAATGATCAAGTCCCTTAAAGGAAAAATTGCCCAAAGATACTTGGCACCATTGCAATCATGGTCTATACGATGACCCGCGCCCGTCCCGTTCACATCCTAAACGCAAGATTGTCCACCAAGTACAATGGTGGAACAAAAATTGTTAAAAGGGTTAAAAACATAGAAAAATCTTTGAGTAAATTTAGGGGTAAACCACTCTTAGTTACTTGATCAAACTTGCAAAAACACTTGCCATTTTTTAAAACACACTCTCAAAACAACTTTCAAAAACATTGAAAACCTTTTCAAAAGACATGTACCTTTGTATACATCCCAACATGGATCATTACAAAGGTTGCCACCACATTGGCCTCTTTTCAAAACATTTTTCAAACCCACACACACAAAGCACCATTTCAAACAATTGAAAATTAAGGAAAGTTGATCTAAGCAAGTAACTAAGAGCCCATGGATAACCATGGATAGAAAGGGTGCTAATACCTTCCCTTTCTATAATCTACTCCCCGAACCCAAGAAAACATCTCAAAGGTTTTTGCTGTGCTTTTAAACCTTTCCTTAGGATAAAATAAAAAGTCGGTGGCGACTCTTGCTCAACCGAAACATTTGCGAAAACAAACGCAAAAAACCATAGTCAGTTCTCCCACCGTATCACAGAACTGGCGACTCTGCTAGGGATAAGCTTAAAAGTGGAGTAACCTTAGGGCTTAGATCACCCTCTTGCATGACTAATTGTTTGAATTGATTGCTTTATATCTTGGCTCTCTTGTTTGGGTTTACAATCCTACACCCGGATTTTGGGAAACATTCATAGATAGCAATACGTTGTGGAAACTGTGCGGGGTATACCGACACGGTCGAAGCAATAGCTATATTAGTGCGACATATTTGTGAGTACCGGTAAACCTTGAGTTCAATCAAGGAGAGTACGGGGCCGCTGAGTGATGTCACTAAGCACTAATGACCTAGAACCTTACTTGACCATCTTGGCCTTTTATTAGGGGTAGTGAGATGACCGGCTTTGGTGCAGTCCGAAGTTGGTAGATACTCGATACTACACTCATTGAGGGTTGTTTTCTTGGAATATTTTGGTCGCTAGTTAAGTGGCTAAACCAAAACAATGAACGATGAAACCAATCCAGTGATATTGAGCTCCTTAGAACCCAATTACTATTTATAGGACAGGTTTTTAAGCCAACTACACTCAAGAGGGTACTTACCTATGAAACCCCATGCAAGCCTGAAACTAGGGTTTGGTGTGATTTGCTTGTACATATGTTTGTGCATACATCATGAACATCATAAAGCATCATATGCATTTACTAACCACTTCAAGGGTTTAGATCTTCATCTTTGTTCTTGTTTTGTAGGTCATGGAAATTCCTCGTAGAAAAACCATCCAAGTTAACCTTGTGAGAATCTCTCCTCAACTCAAGGAGCTCACATCAAGAATTCTGGAAAGCTCATCCTTCAGTGAAAGACATGGTAGACTGCTCAGCTTAGTCAACACCAACATTGAAGAAGACATGATGAAAGTGCTATTCCAGTTCTTTGACCCTCTTCACCACTGTTTCACTTTCCCTGACTATCAGTTGGTACCCACTTTGGAGGAATTTTCTCAACTCCTGAGAATTCCTATCCTCAATCAACTACCTTTCAACGGTACGGAAAAGGAACCACAGCCGGAAGATGTTGCTCGAGCATTACATCTACAGCCTTCTGACATCAAGGGGCATTGGGAAACTAGAAGCGGTGTCAAGGGCTTCTTAGCAAAATTCTTGTTTGAGAAGGCACAAGAGTGTTGGAACTCATTGGACCTACAAGCCTTTGAAGAGATTGTGGCACTCCTCATCTATGGGTTGGTCTTGTTCCCAAATTCTGACCAATTGGTAGATGTCAACGCCGTCAAAATCTTCTTGTCCAGAAATCCAATACCAACATTACTTGGGGACATCCTTCACTCATTTTACACACGAACAATGAGAAAGAGGGGTGTTCTCATGTGCTGTACTCCTCTCCTTGCAAGGTGGTTTATTTCGCACCTTCCACAATCTGTCTTGAAGAATGACCAAGGCTCAAGGTGGTCCCAACGGTTGATGACTCTTACTCACTCTGATGTACATTGGTGTTCTCGGTCCAGAGAAAATGTCATCATCGTCGATCATTGTGGAGAGTTTCCTAATGTTACTTTACTTGGAATCAGAGGGGGTATCACCTACAACCCTTGCCTAGCTTTGAGGCAATTTGGATATGCACGAAGAGATGGCCCTCACGACATGTTGATTCCCGACCTAGTTTTTGACTTCGACAACGATGCGCAAGGACTTCGCCAAAGATTCATCAGAGCTTGGGGAAGGCCCAACAAGGTTGATAGCAAGACACTGGGACACAAGAACTCCATCCCTCTTGAACCTTATCTCAAGTAGGTACGAGCCCGAGCCCAAAGTCTAATGATGCCTTATCCTCATGTTCTCCCTGTGACTAAAGAGCCCGTCAAGGAAGGAGAGGTTCCCTACACCATCCTACATCCTGACATGCCTACATCGTGGGAGGAGATGCAGAAGAGTTGGATCCAACTCAAGGAGGAACGAAACACTTTTGAAGCCAGCTTCTACGCCAGCGAGAAGAAGGTTTTAGAGCTCACCCGCCGACTCCATGAACAAGAGGCCCTTAACAGCTACATTGCGCCAAAGAGGATGCGCAACGTCTTTTTACCTTGAGGAGTTGTTTTTGTGATATTTGGCCCATGGGGCATTTATGTACTAACAAATCTTTTCTTATTAATATGACGTGCGTTCTTTTTGTTTGCAACAATTGTGAATTTCTAAAACCCTTGAATGCATTGCATAGATAGCATCTCATGCATCATGTGCATAACAGGTACCCATTTTTCTACAGGTTGCTTAATCTTCTTCGCTGTTTATTTGGAACAGTCATCATGAATCCAGACTCATCCAGTGAGCAAGCAATCAAGGCCCTTCAGGCCCAAAGTGCCCAGTTTCAAGAGATGGTCCTAAGCCTGGCCCAAGGTCAGCAAGAGTTGAAGGCTCTGCTCCTAAAGAAGAAGAAGAAGAAGAGGACTGCGTTATTCAACACTGGACGCAGATTTGGGAACACACTCCATAATGAGGCTGATCCAACTACTTCCTCTGCAGAGAAAGACAGTCCCCAAGGGGAAGGAGCTCCTAGTCCTGCAGTCTCTGACAACGAGACGGACTATAATGACGAACAATACCCACCTGCTGCTGACCGGTACAAGCAATTAGAGGACCGCTTGAGCGCCATGGAGATTCAGAATGTGCCGGGACTGGATTTCGGAGATTTGGGGTTATCTTCCGGGGTAGTAATCCCACACAAGTTCAAGGCGCCTGCCTTTGCCAAATACGACGGGGCTTCCTGTCCAAATCTGCATCTCAGATCGTACGTAAGGAAGATCCAACCTTACACGGCAGATAAAAATCTTTGGATCCACTTCTTCCAAGATAGCCTTTCGGGGTCACAGCTTGAGTGGTTCTATCAACTAGATGGAACTAGTATCCGACATTGGGAAGATTTGGCGACCGCATTTTATAGACAATATCAATACAATTCTGACCTCGCTCCTACGCGTACCCAACTTCAGGGTATGTCTCTAGGAACGGGCGAAGGGTTCAAAGAATATGCACAAAAATGGAGAGATTTGGCTGGCAGGGTGCAGCCTCCATTGACTGATCGTGAGCTGGTTGATATGTTTCTAGGGACCTTGTCTGGTCCATTCTTCAATCATCTGGTTGGTAATTCCTCCGCTGGGTTTACGGATTTGATCCTGACGGGTGAAAGGATAGAGGCTGGCATCAGGTCAGGAAAGATATAAAAAGCTGCCTCCGCAAGTACTGAGAAGAGGCCTTTCAAGAAAGAAGCAAGTGCCGTCTATGATCCTAGAAGACAAATCAAGCCAGAAAGCCGCCAAGCCATCAATGCCTTGGTCATTTCAAAACCTGTTGCTGCTCCTCAGCAGTACAATCAACAAAGAGGTGAAAGGCCCAAGAGGCAGTATACTCGGCTGAGTATGACCTTGTCACAAATCTTGCCGCAACTGTTATCAACCAACTTAGTGACCATCAAAGAGGCTCCGAAGGCCGTGAACACTGCATCTCCTAAATATAACCCAAATGCCCGTTGTGCTTATCATTCTGATAGCCCCGGGCATACTACTGATGATTGCTGGGCCCTGAGAAATAAAGTGCAAGACCTTATCGACGCGAAGGAAATTCAGTTTGAGGCGCCTGAGAGGCCAAATGTTGTAACTGCTCCTATGCCCCAGCATAGAGTAAATGCCATTGAGGAAGATTTGTATGCTGTTTCGGTGAATGATGTTGCTACCCCTCTAGTGACTGTTAAGAGGAACCTACTACTAGCCAGTTTATTTCCGGGTTGTAGCAAGGGTTGCCTCTTGTGTGCTGTTATCCCTACCGGTTGTCCGCTGCTGAAATCAGGCATCCAAAGCCTGATGGATAGCAAAGAAATTCTGTTCAAGAAAACTGCTGTTCCGTTTGTTTCCGCTGAAGAAGTATCTGTCGTCACAATCTTCAATCCTACCAAGGCTCCCCCGAGGAAGCCAGTCCAAATTATGTCTGTTGCACCCATTACTATTACTGTTCCGGGGCCTCTCCCCTATGAATCTAACAAGGTTGTCCCATGGCATTATGGGGCAGACGTGTATGTGCTTGGAGTGAAGCAGGAGTTCAACACCAATACCAGTATCAGTAACATCATTGGTCCTGCCAAGATTACTCGCAGTGGCAGGCTCTTCTCGCTTGACATTGCACCGCCAGTTATCCGAAAACCTCTTATCATCACACCCGCAAGTGTGCATGTTCCAATTCAAGTTCCTGTTTCTACTACTGCCGCCGAGTCCTCTGATGCTCGGGGCAAAGAAGTTGCTACCGATTTTCCTGCCAGGACGGAGGCACCAAAAAAGACTGTTGTTGAAGCCTCCCAACAAGAAATGGAGGAAATCCTTAAGATCATTAAAAAGAGTGACTTCAATGTTGTTGAACAGTTGGGGCATACCCCCTCCAAAATCTCTATGCTATCATTGCTGCTATGCTCAGAGGCCCATGCAAAGGCCCTGATTTCATTTCTGAAAACGGCCCATGTGCCGCAAGAAACCTCTGCAGATCAATTCACTGACTGTGTGGCTAATTTGACAGCTGACAATGGTTTGGGGTTCTCGGATGCTGACCTGACCGCCAAAGGGAAAAATCACAATGATGCCCTGCATGTCTCTATAGAATGCAGGGGCACTACTCTCGCACACGTGTTGGTGGATACCAGTTCTTCCCTGAATGTTTTTCCCAAGAAGGCCTTGGATCGGTTAGACTGTGAGGGCCTGTAATTGAAGCCTAGTAACATCATTGTTAGAGCCTTCGACGGTTCTAAGAGGATGGTGCACGGTGAGGTAGACATTCCTATTCGTGTGGGTTCCCAAGTCTTCGACTCAACGTTCTATGTAATGGATATTCGTCCATCTTATTCCTGCTTGTTGGGTCGACCCTGGATTCACAAGGCTGGGGCAGTAACATCCACTCTACACCAAAAGCTCAAATACCCTGTCAAAGGGAAGATTGTTACTATGCAGGGTGAGGAGGAATACATGGTAAGTCACTTGAATTCATTCCGGTATATCGAGATGGACGGGGAGTTTATTGAAACCCCCTTTCAGCATTTTGAAGAGGTTCCTCCAACGTTGGCATCAGCTGAGGAAGTGGTTGAAGAAGACTTTCCTCTGAAGATGGCTTCCCTGAAGGATGCCCGGGCTGTAATCGAGAAAGGCAAGTGCGCCAACTGGGGTCAGCTTCCTGACTTCACTCAAAAGACCGACAAGTTTGGGCTGGGCTTCACTGCAGAGGCTCAGAGGGCTGTGCGCAAGGAAAGGATCAGAAAGGCTCTGGTGTTTATAACCAATCCAAGGGTGAATGCTATCGAGGAGGACGTAGAGGAAGCAGAGTTTGACAGTTGGATCTATCCGACCACCAGCAACGGACCAAGCAACTGGGCGGCAAAGGATTTTACACCTATTACATTTGTCACGCAGTAATTAACTCTTTTGATTTTCAATTTGTAACAAACAATATGTTGAAACTGTTATTGGCTCGGTGTCCTACCCGGGGCATCATAGCTCCATTTGTGAGGGCTTTTTGTATGACATTTCCATATATCATTAATCAAAACATTGGACGTTTGTTGCATTTCAAATCTTGTGCTCTTTTTCTTTCTGTGTTATATATTGCAAAACAACTATATTTACACACACTCACTTATACAGGTTTCAATCCACTCTGGATCTCACTGGTAACGGCTCTGCTACCACCAGTTATGACTTCGAGAATCCGATCAACTTGGCCAAAGACGAAGGTGAAGATGATTGCGAAGTGCCTGGTGAACTCGCAAGACTGCTACTCCAGGAAGAGAGGGCCATTCATCCGCATGAAGAGCCGGTGGAAACAGTGAACCTGGGTACTGAGACAGATAGAAAAGAGGTTAAGATTGGTGCCAATCTAGAGCTCAGCGTGAAGCAACGATTGATCCAGATGCTACATGACTACATGGAAATCTTTGCTTGGTCTTACGAAGACATGCCTGGTTTGGATGCCGACATTGTGGTTCATCACCTGCCTACCAAGGAAGATTGCCCTCCAGTAAAGCAAAAGGTCCGCCGTATGCGTCCAGAGATGTCCGAAAAGATCAAAGCTGAGGTTATGAAGCAATTCGATGCCGGGTTTCTAGCAGTGACTTCTTACCCTCAGTGGGTTGCCAACGTGGTGCCAGTGCCGAAGAAGGATGGAAAGGTCAGAATGTGTGTCGACTACAGGGATCTAAACAGGGCAAGCCCCAAGGATGACTTCCCCCTACCTCACATCGACGTTCTTGTTGACAATACTGCTCAACACAAGGTGTTCTTCTTCATGGATGGCTTTTCAGGGTATAATCAGATCAAGATGGCTCCGGAAGATATGGAAAAGACTACCTTTGTTACTCAGTGGGGCACCTTCTGCTACAAGGTCATGCCATTCGGGTTGAAAAATGCTGGGGCAACCTACCAACGTGCCATGGTTGCTTTATTTCATGACATGATCCATCATGAGATTGAGGTATATGTTGATGACATGATTGCAAGGTCCCAAACTGAGGAGGAACACCTTGACCATCTGCGGAAGCTGTTTGACCGATTGAAGTTATACAAGCTGAGGTTGAATCCCAACAAACGCACCTTTGGTGTGAGGTCTGGAAAATTGCTAGGTTTCATTGTAAGCGATAAAGGTATTCAGGTGGACCCTGCCAAGGTAAAAGCCATACAAGAGATGCCAACTCCCAAGACAGAGAAAGAAGTCAGAGGCTTTCTGGGACGACTGAATTACATTGTCTGTTTCATCTCACATCTAACTGCTACCTGTGAGCCAATCTTCAAATTGCTGAAGAAAGATCAAGTAGTACGTTGGAACGATGAATGTCAGGTTGCTTTCGAAAATATAAAGGAGTATCTCCAAGAGCCACCCATTCTTATGCCACCAGTGGAAGGGAGACCTCTGATACTATACTTGACAGTGCTTGACAATTCAATGGGGTGTGTGCTGGGGCAGCATGACGAGTCTGGCCGAAAAGAGCACGCTATTCATTACCTGAGCAAAAAGTTTACCGACTGTGAGTCTCGTTACTCACTGCTCGAGAAAACTTGCTGCGCTCTGGTATGGGCTGCTCGCCGGCTGAGACAGTATATGCTGACTCACACTACTCTGTTGATTTCAAAAATGGATCCCATCAAGTACATATTCGAAAAGCCTGCTCTGTCTGGAAGAATAGCAAGATGGCAAATGATCTTGACAGAATATGATATCCAGTACACAACTCAAAAAGCAATCAAGGGAAGTGTATTGGCAGACCATTTGGCACACCAACCTGTGGACGATTACCAATCATTAAACTTTGAATTTCCGGACGAAGATATCATGGTAGTAACAGATTGTGAAGTGCCTGGACCGGATGAAGGACCTGAGGAAGGATCCCGATGGTCTATGCATTTTGACGGAGCCTCCAACGCTTTGGGTAATGGCATCGGCGCTGTGATCATATCCCCCAAAGGCACTCATACTCCACTCACCGCCCGGCTGTGTTTCAACTGCACCAATAACATGGCAGAATATGAGGCATGTATCATGGGTCTTCAAGCTGCAATCGACTTAAGGATCAAGTTTCTAAGTGTCTTCGGAGATTCCTCTCTCGTGATCAATCAGATCAAAGGCGAGTGGGATACAAAACACCCGAATCTTATTCCTTACAAGGAGTATGTGTTGACTTTGCTGCCCCACTTTGAAGAGATAACTTTCAAACACTTCCCGAGAGAGGAGAATCAGCTAGCGGACGCACTAGCTACGATGTCTTCAATGTTCAAAGTCCAATGGGACAATGAGGCTCCCCGGATCATTATCTGGAAGTTGGACGAACCTGCACACTGCTGCGATCTTGAGGCCGAAAAGGTGACTGAAAAACCCTGGTATCATGAGGTGAAGAGATATTTGGAAGCTCAGGAATACCCTGAAGGTGCATCTGTCAACGACAAGAAGTTCATGAGAAGGTTTGCGGCAAAATTCTTCCTCAGCAACGACATTCTCTACAAACAGAATCATGATTCAACTCTACTGCGTTACGTGGATAAGGCTGAAGCAGAGAAGATCATGATAGAACTGCATGAAGGTACATTCGGAACGCATTCTAGTGGACATACCATGGCAAAGAAAATCCTTCGGGCAGGATATTTCTGGTCCACAATGGAAGCCGACTGTTACCAACATTCTCGAACTTGTCATAAATGCCAGATCTATGTTGATAAGGTGCACATCCCTCCGGTTCCTCTGAACGTCCTGACGGCACCTTGGCCTTTTGCAATGTGGGGCATCGATATGATCGGTGAGATCCGACCAACGGCATCCAACGGACATCATTTCATCCTAGTAGCAATTGATTACTTCACGAAGTGGGTAGAAGCAGCTTCCTACGCCACCGTAACCAAGAGCGTCGTGGCACGTTTCATTCGGCATAACCTGATCTGTCGGTACGGCGTCCCAAAAAGAATCATTACGGACAATGGTACCAATCTCAATAACAAGATGATCACTGAACTCTGCGAGCAATTCAAGATACAACACCACAACTCTTCTCCTTACCGGCCGAAGATGAATGGGGCTGTAGAAGCAGCTAATAAAAACATCAAGAAAATTGTGCAGAAGATGGCGGTGACCTACAAAGATTGGCATGAAATGTTACTGTTTGCTCTTCATGGGTACCGTACCTCAGCAAGGACGTCAACCGGGGCAACACCCTTTTCCTTGGTCTATGGCATGGAGGCAGTCTTGCCGATTGAAGTCCAGATACCCTCTCTCCGGATAATGAAGGATGCAAACTTGAGTGAAGATGACTGGATCCAGACTCGACTTGATCAACTAAACCTAATTGACGAAAAGAGACTCACCGCTATCTGTCATGGTCAGACATACCAAAAACGGATGATCAGGGCATTTAACAAGAAAGTCAGACCACAAGAGTATCAAGTTGGGGACCTGGTAATCAAGCGCATCATCCTTCCTCAAAGTGATCCCTGGGGCAAATGGACCCCTACATACGAAGGGCCATTTGTGGTTAAACATGTGTACTCAGGAGGAGCCATGATTCTAACCACCATGGATGGTGACGACCTTCCTCACCCCGCCAATGCAGACATAGTAAAAAGATACTACGCATGAATAAAAAACCCGCTAGGTTGACATACCTAGGCAAAAATAAAGGCTCCCCGACGAACCAAAAGGGTTCGGGCAAAAATAAGGGATGAAAATGAAAAAAATCTGTACACCCGGCAAGTTGAAAACCTGAAAAGGTGGCTTGGGCAAAAATGGGTATCCCGGTGGACTGAAAACCCGAAAGGGCGGTCCAGGCAAAAGTTAGGGATAAAGCGTAACACTATGTCTCATTGGATCACCTTGCATCCAGAATTCGGCATCAACTATCTGGCTCAGACTTCGGCATCGATCAATCAGCTTCATCTTCAACTAAGCAGCAAAGTGATGAGACGCTTGAAGACATAAAGGCGATAGCAGAGTTGGAACCCAGTGGGAATATTGTGCACATGGCTGTTTTGTTTCCTTTTCAAAATTGTATAAACTTTATGTTGTTCGGCGGCGTTCTCTTACTAGGACGTCAGCCTCTTGTACAAAAACGCCTATTTACAGGCAAATTTCAAAATCAATACAGATTCAGTTTTCCAAACAAATTGCCAATTGTTTTTCCTTTTTTCTGTTTTGTCTTGCGAAGAACGTCCAATGTTCATTTTTGATATATGCATTTGACATTAAATTGCTGATTCATAAATATTTGCATATGAAACAAAAGACTAATTACAGGTGACATCAGAAACAGGGGCAATGTAAAGTTGTCTGATGCAGTCTGGTTGCTTTGTCCGCCAAAGTACCAAGGTAGGTTCAACTGAAGAATGTGACCAAATTATCTCAACTCCCCGCAGAGTAAGACAAGATTCAGCAACACTCTCCCCAGGAGGAGTTAGTCTATCATCAGCCCTACAATAGGCACCCTATTCCCCTGGCAAGTCAGCAATACTCTTCTCCAGCAGAGTTAGTTTACGATCAACCTAAAGGAGGTTGGGTATCCCCAGAAGATATCAACTTGCCCCAGCGAAGTATAGGCATTCCTCAGCAAGCATCCTAGGCAGTCTTGATCTAAGATTGTTCCCCGGCGGAATACAGACACCCCAGTGGAACCATTTACCAGTACAGTCTGAGGGTTCCCCCAGGAAAGTGGAAATCCATATTCCCCGCAGATCTTGAAGCTTATCCCCAGTAGATTCTGGAAGCTTATCCCCTGTAGAGTACGGACGTCTCTCCCGAGCTTTATTCAAAGTTATTCCTCACAAGGACTTATAACTGGGTTATCCTCAGCTAATTACCACAGAAGATCGCCCTCGGCAAAGTTCTTCCTATCCCCGGCGGAGTTCATCAAAGTTCCCCAACATAACTTATCAACACAATCCCCAGCAGAGTTAATCATTATTGTCCCCAGCGGAGTTAATCATTATTGTCCCCAGCGGAGTTAATCATTATTATCTCCAGCAAAGTCCATCATTGAAATCCTCGGCGGAGCTCTCATCAAAACTTCAGCGAAGTATCTCTTCCCACAGAGCAACTCCCCTCAGGGTAATCTCTCCAACAAGTTTATTCCCCAACGGAGCCATCTTCCCCTACCGGTGTATTCTTGCAAATCATCATCCCCAGCGGAAGTAAAGAGCTCTACTCTTCAACGTCAGCCCAGGATTTAATTCCCCGGCCGGTCGTCGAGGATTTATTTTCCTAGACGAAAATACATTCATAAACAGTTCTCATTTCATACATCTTGCTTACATACATGATAAAGTGCATACACCACTATCTCATGCTGAACATCATGACATCATGCATTTCATACATCTTGACATTGCATACAACTGATGTTTTGTCTTTTCAGGGAAAAAGACAATCCAAAAGACGACTACCTTCAACTGTCACTATTTCCAGATTCGATTCCTGTATCCAGCCAGGGCATATCTGTTGACAACATTTTCCAGACTCGATTCCTGTATCTAGCCAGGGCACGTCTGAAGAGTTTCCAGATTCGATTCCTCTATCCAGCCAGGGCATATCTGTTGACAACATTTTCCAGACTCGATTCCTGTATCTAGCCAGGGCACGTCTGAAGAGTTTGAAGATTCGATTCCTGTATCCAGCCAGGGCATATCTGTTGACAACTATTTCCAGACTCGATTCCTGTATCTAGCCAGGGCACGTCTGAAGAGTTTGAAGATTCGATTCCTGTATCCAGCCAGGGCATATCTGTTGACGACTATTTCCAGACTCGATTCCTGTATCTAGCCAGGGCACGTCTGAAGAGTTTGAAGATTCGATTCCTGTATCCAGCCAGGGCATATCTGTTGACGACTATTTCCAGACTCGATTGCTGTATCTAGCCAGGGCACGTCTGAAGAGTTTGAAGATTCGATTCCTGTATCCAGCCAGGGCATATCTGTTGACGACTATTTCCAGACTCGATTCCTGTATCTAGCCAGGGCACGTCTGAAGAGTTTGAAGATTCGATTCCTGTATCCAGCCAGGGCATATCTGTTGACGACTATTTCCAGACTCGATTCCTGTATCTAGCCAGGGCACGTCTGAAGAGTTTGAAGATTCGATTCCTGTATCCAGCCAGGGCATATCTGTTGACGACTAATTCCAGATTCGATACCTGTATCCAGCCAGGGCATATCTGCGAGCAACCGATTGTAGATTCGATACCTGTATCTAGCCAGGGCGTGTCTGCGTGAAGAGATTGAAGATCAACACCTGTAACAAGCCAGGAAACCATCTTCCTTTCTCAAAATACACAAGTTCTCGCTAAGGAATCTCTTACGCGATCGACACTTCCAAATGGCATCTATAAGCCCATTCCCGACAAGGTTCTGTCACGTCCCCAGATGGCATCTATAAGCCCATCTCTCTATCCACCATCTCTCCAAATGGCATCTATAAGCCCATTCCCGCCATCACATTGCTGATACTCTACTATGCGAGTGCAAATTTCCGGGCACTCTAGTGTCCAATCTTCTTTTACCTTCGAGTCGTGAAAGGCAAAATTGCCAATCTAACTCTTCAGGTTCAAGAAGATTGAACAGGGGCAACTGTTGTACCCCAAAATTTGCCCTCTCTTTCTTCAGGAAACCATCTTGGATTTTCAAGGTCCCTCTGAAACAAATCCAAGTCCTGAGTTATCTTTTTTTGCCCAAGCAGACCATTTACAAGAGCAAGATGATCACACAAGCTCTAAAGACAACGCTTTTATCTTGATAAGAAAAATTAAATTCTAAACACTTGAAATGTTTCTTTAAAAAAAATGAGTGTTTAAGAAAAAAATCAGCGTTTCAGAACTTCTGGACCAATTCTGGATAAAAACGGTCAGAAGTTGCAAGCTTGGCTCAGCGTAGTCAGAAGTTGGCTCTTCAACAGCTACATCAGCTCAATCAGAAGTCGTAAACGTGGTTCAGTATGTAAGCCTCAGACAGAACATGACTCTTTCAGCAGTTACGCAAGCTCAGTCAGAATTTGCTAAAGGAATGCAAAAGAAGCAGGAAAGTCTGAAGGCTCTTTCAGAACATGCTGAAATCAGAAGATGAAAAGGTCATAAGAGTGGGTGTTACACTGATACAGAATCTCTAAGCCCAGGAGGTCCAGAAGCAAATCCAAGGAACGTATCAGAAAATCAGGAGAATCCCCAGAACTTACTAAGACAACAGGAAGCCAAGGCCAGAGCATGGTTTACGCTGTTCTTTTTGAAATAGAACTGCTGATTCAACGTTGGTTTCCATTACCAGAATATTAATGTTGATAGGTCTTATCACCATTTAATGCTCATTAATGCTTCCAACCACTCCTGGACATTCATCCAAGTAATCCCTTCACGTGTGGCTTGGAAAACGCCTTTATGCAGATTCTGGCATGGGTCTACACGCCACCGCCCACTTAAGAGGTCACTTCTCTCCAATCCACGCCTGCTGCTGCAGCCTAGGCTGAAGGCTATCTGTTATCACAACTTCCCAGGAATTTCTGTCAAAGAACAATTCAAACTCTGTTGGCGCTTTAATGTTCAAGGCACCCACAAGAACTTTGCCTAAAAATAGAGAGTCATTGTCCACTGCAAAAGGGCGTTCAAAAAAACAGAAAAATTGCTAAGAGAGAAACAGAAACCCTTAGCAAAATAGTGTTCTGAAACTCTGCCAAAATCTCCAGTTTGTTTCATAATTTTGAATTTCTCATCTTCAAACTTTATCCAATACCCAGTTTTCTGTGTGAACTAAAAAACCTCTTTTCAAACTTCTGACCCTACATACGCATTCACCTTCACCTGCCTTTTTCCAAAAAAAAGAATCTGTCCAGAACACCACCAGAGCCAAAAGCTAGCTTTCACCCACAAACTTTTCCAACAGCCAGGTAAGCACCTGCTGACCTTCATCACGCTGCTAAGCATCATCAGCTGTGCATACTCAAATAAACATAATGTAAATATCATGTTGTTGCTGTTTATATTCTGAGGACTTTCATACCTCAGAACGTTCTGAGCCAGTGTAGGACTTGCCTGTGACCTTGTTGGTTCTGCCCTCTGAAACATTTTGACATTTGCTGGATCTGTTCCAAATATGTTTCCTGTTTTGTGGAATAACAACAAAATTGCAGATGTTCTGATTAGTACAGGGAAAAGCCAAGTGCTGACTTTGACGTTAGCACATCTGAAGCCTGTTTTGCTGTCAATAATATCAGAACCTCTGAGAGTTATTGTCTTTCCAGCAGAATCAGAACTTCTGGTTTCTCCACTAACAAACTTCTGTCTTGCAGCGCAGGGGGGTCAGAACTTCTGATTTCCCCACTAACAGGGGTCTGTTTTGCAGGTGCCAGAGTCAGAAGTTCTGACTCATACAGTTTAACCAAGAGGTTGATCATCTGACAGCGGATCCGAGTCAGAACTTCTGATGACCTCTCAGCAGCGCGCTGGCTCCCTCTCTCTCTCTCTCTCTCTCTCTCTCTATATATATATATATCTTATTTTTTTTCTATTTTATTTTTTGTCTATTTTTCTCGTTGAACCCCCCATGTATAAATGTGTATCCCCATCCCCTAATTGTTGTAATAGCGTAGGATTTTATATTTCCGCTTCTTATTGCTAGTAATTAGGACGTGTATGGCAAGATAAAATGAAATAGAAAATCCTAACTCAAAGAAAAAACTCTTGTATGCAATAAAACACACTTGCACACTAACACCCCTAGGGTTACATCCACTTGTTGCCTTTCAAAATTGGGCCATATTGCATGTTAGGTCTCTTTGGGCAAAACGAACAATTCAAATGATCATAGTCCCTCGATGACGCTTTTGAAAGTTGCCTAAAAATGATCAAGTCCCTTAAAGGAAAAATTGCCCAAAGATACTTGGCACCATTGCAATCATGGTCTATACGATGACCCGCGCCCGTCCCGTTCACATCCTAAACGCAAGATTGTCCACCAAGTACAATGGTGGAACAAAAATTGTTAAAAGGGTTAAAAACATAGAAAAATCTTTGAGTAAATTTAGGGGTAAACCACTCTTAGTTACTTGATCAAACTTGCAAAAACACTTGCCATTTTCAAAACACACTCTCAAAACAACTTTCAAAAACATTGAAAACCTTTTCAAAAGACATGCACCTTTGTATACATCCCAACATGGATCATTACAAAGGTTGCCACCACATTGGCCTCTTTTCAAAACATTTTTCAAACCCACACACACAAAGCACCATTTCAAACAATTAAAAATTAAGGCAAGTTGATCTAAGCAAGTAACTAAGAGCCCATGGATAACCATGGATAGAAAGGGTGCTAATACCTTCCCTTTCTATAATCTACTCCCCGAACCCAAGAAAACATCTCAAAGGTTTTTGCTGTGCTTTTAAACCTTTCCTTAGGATAAAATAAAAAGTCGGTGGCGACTCTTGCTCAACCGAAACATTTGCGAAAACAAACGCAAAAAACCATAGTCAGTTCTCCCACCGTATCACAAGTAATCACGTAGAATTCAAGAAAAAAAAGAAAACCGTTTGGGCCTGAGTGTTGAGATTCTGGGCACGTTTGGATTGGCTTTTGATTGCAAAAGTTTCCTTGAGATGCCAGGAGTGTGTTTTGATGGGAATTAGGGCTTAAAACTTGCTGTAAGGAGGTTTTCAGTTTTCAAGTTTATGTGACAATTTTGCAATTTTGTATGGCCGTTTTTGGAGCTCTTAGGTCGTGTTCTTGTTTGTGATCCCTTGTATACATGTTATGTAATGAGTTTTGATAAGAATTATGGCCAATAATGCCTTGCATTCATGCTTAAAATTTTGCTATAAACTCCATTAAAACACCTTCCATCTTTGTACCAAAATTTGAATTCTTGCTAGCTTTAGCCCTTTGCACGAATTTGGGATGTGTATAATGGTGGTTCAAAGCTAATCAAAGCAAGATATGCCCCTTAATTAATCTTTTTGATTTTCATTTGATTTTTAAAAGATTTAAAATGAATTAAATTCAATAAAATCAAATAAAAATGAAAAAGTTAATTTTAAATTTTGAAATAAAATGTGGGACACGTGGGAAGCATGGACAAGCTGATTCAAGTGGAAAAAGTGGGCCCCTTTTGTCAAAAATGAAATTTCAAGGATAAATGATTTTGGCCATTTCACAAAAATTTCCCAACTTGTCCAATTCATATCTTGCTTAATTTTTAAGCTTTGATCATGTTCTTGGACATTTTGGAAAGGTCTTGAAGTCCTATAACCAATGTCTTTGGTCCCATGTCATTTTGATTTACCAATCTCAAGTTATGGTCTTTGACTTAAAGTCCCCTTTTGTTGACTTTTGAAAATGACCTATAATGTTGAAATTGATAACTTTTTGTGAGAGCATTTCTTGGACTTGGAATGTGAAGATGAGTTGTAGGAAATGTCCTCCCCTTAAAGATGAGCATTGGATGGGATTTTTCTGATGAACCATGAAAAAGTTATGCCTTGGTCAAGTTACAGTTGACTTTTCAGCTGTCCAAAAATAGAAACTTTTGCATCTTGAGTCTTTTTGAGCCATACTTTTGAGAATCATGATCAAGAATTGATCAAATGATGTTTGTGGCTTTAAAATAAGATGTTGACCAAAAATTTTGACTTTTGACTGCCAAATGACCATTTTGCCCCTACAGTTGACTGTTGAGCAATTAGGGTTTTTGACTGTGCAACTTGACCTTGTGAGCCTTGAAACTTGACAAGTAGGTGCTTGACAATGTGTATGGGCACATGTGACTTGATTGAGCCCTTGAAAACCTCAACTTCCTTGCAAGAACCAAAACCCTAGTTTGACTGGCTTAGGAGGATGGTTGACTGTGTAGCCCTTGAGTAGACTTTGAACCCTTTGAGGCAAAACTTTGAAGATTATGGGAGGGAAAATTTTGGGGTACAACAGTTGCCCCTTTTCAATCTTCTTATACCTGAGGATGTAGATTGGCTTGTGTGCCTTTCGTGATCCGAGGGTGGAAGATGATTGAACACTAGAGTGCCCAGAAATTTGCACTCACATAGTAGAGTATCAGCAGTGTGATGTCGGGAATGGGCTTACAGATTCCATTTGGAGAGATGATGGATGGGAGGATGGGATTAAAGATGCCATCTGAATGTGTGACAGAACCTTGTCGGGAATGGGCTTATAGATGCCATTTGGAAAGATGGTGGATAGGTGAATCTGAATAAGAAATAGAATAGCTTCCGTGTCTGGAGAATATCTAGTCTGTGTCGAATTACTGACGTCTGAATAAATGGTAGAATGACCGCCGTGTCTGGGGTATATCCATACTGCATGAGTAACAGAATGTCATCCAAATCTGGATCGTATCTGGATCTTATCTGGACTGAACAATAGAAGAGCATCCGGGATGGAGCATCTCTAAGTTGTCTTTTAGAAGTTTGAATCTGAATAAGCAATAGAACAGCGTCCGGATCTGGAGCATCTCTAGGCTATATCTGAAAGGGAATCTGAATAAGTATCAGAACGTCACCATGCCTGGGTCACATCTGAACTATCTCTAGAAGGAGTCTTGAATAAACAAAGGAACAACATCCATATCTGGAGCATGTCTAAGCTATCCCTGAAAGGAAATCTGGAATGAGTATCAGAACGTCGCCATGCCTGGGTCACATCTGGACTATCTCTAGAAGGAGTCTTGAATAAGCAAAAGAACAGCATCCATATCTGGAGCATTTCCAAGCTATCTCTGAAAGGAAATCTGGAATAAGTATCAGAACGTCGCCATGCCTGGGTCACAGCTGAACCATATCTAGAAGGAGTCTTGAATAAGCAAAAGAACAGCATCCATATCTGGAGCATTTCCAAGCTATCTCTGAAAGGAAATCTGGAATAAGTATCAGAACGTCGCCATGCCTGGGTCACATCCGAACTATATCTAGAAGGAGTCTTGAATAAGCAAAAGAACAACATCCATATCTGGAGCATTTCCAAGCTATCTCTGAAAGGAAATCTGGAATAAGTATCAGAACGTCGCCATGCCTGGGTCACATCTGAACTATATCTAGAAGGAGTCTTGAATAAGCGAAAGAACAACATCCATATCTGGAGCATTTCCAAGCTATCTCTGAAAGGAAATCTGGAATAAGTATCAGAACGTCGCCATGCCTGGGTCACATCTGAACTATATCTAGAAGGAGTCTTGAATAAACAAAAGAACAGCATCCATATCTGGAGCATTTCCAAGCTATCTCTGAAAGGAAATCTGGAATAAGTATCAGAACGTCGCCATGCCTGGGTCACATCTGAACTATATCTAGAAGGAGTCTCGAATAAGCAAAAGAACAACATCCATATCTGGAGCATTTCCAAGCTATCTCTGAAAGGAAATCTGGAATAAGTATCAGAACATCGCCATGCCTGAGTCACATCTGAACTATATCTAGAAGGAGTCTTGAATAAGCGAAAGAACATCATCCATATCTGGAGCATTTCCAAGCTATCTCTGAAAGGAAATCTGGAATAAGTATCAGAATGCCGCCATGCCTGGGTCACATCTGAACTATATCTAGAAGGAGTCTTGAATAAGCAAAAGAACAGCATCCATATCTGGAGCATTTCCAAGCTATCTCTGAAAGGAAATCTGGAATAAGTATCAGAACATCGCCATGCCTGGGTCACATCTGAACTATATCTAGAAGGAGTCTTGAATAAGCAAAAGAACAACATCCATATCTGGAGCATTTCCAAGCTATCTCTGAAAGGAAATCTGGAATAAGTATCAGAACGTCGCCATGCATGGGTCACATCTGAACTATATCTAGAAGGAGTCTTGAATAAGCAAAAGAACAACATCCATATCTGGAGCATTTCCAAGCTATCTCTGAAAGGAAATCTGGAATAAGTATCAGAACGTCGCCATGCCTGGGTCACATCTGAACTATATCTAGAAGGAGTCTTGAATAAGCAAAAGAACAACATCCATATCTGGAGCATTTCCAAGCTATCTCTGAAAGGAAATCTGGAATAAGTATCAGAATGTCGCCATGCCTGGGTCACATCTGAACTATATCTAGAAGGAGTCTTGAATAAGCGAAAGAACAACATCCATATCTGGAGCATTTCCAAGCTATCTCTGAAAGGAAATCTGGAATAAGTATCAGAACGTCGCCATGCCTGGGTCACATCTGAACTATATCTAGAAGGAGTCTTGAATAAGCAAAAGAACAACATCCATATCTGGAGCATTTCCAAGCTATCTCTGAAAGGAAATCTGGAATAAGTATCAGAACGTCGCCATGCCTGGGTCACATCTGAACTATATCTAGAAGGAGTCTTGAATAAGCAAAAGAACAACATCCATATCTGGAGCATTTCCAAGCTATCTCTGAAAGGAAATCTGGAATAAGTATCAGAACGTCGCCATGCCTGGGTCACATCTGAACTATATCTAGAAGGAGTCGTGAATAAGCGAAAGAACAGCATCCATATCTGGAGCATTTCCAAGCTATCTCTGAAAGGAAATCTGGAATAAGTATCAGAACGTCGCCATGCCTGGGTCACATCTGAACTATATCTAGAAGGAGTCTTGAATAAGCAAAAGAACAACATCCATATCTGGAGCATTTCCAAGCTATCTCTGAAAGGAAATCTGGAATAAGTATCAGAACGTCGCCATGCCTGGGTCACATCTGAACTATATCTAGAAGGAGTCTTGAATAAGCAAAAGAACAGCATCCATATCTGGAGCATTTCCAAGCTATCTCTGAAAGGAAATCTGGAATAAGTATCAGAACGTCGCCATGCCTGGGTCACATCTGAACTATATCTAGAAGGAGTCTTGAATAAGCAAAAGAACAACATCCATATCTGGAGCATTTCCAAGCTATCTCTGAAAGGAAATCTGGAATAAGTATCAGAACGTCGCCATGCCTGGGTCACATCTGAACTATATCTAGAAGGAGTCTTGAATAAGCAAAAGAACAGAATCCATATCTGGAGCATTTCCAAGCTATCTCTGAAAGGAAATCTGGAATAAGTATCAGAACGTCGCCATGCCTGGGTCACATCCGAACTATATCTAGAAGGAGTCTTGAATAAGCGAAAGAACAGCATCCATATCTGGAGCATTTCCAAGCTATCTCTGAAAGGAAATCTGGAATAAGTATCAGAACGTCGCCATGCCTGGGTCACATCTGAACTATATCTAGAAGGAGTCTTGAATAAGCAAAAGAACAACATCCATATCTGGAGCATTTCCAAGCTATCTCTGAAAGGAAATCTGGAATAAGCATCAGAACGTCGCCATGCCTGGGTCACATCTGAACTATATCTAGAAGGAATCTCTGAATAAACAATAGAATAACATCCGTGGTTGGAGCATCTCTAAGTTATCTCTGAAAAGAAGCCCTGAATGAGCAACAGAATAGCGTCCATCTGGAGCATCTCTGAGCTATTTCTAAACAAGTAACTCTCAATAAGCAACAAAATAGCGTCCATCTCTGGAGCATTTCTAAGCTATCTCTGAAGAGAAAATCTGAATAAGCAAAAAACAGCATCCATATCTGGAGCATTTCCCAGCTATCTCTTTAATCTCTTTAATGTAGATATGCCCTGGCTAGATACAGGTATCGAATCCACAATCAATCGCTCACAGATATGCCCTGGCTAGATGCAGGTATCGAATCTGGAATTGCAACAGTTGATAGTAATCGTCTTTGGATTGACCTTTTTCCTTAAAAAGGAAAAACATCAATTATGCAATGCATGATGTCATGATGTTCTCAGGGAGAAATGAGATTGTGTGATATGATGCGTATGTGCATGCATTGTGTATGTAAGCAAGATGTATGAAAGGTGATATGTTTATGAATGTATTTTCGTCTAGGAAAATAAATCCTTGACGAATGCTGGGAAGTTGAATCCTGGGCTGATGTTAAAGAACAGAGTTCTTCGTTTCCGCTGGGGATAATGGTTGCAAGAACAAACCGGTAGGAGAAGATGACTCCGTTGGGGAATAAACTTGCTGGAGAGATACTCTGCAGGGAATACTTTGTGGGGAAGGGATACTTCACTGAGAATTTGATGATAACTCCGCTGAGGGATACCGTTGATAAGCTTTGTTGAGGGAATTGATGAACTCCGCTGGGGGGTAGGAAGAAACTTCGCCGAGGACGATCTTTCCGTGGTTATTAGCTGAGGATAACCCAGTTATAAGCCCTGGTGGGGAATAACCTTCTGAAATAAAGCCGGGGAGAAGCGTTCGTACTCTGCAGGGGATAAGCTTCCGGAATCTACTGGGGAGGATGATTCAACTCTCTTGGGGAAACTTTTGAACTGTACTGGGGAAGTGGCTCCACTGGTGTGTCTGTATTCCTCCGGGGAACAATCTTATATTAAGACTGCCGGGGATGCTTTCTTAGGAACATCTGTATACTCCGCTGGGGAATATTTAGATCTTCTGGGGATACCCAACCTCCTTAAGGCTGACAGTAACCTAACTCTGCTTGGGGAGAGTGTTGCTGACTTGCTTGGGATACTGTACCTTGTTAGGGTTGATGGGAGACCAACTGCTTGGGAGAGTATTGCTAAATCTTGTCTTAATCCGCGGGGAGTGAAGATGTCTTGGTCAGATTCTTTAGCCGAACCTATCTTGGTACCTGGAGGACAGAGTAACTTGTACAGTTTGGACAACTCTTATTGCCCCTGCTTCTGCGGGAGAAGAAGATACCTGTGGAGGTGTTTGACAACTGCCGATTGACAAATCTTCTTCTGGTAGGCCATTGACGAGATGACGGGACATAGTCGTACGCTTTGATCCCTAATTTTTGCCTGGACCGCCCTTTCGGGTTTTCAGTCCACCGGGATACCCATTTTTGCCCAAGCCGCCTTTTCAGGTTTTCGACTTGCCGGGTGTACAGATTTTTTCATTTCATCCCTTATTTTTGCCCGAACCCTTTTGGTTCGCCGGGAAGCCCTTATTTTTGCCTAGGTGTGTCAACCTAGCGGGTCTTCAATTGTGCGTAGTATTTTTTCGACTATGTCCATGCTCTCAGGATGCGGGGAGGTGCCCCTGTCAGAAGTGTTTTGCCATGCCACCAGAAGATGTTTGATCAGGCAAGATTCGTTGCTGGAATGCCCCAAGTGACTTAGGCGGAGATTTGCCCCAGGCTATTTGGCATTTTGAGAGATTCCTTGAATCTTGAATGGACTGCCCCAGATGATAGACAATGACCATGCCGTGCCCCTGGATTGGAAGTGCTTTTGTTCACTGGATATTCTTCGTGCGAATTTCTCTGCTGTTCGAACAAATAGTCATATGCAAACAGTGTTATATCAAGAATGCAAAGCTTATGTCTGTCTTTAAATTATTTTGAAGATGTAGTTTTGTAAAACAAATGAATTTTTGTAAAACGTGATGTCAACTCATTATTTTACCGCAAGCCTTAAGGAGTCAGGATACCTTTTGTAACAGTATGCTTTCGAACTAACCCATGCTTCAGCTAGGACTTTTTAAGGGTTATATCGGGGCCTGGTTCACGGTTTAAGAAACAGAGGATAAAGGCTCAAATTATTTGTACCCACCCACTCTTCGTGATGTTCTTCAAACCTAAACTCAGCTGCTCGTGCGTTAGACCTTGTTCGAGTCTTTTGCTCTAATATACCAGTGATGGTTCGGATATTGACAATTTACTTTGAATAGGAAGTCATTTCTTTTTTGTTGAGGGTTTGTAGGACCTCTTTCTTTTTGATTTCGCTATCCCTAAATTTTGCCTGAACTGTTTCTTTTGTGATTACAGTCAGCGGGATGCCTCAGCTTTGTAAGTCTCCTTCATAGGTTTTGACTTACTGGGTTTTTATTTTTGAGATATAATGACTGCCTATGCTTATGATTATTCGGAATCATCACTGTCCTCTTTTTTTTAAGGACCTCTTTGGTGCCATTTGTTATGCACTTGGATCAACTGAGAGAACTACCCTGCCCCAGGTTATGATTAAGGGTTTTAAATTTCGAAAAGAAAAACTCCTACTTCTTTGGCTCAGAGAGGGTTAACGAGGGATTATCATCCTTATAACTCCAGTGTTTAGGAATTGAAACAATGCCTGTACCTCATCAGCGGGGTCTGTTCAAAAGCATAATGTAGATTGTGCTATCGTTTTTGTCATCCTCCCTCAAGAGGCTTAGAATTTTCAATTGAGCATTGAACATCACAAAAATGAAAGCAATTTTAAATAGTGAATACGAAATAATTACTTCAAAACAGACATGTGTAGTGCATTAATGAAATAACAATGTTTAACATGAATAAATGTTTGAACAATCAAAAGGAAAATCACAACTTGAAAAATTCTAATGAACAAAAGCCTTCTAGTCTCAGGGCTTGTTACTTCGACTGGTGCATCTTGTAGGGATGGCAGGAGCATTCAGCATGGCCCATATGGGTGAAATCCACAGCTCTTTCGTTAATCAGGTCTTGGATCTTATTCCTCAGAGCCCAGCAGTCGTCGGTGTCATGTCCTGGACTGTCAGAGTGGTACGCACATCTTTCCTCAGGATTGTACTTTAGGGAGGTTGTGTTGAGATTCTTAGGAGGGTCCCTTAACGTCACCAGGTTCAACCTCAACAATTGTTGTAAAGCTTGAGACAGTGACACTTTGAGCTTGGTGAACTGCCTTCTAGGCTTGTCTGGCTTGCTCTGGTCAGCCCGTTGTTCTTGGCGAGGTCGTTGTTGGACCTGTGAAGTAGTAGCAGCTTGGAGAGGCCCGTTCATTAAACCAAACTTTTGACTTCTTGGAGGCTGATTAATGACTTGGTCCCTGACTTGGACTGGTTGCTTCATGTCGTACCTGTCTTGATGGAGTTGACTGATCATGGTCCTCAACTCTTCTTGATCCCGAGCTAAACCTTGGATGAGAGCCCTTTGCCCCAGCATCTGGGTTTTCAATGTGTCTACCTCAGCTTGTAGACGTTACAGTCGCTCATCCTTGTCATCTTCGGGGTTTTGCTTGGCCAGATTCCCCATGAGGAGTGTCCTCAACTCTTCCTGTCCCTTGGACAGGCTTAAGAAGATCTCCCTGAACTGAGTCTCTTGAGCATGAGGTCCCTGGTTATCTTGTTGGGAAGCCATTGCTGAAATAAACAACGAGAAAGGTAAGTGACCTGCAACAAGGGTACCTGTTATGCAATGATGCGTATGTATGCATGCAATGTTTTCAAGGATCTCGCGGGGTAAACAAGAAACTTGTTAGAGTTGGGATCCGATAGCTTGATTGAAGGAACTGCATGTTGTTGAGAGTCCTTCTTCAAGAGTCAAGGCTCACCATATCTAGTGGGTCATAACCCCTGACAACTTTGGCTCGGGGAACTTTCTTCAAGTGTCAAAGCTCACCATATCAAGTGGGTCATAGCCCCTGACAACTTTGTCTAGAGAAAAATAAATCCTCTTTGCCCCTTGCTGGGATAGTTGATTCATCATGACCTACATCACAAGCCCTTGAGATCCTTGAAACGGATTTGTCTTTATGCGGGATGTATGCAATGGTATGATGTTATGCTATGCATGGGGTAACGTAGGTAAACCCTATTACGAGTCCCAATTAAGGACTGTAAGCAAAACCTGCAAGAAACTCAGTAAACCCTGTTATGAGTCCCAATTAAGGACTATAAACAAAACCTACAAGAAACTCAGTAAACCCTGTTATGAGTCCCAATTAAGGACTATAAACAAAACCTGCAAGAAACTCAGTAAACCCTGTTATGAGTCCCAATTAAGGACTATAAACAAAACCTGCAAGGAACTCAGGTGTCAGATAACAAGCATGCAAGTAGTCAAGTTGGAAGGCACACAAGTCACACAAGAGAAACCCTTAGAGTTTAGGCCAGCATGGGGTCTGGGTATTACCCTCTTGAAGTTGGTGGGCTCAACCTGTCCTATTAGAAGTAACCGGGTTCTAATGGTCCCAATATCACTGGATTGCTTTCATTGTTCATCGTTTCGATTTAGCCACTGAACTGGCGACCGAAATATTCCAGGAAAGCAACCCTCAATTGAGTGTAGTATCGAGTATCAACCAACCTCGGACTGCACCAAAGTCAGTTGTCTCACTACCCTAAAGAGGTCAAGATGGTTCAATTAAGGTTCCTAAGGTCAGTTGATGCTTTGCGACACCACGCGGCGGCCCCGTACTCTCCTTGACTGAACTCAAGGGTTACCGGTACACACCAAAGTGCCACATCAACGTAGCAGACTGTTTCAACCATGTCGGTATACCCCGCACAGTTCCCTCACAGCCTTGTTGCTACTTTCTAAGAAGGTATCCCCAGATCCGGGTTAGGATCTATAGAACTTCCGAGACAGTCCCACAATTTAAAGCAAACAGGTCAAAGCAATTGAAAACACAGTTATGAACTATCCTAAGGTACACCTCACTTTATAAGTATCCCCAGCAGAGTCGCCAGTTCTGTGATCGGTGGATCTGGAACTGACTGCTTAACGCTGGTTCGCGAAATGTCGCGGAAGCAAGAGTCGCCACCGTCTTTTATTTTCTCCAATAAGGAAAGGACAAAAGCACAGAAAAATTCCTTATGAGATTTGTTCTCGGTCCGGGAGGTAGATTTATAGAAAGGGAAGGTGCTAGCACCCTTTCTATCCATGGTTATCCATGGGCTCTTAGACACTTGCTCATTTGTGTTTTCAAAAGTGTCTGCTTTTCAATTGTGAGTGGGTTTTGAAAAAGTTTCGTTTAAAGTTTCAGATCGACTCTTGTATCAGTCCTCAAGAGTGTTTGAAAAATTGTTTTTGAAAGCTTTTTGAAAAGTGTCGGTGTGAAAAGAAGTTTTTTGATTTGTTTTGAATTAGAGCAAGTATCTACGAGTCATCTACCTACCCTAAGGAATTAGTCTATGTAAATGTCCTTGAGGTAGTGCTATCCCACCATTGAGGGGTAGGTAGCACCACCGTTGGAGGTGTTCGGGTCAATTCGAGAGTTAGGGACAGTGTGGTCACCGAGCAATAGTAAGA
Source organism: Vicia faba (assembly GCA_948472305.1). Taxonomy (NCBI): domain Eukaryota; kingdom Viridiplantae; phylum Streptophyta; class Magnoliopsida; order Fabales; family Fabaceae; genus Vicia; species Vicia faba. Next base: position 223,052 of record CATIWC010001761.1, read on the forward strand.
TACCTTAGAAGCTACCCTTATGCCATTGATCTTTTTATTCCGAGGCAACCGCTTCGAGGCAACTATTCCGAGGCAACTTGTTTCGAGGCAACCGTTTCGAGGCAACTAGATCAATGGAACATAAGGACTCATTAAGACGTCATATACTCGACGACCATGTTTCGAGGGGCAAGGCAACAGTGTGATCACCAGAGCAACAGTAGGACACCTTAGAAGCTACCCTTATGCCATGTTCATGGACATAAGGACTTACTAAAATGTCCTATACTCGACGACCACGTTTCGAGGGGCAAGGCAACAGTGAGGCGTACCATAGGAGTGGTGTGTGAATTGTGTGTCATTTTCAGTTATATTTTATCTTGTCATGCATTGGGTGAGCTACGCTTTGATTTTATTTGGGCCATTCATTCTTTCATGTGATTAGCAGTTTAAAGGGTGCGGAAATTAAAATGCGGAAAATAAAGGTCCTACGCTATTACAAGGCGCGGGTCCATACATCGCCAAATTAACAAAACCCGATTTTGAATAAAAAGTGCGGAAAGTAAATGTCCTAATTACTATTACAAAGCTTTGGGGGCAATTACATAATATTTAAAAGAAAAAATGTAAATAAACGCGCGAAAAGAAATTAGAAGCGAAAGTGCGAGGGCGTTGGACCCTTTAAAGAAATTAAATTGAAATTACAAATTAATTAATGATTAAAGAAAAGAAGTTATTTTTAATGTTTTTTGTATTTAATGGAAATAAAGAAAATTAAAAGGAAAAGAAACCCTAATTCTACATGTTTTTAATTATTTAAGGAAAAGAATTAAAGTTTAAACCTAATTTACTCAAATTATTTAATTACAAGTTTATTTACAAAGATAATTAATAATTAATAATGATAAGAAATAAAAAGGTTATTTATTAAGAAAAAGAATAAAAAATGCTAAAAAACCTATTTTTTTAAATATTTTTTTGTTATTAAGAAAACATTAAAGTTAAATCTAAAATTAAACTAAATTGATTATTGGAATTTATTTACAAAAAAAAAACTATTTAAAGAATTAAAAATTAAATAAAACATATTTTTATTTTTAATGATTTCTGAATTTTTTGTATTTTTGTATTATGAAAATTAATTTTATGGAATTAAATAAAAGCAATTAATCAAATAAAAGAAAAAAAGAGAATTAAAATAAAACTAAAAGAAGGGAAATATGCAAACCATAGGAGGGGTATTTGCCCAATTTGGAGGCTTATGGTGAGTAATCCGGCCCAACAGATGCAAGGCCCTTTTGACTTTTGGTGATTGTGTGTGGAGCACTTGACTGATGTGTATGATAAGCTGCAAGTTCTGACCCTTAGATTGGGACCCCTGGCCACTTGGCAGGCAAGTACGTATGCGTGTATGGTGGACTTCAGGTGGGGCGCTGCATGGAAATGTATTAAGAAAAATAATATTGAGGAAGTGGGGGACCTGGGAATCGAACCCAGGTCCCAATGCTTACCAGCGAATGCCTTGACCAAGTGAGCTATTGATGCGCGTTTGTATTGTAATAGATAATAAACATTATAAAACAAAACCAAAGTCAATGTTATGAAATAAAAAAAAAACGCGCTGGAATTTAAATCCTCCAATCATGTCTCGCCACGCAATCTTCTTCTCCGTTCGTCCCTGTAACAAAAGGAGATAGCGGGGGTTTTAAACCCCCCCAAAACGCAGACCTATGGATAATAGCGATTAGGGCATGCTTGACCATAAATTGAGCGCGAGGTTATGAAGCGATTCGTTTGGACATCACGAATTCAACCATGGCAGTTTGATGTCCTAATTTTACAGTATGTGCAAACGCCTAATTCCAAACCTCTGAAACCCTAATATCTATCAATGGCAACTTTTGATAGGGGATGCTATTGCTCAATCAAGTGATACCAAAAGCTTCAGGATGTTAGTATGAATGTAAATCAATTCAAAAAATGTCAAAGAAACGCATGAGTAATCACGTAGAATTCAAGAAAAAAAAGCAAACCGTTTGGGCCTGAGTGTTGAGATTCTGGGCACGTTTGGATTGGCTTTTGATTGCAAAAGTTTCCTTGAGATGCCAGGAGTGTGTTTTGATGGGAATTGGGGCTTAAAACTTGCTGTAAGGAGGTTTTCAGTTTTCAAGTTTATGTGACAATTTTGCAATTTTGTATGGCCGTTTTTGGAGCTCTTAGGTCGTGTTCTTGTTTGTGATCCCTTGTATACATGTTATGTAATGAGTTTTGATAAGAATTATGGCCAATAATGCCTTGCATTCATGCTTAAGATTTTGCTATAAACTCCATTAAAACACCTTCCATCTTTGTACCAAAATTTGAATTCTTGCTAGCTTTAGCCCTTTGCACGAATTTGGGATGTGTATAATGGTGGTTCAAAGCTAATCAAAGCAAGATATGCCCCTTAATTAATCTTTTTGATTTTCATTTGATTTTTAAAAGATTTAAAATGAATTAAATTCAATAAAATCAAATAAAAATGAAAAAATTAATTTTAAATTTTGAAATAAAATGTGGGACACGTGGGAAGCATGGCCAAGCTGATTCAAGTGGAAAAAGTGGGCCCCTTTTGTCAAAAATGAAATTTCAAGGATAAATGATTTTGGCCATTTCACAAAAATTTCCCAACTTCTCCAATGCATATCTTGCTCAATATTTAAGCTTTGATCATGTTCTTGGACATTTTGGAAAGTTCTTGAAGTCCTCTAACCAATGTCTTTGGTACCATGTCATTTTTATTTACCAATATCAAGTTATGGTCTTTGACTTAAAGTCCCTTTTTGTTGACTTTTGAAAATGACCTTTAATGTTGAAATTGATAACTTTTTGTGAGAGCATTTCTTGGACTTGGAATGTGAAGATGAGTTGTAGGAAATGTCCTCCCCTTCAAGATGAGCATTGGATGGGATTTTTCTGATGAACCATGAAAAAGTTATGCCTTGGTCAAGTTACAGTTGACTTTTCAGTTGTCCAAAAATAGAAACTTTTGCATCTTGAGTCTTTTTGAGCCATACTTTTGAGAATCATGATCAAAAATTGATCAAATGATGTTTGTGGCTTCAAAATAAGATGTTGACCAAATTTTTTGACTTTTGACTGCCAAATGACCATTTTGCCCCTACAGTTGACTGTTGAGCAATTAGGGTTTTTGACTGTGCAACTTGACCTTGTGAGCCTTGAAACTTGACATGTAGGTGCTTGACAATGTGTATGGGCACATTTGACTTGATTGAGCCCTTGAAAACCTCAACTTCCTTGCAAGAACCAAAACCCTAGTTTGACTGGCTTAGGAGGATGGTTGACTGTGTAGCCCTTGAGTAGACTTTGAACCCTTTGAGGCAAAACTTTGAAGATTATGGGAGGGCAAATTTTGGGGTACAACAGACCTTGATGCAACACAAAACCCTAATTTGAGATTGACTGCCTTAGGAGATGATTTGACTGTCCAACTCTTGAGCAACTTTGAGCCATTTGGAGATTATTCTTGCAGTGTCTTGTGAAATATGGGAGGGAAAATTTTGGGGTACAACAGGGGTAGGTTATGAAAAGGCAAGGTGTTAGCACCCTTTTCATCCGTAGTTATCTATAGACTCTTAATCGCTAACTCACTTTTGAAAATGCTTAGTGAATGTGTAAGTTTGAAATATTTTGAAAATGCCTAAGTTCGGCAACTTTGTAATGATTCTCGTATCAGTTGAGAACACATATAAAGTGTTTGTTTTTGAAAATATTTCAGAAAAGTATTTGTGTTAAAAGATGTTTTTGTGAGCAAGCGATTAAAAGCTATCTACCTAATTAAAATTCTTTGTTCTTTTCCTCCTCCTTTAGACAGTGATATCTTACCATTGGTTAGTAGGAAGCCCTATTGTTGGATGTTTGAGGGACATGCACGGGTCATCATACAGTCATAAAGGAAACATATAGGGATACCTTGAGCAATTCGAAGAGACTATCATCATGTATTTACCGAAGGCAGCATCGATGGGTCATCGAGGGACTATGATCTTTATGATGATTTTTAACTGAGGTTCTTTGCTAATGGTATCCCTATGTTCGAGGGAGATGACTGAATTTTATCTAAAGGAGATAAGGGAGGTTACCCTAGAGGTGTACGTGCGCATAGTGTGTTCAGTTCAGTTATATTATCTTGATCAGTTAAGAGTTATCTACTGATTGATTTTAAATCTTGCCATACAAGCCTATTTACTAACAGTTATATATACAGGCATATAATTATAAGTGTAGAAAAATAAAGGTGTGGAAAGTAAAGTGCGAGAAAGTAAAGGCCTAGAACTATTACATGGCTTTAGTACAGTTACATAATTAGGAAAAAGTGTGAGAATGTAAAACTAAGTTATTACATTTAAATTGCGCGACTTATACAATTTCTATAGGAATTTTAAATAGCAAAAAAATAAATAAGAGAAAATGTTAGGAAAAAAATGTTTTTTTTTTGTATTTTTATGGAAAATATATTGATGTTAATTAAATAATTAAAACCTACTTGTTTCTAATTAAATTTAATAAAGAAAAATGTTAATTAAATTTAATTAAAAGGTTATCAAAATTGATTATTGATAAAAAGATTCAAACAACAAAATTAAACCACTCAGATCCACTAATTTGGACCTTGCGAATCTGGTGGTGAGGTTAGTTTGGTCTAAAAGTGACCGCATTTATGGATCTGAAGCTTCATCGAAACATTTCCCTAACAATGGTGGATTGTTATTCCAAGTCAGGGCCACTTGGTTGACACGTCCTGGGATCGCTTAAGCGTGAGCAAGGATTGAAATAGGCTCCTGGGACCTTCAGGAGTGTGATGGAATGCTTGGAACTGCTTGAGAAAATAGGGGTTTGTGTTTGCCCTAGTTTTGACAAAATTTGAGAAATTTGGAGTGTGTTCTTGAGAGGAAAATTTTGTGCCCTATTGTAGTGTGAGAGCTTGAGTATTTATAGAGGAGGAGATTTGAGTCACTAAATAAGGAAAGAATCAAGTGAAAAAGTGAAAAACACAAGAAGGGGGAATGGGAGGGGGGTTGAATTGGAATCTCAAAAATCAATGGAGTAAAGAACACGCTTATTTTTATCCTGGTTTGTTTGAACTCAAACTACTTCAGTCCACCCGCCAAGGTGATTTCGCCTCTCTCCAACGAAGTCTTAATTCACTAATCAAACTTGATTACAAATCTACTTTGACGACTGTCAAAGTCTTCTTTAGTCCAAAACCACAACCCGGTTTTCTCAAAGAAATTCACTAAACAGTTAATTGAATAAATGTGTACGATGATGTTTCTAATAAATAGTATCACTAGAAGTGATGTTTTACACAATTTAATATTTAACGATGAGGATGAAGAATGATAGCCGCGTTACTGAATTTTCACATGAGTTCTTCTTTTTGTGTGCAATAGTTCATCATCCTGAAATCTTCTTTTTATGTGCTTTATAATAGGCCAACAATAGTGACATAAGTAGATACTTTTGGTACGTCCATAACACGAGTTAATGAGCTTTACAAACTAGGATATCCTTGTCTGTTTGTGGCCGTTACTTATGATCTTGCATTGATGGAATTGTAACGCTTCAGAACTTACATCAAAGGACAAATATTATCGTTGAGAGTCCTTTACAACTTGTATCAGAACTTTGCAAATCAGAGTATTAGAGATTCGGTTTCACAACGCTGGTGCATTCAGAAGTTGTAACAAAACTTCTTCATATAAGTGTGTCATGCATATTTGATGCGTCTGAATCTATCATGGTACTCTCAACTTCTGTGCTTGCATAATCAGAACTTCTGGTGATGTTCTGGCAGAACTTCCAGTTGCATCAGAACATCTTTTTCACATCAGAACATCCTGCATGTAAAGATACTTTTATTAGCGAGCATATTTGTTCTTTATATCATGTGCTTGTTATCATCAAAACTCTTATGAGGGTTGTAGAACTAAATTATGTTCTAACAATCTCCCCCTTTTTGGTGATGACAAAAACTAGTATATTTTGATGGAATATAAAGAACAATAATTAAAAGGCTTCCCTTGAGTAGAATACTCGGCTAACGAGAAAAATAAAATACTTCCCTGATGATCTTCTGATTATGAGTCAAAATATTCTTCATTCTCCCCCTTTTTGTCAAGAATCAAAAAGTGGTAAAGACTCTGTTTGGCTTGCTCTGACAGACGTTGCTTGAAATGGTGTGACATCCTCTTTTGGTTACATCTGAGATTCTTTAGAGAGCTTCTCATATTTTATTTCCATTCCTGTTTCCAATAGTTTCAGAGCCAGTAATCATCTGTTTGTGATTGCCTCTGAAACCTGTGAATCTTTTAAATTCCAGGCTTTGGAACATATGCTTTATTTCCTCCATGAGTAGAGAGCAACCAAAGTACAAGAGTTAATACTGGTGTTTCAACCTTGTTGTTAAAAATATATGCAACATAGATGATTTTGTCTTTTGGTAACCATATCTTTCTGGGTCCATGACTGTTAGAGTTTCCAAAATTCTGTTTGAATTTTGGTTTAGCGTAAAACGCCTTACAAGTATGTTTTATATCATGTGTTTGCCCAGTAGTGAAGTGAGAATAAAGAGGAGTGCGTTTGATAATCAAATCTTTAACTTTCTTAGGTTGGGATACTTTACCTTTGTATCATATACCTATTCTTCCGTTTCTGCTAACTCCATAGTTCATTGAAGCTATCTTGCTTCTATCTATGTTCTTAGCGAGGAATTTCTGAAAGCTGTGATCATATTCCTTTATGATTGTATTAGGATTACCATGAACTTCTGAGACAGTTTCCTTTTGAGTATTTTGTAAATCATTTTCAAGTTTAAAAACCTTTTTTTTTCAACTCAGAGTTTTCAAGTCTCAAATTCTTAGTTTCTTCAGAGTCAGAAACTAGATCCTTTTTCAGGTTCTTGTTTATGACTCGAAGCTTCTGATACCTTTCTATAATTTCTGACAGACTCTCCTCTAATTGGGATCTAGAAAAGTTAGAAAATACCTCTTCAGACTCTGATTCTGATTCTGATTCAGGTTCAGATTCAGAGGATTTGAAGACATCTGATAAGTTATTTGTTTGAGCTATATTGGCTTGTTCATCTTCTGATTTTATTTCATCTTCATAAGATTCAGAGTCATCCCACGTCACCATAGGACTTTTCTTCTTCTCCTTAACGAACTTCCTTTTATGTTTCTCCTTCGGAAGCCTTGGACAGTTACTTTTGTAGTGATCTTGTTTATTGCATTCATAGTAGGTAATGATTCTATTACTGGATTTTCTGTATCCATAAGATTTTTCAGAGTCATTTCCTGTTCTCCTAGAGTTCCTAAAATTCTTCTACATGTGCTTCCACAATTGATTGATTCTTCTGGATAGAAAGAATAATTCGTCTTCTTCTGACGAGGATTCTCCAGAGTTTTCTGCTTTTGCTTTTGCATGCAATATTTTGGTTTCATATTTGTTAGATTTCAGAGCGAGAGACTTACATTGCTTCTGAGGCTCATCATCTTCTAACTCTATCTCATGGCTTCTGAGAGAGCTGACAAGTTCTTCTAGAGATATTGTGTTCAGATCTTTTTCCAGTTTGAGAGCCGTGAGCATGGGTCTCCATTGCTTTGGTAAACTTCTGATGATCTTCTTTACATGATTAGCAGTTGAGTACCCTTTGTCCAGCACCTTTAGCCCAGCCACCAGAGTTTGAAATCTAGAAAACATTGTTTCAATGGTTTCGTCTTCTTCCATTTTGAAGGATTCATACTTCTGAATGAGTGCAAGGGCTTTAGTTTCTTTTACTTGCATGTTGCCTTCATGCGTCATTCTTAGAGAATCAAACATGTTCTTAGCTGTTTCCCTATTTGTGATCTTCTCATACTCTGAATATGAGATGGCACTCAGGAGAATTATTTTGGCCTTGTGATGATTTCTGAAGTTTTGCTTTTGATGATCTGTCATCCTTTTTCTGTCAATCTTATGACTGCTTTCATCAACAGGATGTATGTATCCATCAGTTACCATATCCCAGAGGTCAGCGTCATAGGCTAGGAAGAAACTCCTGATCATATCTTTCCAGTAGTCAAAAATTTCACCATAAAAAATTGGAGGACTGCTGCTGATGTTCTGACTTGTTCCCATCCTAGTGTTTTCCCCCTTTAGATCTTTATCTGACACGGTTAAGTGTTTACACCCAGATCTAGGTGCTCTGATACTAATTGAAGAAGTGAAAAACACAAGAAGGGGGGAGGGGGTTGAATTGGAATCTCAAAAATTAATGGAGTAAAGAACACGTTTATTTTTATCTTGGTTCATTTGAACTCAAACTACTCCAGTCTACCCGCCAAGGTGATTTCGCCTCTCTCCAACGAGGTCTTAACTCACTAATCAAACTTGATTACAAATCTACTTTGACTGTCAAAGTCTTCTTGAGTCCAAAACCATAACTCGGTTTTCTCAAGGAAATTCACCAAATAGTTAATTGAATAAATGTGTACAATGATGTTTCTAATAAACAGTATCACTAGAAGTGATGTTTTACATAGTTTAATATTGAATGATGAGGATGAAAAATGATAGTTGCGTTACTGACTTTTCATGTGAGTTCTTCTTTTTGTGTGCAGTAGTTCATCATCCTGAAATCTTCTTTTTATGTGCTTTATATAGGCCAACAATAGTGACATAAGAAGATACTTTTGGTATGTCCATAACACGAGTTAATGAGCTTTCCAAACCAGGAGATCCTTGTCTATTTGTGGACATTACTTATGATCTTGCATTGATGGAATTGTAACGCTTAAGAACTTCTTACATCAGAGGATGAATATTACCGTTGAGAGTCCTTTACAACTTGTATCATAACTTTGCAAATCAGAGTATCAGAGATTCTGTTTCACAGTGCTGGTGCATTCAAAAGTTGTAACAAAACTTCTTCATATAAGCGTGTCATGCATATTTGATGTGTCTGAATCTATCATGGTACTCTCAACTTCTGTGCTCACATAATCAGAACATCTGGTGATGTTTTTGCAGAACTTCCAGTTGCATAAGAAATCTTTTTCACATCAGAACATCATGCATGTAAAGATACTTTTATTAGCGAGCATATTTGTTCTTTATATCATGTGTTTGTTATCATCAAAACTATTACGAGGGTTGTAGAACTAAATTATGTTCTAACATCAAGTGATCGTGGTGTTACCAAAAATCAATGAAACATGTTTTGTAACTTTCCATTTATCAATGAAACATGTTTTGTAACTTTCCATTTATCAATGAAACATATTTTCTAACTTTAGATTTTTGAAGATCCTTGTCTCCAACATGTCTCTCACGGTTTTGGCAAGCTCTTATGAGGTATTGGGCCTTCTAGAAGATATCCAAATGAAGACCACACACCCTTTGGTCCATCAACTCATATTTTATTTGATTTATTTTGAATTAATTTGAATAAAATCAAAATAAATAAAATAAAAAATCAAAGTAATGTATAAATTTATTTAGAGGTCCTCTAACATGTTATGATCATGTTTGAACATCAAAAGTTAGGCCCACTAGTTCAAATTTCAAGTTTGCTCACTTTGCACTTTATGCATTTCCTCAAAATTTCCCAACTTGCACTGGTCATAACTATCTCAATTTTCATCTTTTGAAGGTGATATTAGACTTTTTGGAAATCTCAATATGTCCTCTTAATTTTCCATTTTGATCATTTTTTCACCTGGGGACTTTATCTTAATGTAAGTTGCCTTGACAAAAAGTGTCTTTTTGTTGACTTTTGAAATGACCTGTAATGTATTAGCTCATATCTTTCAAATGAAGCACTTTTTGGACTTGAGAATAAATAAAAAGTTGCTGGTAATTGAATTTCCTTCAAAATGGGATTTTTTAGGGAAAATTTGATGAAGCATGTGAAAGTTATGCTTGGTCAAAGTTCAGTTGATTTCTCATAAGGAAACCCTAATTTGACAACTTTTGACTTTTGATGATTTGAGGGCTTTCCTTGAGGAATCACGATCAACCCTTGATTAAATGATGAATATCACTTTAAAATATTTATGTTGACCAAAAATCTTGAAGTTTGACTGTATGTTGACCACAATTGACTTTTTATCCAATACAGTTGACTTTCAATCATCTAAGAAATTGACTGGGAAAACTTATGATGCAAGGCTTAAAACTTGACATGCGCATTGTTGAAGACCTATGGAGAAACATGGAAACTACTTGAGACCCTTGAAACCCATTATTCCTTGTTCAAGATGAAACCCTAGTTATGGACCCATTGCCTAGGAGGAGAATCTGTCTGATCAACTCTTGAGCATCATTGAGAAAATGAGGACCTCATGAGAAAGTCTTGAAGAAAATTGGGAGGGAAAATTTTGGGGTACAACAACTGCCCCTGTTCAATCTTCTTAAACCTGAAGAGTTAGATTGGCATGTCCGTCATTCGTGACTTGAAGGTAGAAGATGATTGAACACTTAAGTGCCCAGAAATTTGCACTCTCTTGTGGACGAAGTAATACCGTTGGTTGATTATGCCGGGAATGGGATTAAAGATTCCATTTGGAGAGGTGAAGGAGAGTCGTCGTAGATGGGTTTATAGATACCATCCAGGATAACTGTTGATAAGAAAATCAGACTAAGTCTACGCCTGACTTTGTCATATAAGGTGTATTTGGAACGAGTTTATGCCCGACTTTATCCAAAAGAATATTAGAATAAATCCACGCTCAATTTTATCTGAACCAGAATATGTCTACGCCCAACTTCAACTAGAAAAGGTATTAGAATGATTCTTCGAAGCAACTGTTTTTTAGAATTCAGTCTCTGAAGGAACTGTTTTTTAGAATTCATTCTCTGAAGGAAATGCTTGTCAGATTAAATCTCTGAGGGAAATGCTTTTCAGAATAAATTTCTGAGGTAAGTGCTTTTCAGAATTCAGTCTCTAAGGAAGTGCTTTTTAGAATTTAGTCTCTGAGGAATATGCTTGGCAGAATTCAGTCTCCAAGGAAATGCTTGTATGAATTTAGTCTTGAGGAAATGCTTGTTGGAATTCAGTCTTCAAGGAAATGCTTGTCGGAATTCAGTCTCTGAGGAAATGCTTATCGGAATTTAGTCTCCAAGGAAATGCTTGTCAGAATTCAGTCTCCGAGGAAATGCTTGTCGAAATTCAGTCTCCGAATAAATGTTTGTCGGAATTCAGTCTCCGAGGAAATACTTTCCACAATTCAATCTCCGAGGAAATGCTTGTTGGAATTCAATATCCAAGGAAATGCTCGTCGGAATTCAGTCTCCGAGGAAATGCTTGTCGGAGTTCAGTCTCCAAGGAAATGCTTGTCGGAATTCAGTCTCCGAGGAAATGCTTGTCGGAATTCAGTCTCCGAATAAATGCTTGTCAGAATTTAGTCTCTGAGGAAATGCTTGTCGGAATTCAGTCTTCGAGAAGATGCTTGTTGGAATTCAGTCTCCGAGGAGATGCTTGTCCGAATTAAGTCTCCGAGGAAATGCTTGTCGGAATTCAGTCTCTAAGGAAATGCTTGTCATAATTCAATCTCTGAGGAAATGCTTGTCGGGATTCAGTCTCTGAGGAAATGCTTGTCGGAATCCAGTCTCTAAGGAAATGCTTGTCGAAATTCAGTCTCCTAGGAAATGCTTGTCGGAATTCAGTCTCCGGGGAAATGCTTGTCGGAATTCAGTCTCTGAGGAAATGCGTGTCGGAATTCAGTCTTCGAGGAAATGCTTCTCAGAATTTAGTCCTTGAGAAAATGCTTCTCGGAATTCAGTCTCCGAGGAAATGCTTGTCAGAATTCAGTCTCCGAGGAAATGCTTGTCAGAATTCAGTCTCCGAGGAAATGCTTGTCAGAATTCAGTCTCCGAGGAAATGTTTTTTAGGAGATGTTTTTCAGAGTAAATCTTTGAAGGAAGTCATTTGGTCATGCAGATGGTCGCCTCGTCTTGTTTTGGGAATTAATCTACAATTCTCTTTCATTGGTAAACTCGACCTTTTTCAGGAATTCATACCACCTGGTCTTTGATATTTTCCTCGAATTATTTCGGGAATTAATCTTTGACCTGTTTGAAAATTACTGATGATATTAGTCTTGTTTGTAGACTTTACCTGAAAAGACAAAGTTAGTATTTATGCAATGTTATGACGTATGTAATGCATTACGTAATGATGTTCTCAAAATAAATGAGAGTGTGTTATATATGTTTTGTGTGCATATGCTATGATATTTCTTAAATGATGTATGAGATGTAAGATGTTGCTGATGGTGACGGTAGCTTCATGTAACATCTTTGGCCAAAAAATAAATCCCTGACTATTGTTGAGGATGAAGAATATGAGTCTTCAATCTTGTTTAGAGAGTCTATGCTGGGGATTCCTGTTTTCTGTTTCGAGGATACTCCACTGGGAATGTTAATTTCTGCTTGGGGAGTCGAAGAGTTCATGAACATTGGTTGTTCCTCGCTTTACTGGGGAATTAATTCTTATATACCCTGATTGGGGATAAAAGAGATGAATAAACTTTCAAGGTGTTGTCTGACCAAATTTTTGATATGGATGTCGATTCGTTTGTGAGAATAAGGTTGAATGATAGTTGGTCCGGTTTTTAGATTTCGTAGCAACTCTCTGGGGATAGTAGCCTAGATTGTCCTTTGTTGGAGAGAGGAGTTTTGTCGGTGATTTGTAGAAGCTAAAGGAATAGACTCGGGATGGGGAGGCTGAATTTCATTGGGGAAATAAACCCTATTGGGGAAATAAACCTTAAACCTGTTGGAGAAACACTTTGCTGAGGAAATGAGCACTGCCGGAGTAAAGAAATCTGCAGGGGTTTTTACAGTTTTGGAGGAATAAGCTCAGCTGGGGAAGAGAATTTCCATAAACTGTACCAATGTTGTAATCTCCGATGGAGATTAGGACTCCGTAGGTTGGCGATATTACCGGGGAAAAGATCATATTCCTTTATCTGCTAGGGTGATATTCTGGTGAGTGTGATCATGTTAACAGTTGGAAGATGCCCCAATTTCGGTCTTGAAGACATATTAGACTTGCGGGGAATGTATCTCTGTTGAAGATGAGCTTATGCAGATAACTCTGTAGAGATAATTTTGTGGAAACTGCTCTATGAGGATATATGGATGACTTGAACATCCTCTAGACTCCTAGAGTCCTTGGTAAATGTTGATCAGAGTGATAAGCCTTCCGCTGATAGACAAGTGATGAGATAACGAGACATAGTCGTACGCTTTAATCCCCGACTTTTGCCTGGACTGTCTTTTCAGATTTTTCAGTCCACTGGGATACCCTTTTTTGCCCAAGCCGCCTTTTCAAATTTTCGAATTTTTGGGTGTACAATTTTATTTACAATCCCTAATTTTTTCGCAAACTCTTTGGTTCGTCGGGATACCCTTATTTTTGCCTAGGCCAGTCAACCTAGCGGGTCTTTTTTTTCTTCATGCATAGTATTTTCTGACTATGTCTGTGTTCACAGGGTGCGAAGAATTGTCATTATCCATAGTAGTAAGTGTTGTAGTACTGCCAGAAAATGTTTGCTTGATCGTACGTGACTCTTTGCTGGAATTCATGTTCAATGCCCCTAAGTGATTCAAATGGAGATCTTCCCCTGGCTATTCAGGACTTTATGAGAGATTCTTTGAATCTCGACTTGACTGCCACATATGGGTTGAACAATAACATGTTATGCCCCTTCATTATGGAAGGTTTTTTATTGAAAGTGTCTTTCCATTTGAAGTGATTATGTTCATTGAGAGGATTTTCGTTCATTGGAAATTCGTCGTGCAAATTTCTCTGTTGTCAAACAATTAGTTATATGCAAACAATGGCATTTAAAAATGCAAAGCTTATGTCTGTCTTGAAGTTTGAAAAATTCATTTTTAGTAAACAACGGAATTTTTTAAGAATATGAATTCAACTCAGGATTTATAGTAATCCTTACAAGAGTCAGGTTACCTTTTGTAACAGTATGCTTTCGAACTAACCCATGCTTCAGCTAGGACTTTTAAGGGTTGTAGCGTGGCCTGGTTCACGATTTAAGAAACAAAGGATAAAGGATCGAAATTTATTTGTACTCACCCATTCTATGTGATGTTCTTTAGTCCTATACTCAGTTAATTGTGCGTTTAGATTCCAATTGAGTCTGGAATCTTTGCCCTGATATTCCGGTGATGGCTCAGATATTGGGAGTTTATTTGAGGAGGCAGACATTTCTTGTAATATTTTTTATTGAGAATTTGTAGCGGCCTCTTTTTTGACTTTATTATCCCTAGTTTTTTCCTGAACTGTTTTTGAGATTACAGTCAGCGGGGTGCCCCAGTTTTTCCTAAGTCTCCTTCATAGGTATTGACTTAGCGGGTTTTCTTTCGAAAGATAATGATTGTCTGTTTTAATGATTATGGGGAACCATCACCGTCTTTTGATTTAGAAGATCATATTTGACACTATTCGTCGTGTATGAAGTTAGAGCTTGAGTTTGAATACGCATTTGAATTAACTGAGTAACTACCATGCCCCAGGTTATGATTAAAGGTTTCAATTTGCGTGAAAAAGAAAACTCCTACTTCTTAGGCTCAAAGGGGTTGACTAGGGATTATCTTCCTTATAACTCCACTATTTAGGATCTGAAACAACGCTTGTACCTCATCATCAAGGTCTATTCAAAAGCATACTTTAGAGATTATAGTGTCATTTTCGCCATCCTCCCTCTAAAGGCTTACAGCTTTTAATCGAGAGTTGAATATCAAAAAAAGGAAGTAAAAGCATAGTTTAAATTTAGTCAAAATGAATGGATTACTTCAATCCAAACATATGAAATGCGTTAATGAAAAAACAAAATTTGATATAAAATAAATGTTCGAACAATCAAAAGAAATTACAATTTGAAAATTCAAATGAAATAGACGCTCTCAATCTTGGTCATGATTTGGCATAGGAGCAGTGATCATATTGGGGGTCTCAGAAGGGTCGAACTCAATCTCCTTAGCATCAATCAAATCTTGGATTTTAATCTTCAAAGCCCAGCAACTATTTGTGTCATGTCCGGGACTATTGGAATGATAGACACATCTCACATTAGGATTGTACCGAGGAGATGAGGTGTTAGGATTCTGAGGAGGACCCTTCAATGTTATTAGCTCTTCTTTCAACAAGTGTTGCAGTTCTTGGGACAATGGCATGTTGATCTTAGTAAATTGTCTCCTAGGTGCATCCGGCCTACGCTGATTGCCTTGCTGTTGATATTGCATTGGTGCGGGATTGGAGATTAGCACATCTCTCACGGATTGGTTACAGCTACTGCTATCACGACCCTTCTGTCCATAAATGGAATTTCTTTCCTTCTTATCACTGAATGTATTCTTCATAGCACTTGAAGACGCAACCATTGGAATCTTTCCACTCTTGATACCACCTTCGACATGTTCCCCAATTAGAATTAGCTCAGTAAAACCAGATGAGGAGCTTCCAATCAGATGGTTAAAGAATGGACCTGTCAGAGTGACCATGAACATATCAACCAACTCCCTATCGGACAGAGGAGGTTGAACTCTTCTATCTAAATCCCTCCACTTTTAGGCATACTCTTTAAAACCCTCATTTGAGCCCATAGTCATATTCTGTAATTGCACACGAGTCGGTGCAAGGTCAGCATTGTACTGATACTGCTTGTAAAAAGTAGCAGCCAGGTATTTCCAAGTATGAATGTTGGTTCCTTCCAGCTGATAAAACTATTCAATTTGTGTACCAGACAAACTTTCCTGAAAGAAGTGGACCCATAACTTTTTTTCGGTAGTATGGGGTTAGATCTTTCGAACATAAGATCTCAGGTGAAGTTTGGGAGAAGAGACCCCATCATAGTTAGTAAAGACATGTACCTTGAACTTGTGAGGGATGACCACCCCCAGGATCAGACCTAATTCTCCAAAATCCAATACAAACACTTTCTGGATTTCCATAGCTTTGAGACGGTCTTCCAACTACTTGTACTTGACATCTGCAGGAGGATATTGTTCATAGGAGTAGTCTTCATCTTCAGAACCCTATTTATTCATATCTTCAGGTTTGATACTTCTACCGTCCTCTTCTTGGTTGTCATCCTCCTCATAGGAAATATCATCCACTTGAGCCGGTTGAGCATGACCTTTGAATCTTCTTCCCATATTAAGGATAACATCCGGCTTTTTAGTCTTCTTTTTCTTGGCGACAAGCGCTATCATATCTTTCTGCCTCTGTGCCAGATTAAGAAGAGTCTCTTGAAATTGGGCGTGCTGAGCTTGGAGATCCTTAACAGTCTGTTTGAGGGCTATCTTATACTAAAATAAACAGTAAGTAGATGACAAACCTGTATGGAGAACCTGTTATGTAATGATGCATGATATGTAAATGCAATGTTTTCAAGGATCTTGTGGGGTAAACAAAAAAATAGTGTTAGAAGTACAGTCTGGATGTCTCTTTGACTGAAGAACTTTGTGTCGTTGAACATCCTTCTATGAGAATCAAGCTCACCATGTCAAGTGGGTCCTAGCTTCTGACTCGAGAAAATGTTCTTCGATCTTGACTGCATATGGATAGAGGAAAATAAATCCTCTTGCCCCTTACTAGACGTCTGGTTCATGATAAACCTGCATCACAGGCCCTTGAGATCCTTGAAATGGTTAATGAAAATGCCATGGCATGATGTCATGATGTGTATGCTATGCACTAAGCAAAAGCATAAGGTGATGAAAACAAGTAAGTCTTGCAAGAAATCCAAGTTATTGGATAATGGATACAAACGAGTCCCTGCAAGGAATTCCCGTTGTTAGATAATGAATAAAAACAAGCCCTACAAGGAATAAATGCAAACAAATAACACAAGTAGCCTTAGGTTTAAAGGCTTGTATAAAGTTTGTAGGTAATTACCCTCTTTAGTTTTAATTGGATCAACCTGTCCTAAGAAAAGTAACCGGGTTCTAGGAGTCTCAATATCACTGATCTTTCCCCTAGGCATTATTTCAGCACAAGCATCTGATTTGCGACCAAAATATCCCGAGAGTCTGGTCTCAATGAGTGTAGCAACGAGTATCAACCAACTTCAATCTTCACCAAAGCCAGCTATCTCACTACTTTCTAATGGCTAAGTTGTGTCAACTAAGGTTCTACGGTCAGTTAGTACTTTATGACACCACGCGACAGCCTAACATTCTCCTTGACTGACTCAAGGGACACCGACACAAACCAATGTGTCACACTAACGTAGCCATCACTTTAACCATATCAGTATACACCGCATAGTTTCCATGATCTATTGCTACTTACCTAAAATGTCCCCAGATCTGGGTATAGGATCTTTACAAAAATAAACCCTAGCAAAAACCCCGAAATATAAAGCATATTGTGATACAGTGGGATAACTGACTTGAGGTTTTGCATTTGTGTTCGCAAATGTTTCGGTTTAGTAAGAGTCGTCACCGACTTTTTATTTTATCCAAAGGAAAGGTCAAAAAGCACAGGAAAGACCTTTGAGATGTTTTATTGGGTTCGGGGGGTAGATTATGAAAAGGGAAGGTGATAGCACCCTTTTCATCCATGGTTATCCATGGGCTCTTAGTTACTTGTTTAGATCACTTTCTTTTGCTTTTCAATTGTTTGAAATGGTGCTTTGTGTGTGGTTTTGAAATATGTTTTGAAAAGAGGCCATCGTTGTGGCAACCTTTGTAATGATTCTTGTTTGAATATATACAAAGGTGTATTGTCTTTTGAAAAGATTTTTCAATGTTTGATTGTTTGAAAGTTTGTTTTTTGGAAATGTTTTGAAATTGTGTTGTGAGGTGTGTTTGAAAAGAGCAAGGATGTTTTGCAAGTTTGGATCAAGTAACTAAGAGTTGTCTACCCTATTTTACTCAAAGGTATTTCCTACATATTTTTAACCCTTTTGACAGTGTTGTTTTACCATTGCATTTGGTAAACAACCTTGTATTAGGATGTTAAACGGGACAAGCACGGGTCATCGTATTGACCATGATAGCAATTGTGCTAAGTATCTTTAGCAATTTTTTGAGGGACTAGATCATTTTGTATAGGCAACCAAGATAGCGTCATCGAGGGACTATGATCTTTTTGTTTTGTTTTTGTTTTACCAAGATACTCAACATGCGTAACATGGCCATTTTAAAGGCAACAAGTGGAAGAAACCCTAGGGGTGCAAGTGTGCATTGTGTTGTCAATTTTCATGCTTTTTGTCTTTGTATTAGTCAAGCTATTTGTTTGATTTTGGATTTTTTTTCATACAAACCCTAATCTCTAATCATGGCATAATTGAAAGCAATAAATTGTGAGAATTAAAAGTCTAAGCTATTACAAAATGATTATAGGGAGGGGGATACAAATTATTACAAATGGGGATGAGTCTCACAAGAATAAGAATGTCCAAATATCAAGTATTACAACCAAATCGAATTGTCGCAATTCAATACAAAGTTATAACAAATAATGAAATAGAGAAAATCAATAAATCATAGAATGTATGTATTTACTTGAAAATAAATAAATAAAATCTATTCTAAAAAAGAAAGATTAAATATTTTATTATTATTATTCTTTGTATGTGTTTTTTATTAAATAATAAAAAAAACTTAAAGGAAATAAACTAATTAAATAAAATCTTTATTATTTTTGGTATTTTCTTGTTAAATATAAGAAAAATAATGAAAAGAAAAATGATTAAAGATAGTCAAGAAAAATCAAATTTATTTTACAAAAATGAAACTTTAATATCTTACTAGTATATTTTTAACAAAAAGAAATAAAAAGATAAATTAAAAAAACAAAATTAACTAAGATGTTAATTTATATAAAAAGAAAAGTATTAAGTTTTTTTTAATGAATTTTATTAAAAAAAGGGTGAATTAAAACAAAATGAAAATGGGCCTAAGGGTTTGTGTTGGGCCCAAATAAAAATTAAAGAAAACAAAAAAAAGTCAGAATGGAGGGGGTATGAGCCAACAATTGTTATGGGCTTAAGGTTGGGGCGGTCAGGCCCAATGCAAAGTTTGCAACGTTTTGTTAGGTTTTTCTGATTAGGGTTTGTGAACCCCTTTACAGCGGCGCCGTTTCTTCGCTCTTCCTCTTCATCTCTCTCAACCTATGGTTCTGATCTTCCCCTCCCCTAAGCCGTCGGAGCACTATCCCTCACTCTCACCTCTCTCTCAATCTAAGCGCGAATGATTTTTACTTCTTTGAAAGGTATTGTTCTGGTTTCTTGAAGTTTGAACGTTTTTTGCTTGATTGCTTATCTATTGTTCACGTTTGAGATGTAGAAAGTGATTGAAGAGAGATATACCTGTGAGATTTTCTGGAAAAGGGAGAGGGAAGAGGTTCGAGCTGGCGGCGTTCCTTGGTGGCAAGAGGCGGAGGGGAGGAAATGATGATGGCCAAGCGCTTATGGTATCTCTTTTTTCCCCTTGAATTTGAATGTTGATGATGATGTTCTTCTGATTTTGTACTTGTTTGTTGTTGGTGAATTTGTTGATGATGACTATTGTTGATGCTATGTCTGAAACTTTGTTATTTCTTTTCCTCTCTCTCAAGCTTGAATGCTGATGATGATGTTCTTCTGTTGGCTTTAAAACTTTGTCTTGTTGAACGCTCTGAATTGGCAGGCTTGTTGTCTTTTGATTGTTAGGCTATGTCTGAAACTTTGAATACTGATTGTTGAAACTGAAGCTTTGATTTTTGTGGCTAGCCTTGGTTTCACAGTTGAGGGTTTTTTGATGAAGGTTTTTTGATGTTGTGCAACTTCTTTGGTATGTTTTTGTTTACAGTTTGGCTATGCAGGTTGAGAGTTTTTGTTTACAGTTTTGGCTATGCAGTTGTTCTGCAGGTTGGACTTGTTATACAGGTTGGGAGTTTTTGTTTGCAGTTTTGGCTATGAAGTTTGGTTTACAGTTTAGCCAACTGGTTTTTGTTTGGGAACTGTAGATTTTGTGGTTGTTGCAGTTTGGCAAGCCTTGTACAAGTTTGGGGTATTTGCCCCTGTTTTTGGCTATGCAGTTTGGCCAACTGGTTTTTGTTTGGGAACTGTAGGTTTTGTGGTTGTTGCAGTTTGGCAAGCCTTGTACAGGTTTAGGGTATTTGCCCTGTTTTTGGCTATGCAGGTTTTTGGAGATGGCAATTTCAGGCTATTTTCTGTTTGTGGCTTTGACAAAATGTTTCTCTTTCTCCCTTTGTTATGCAGTTTGGAGTTTTGTGAAACTGTTAACAGTTTGGAGTTTATTGCAGTTTTTTCTATTTGGCAAGCTTGCTTCTGTTTTTGAAATGGTTAGCAGGCTTTGATACTTGTTATACAGGTTGGGAGTTTTGGTGAAACTGTTAACAGTTTGGAGTTTGTTGCAGTTTTTGACACACAATGTTCTCCTCTTCAAACTGTTATGCAGTTTTGGTCTTATATCCCTTTTCTCTTTGTTTTGCAACTTGTGATAGATTTTCTGCCAAACTGTACAATCTCAAAAAGGTGATATATTTTCTCTCTTTCTTTCTCAATGACAAAGCACTTTTACTTTTTCTTATTTTCTGAAAAGTTTGCCCATAAATCCCTGGAAAATGATGAAAAGCTAGACAAGCTTTTGACTTGTGATTTGGTTTACCTCCTGCATTTTACTTTTGCCTGCTATTCTGCTGCATTTGTACTTTTCTGACTGCATTACTTGTGCTGCTGCATCCAGTTGCTTTGTTCAGTTTGGTTACCTGACAGTTTGCATTCAGTTTGTGCTGCCTTGGTTTGCCTTGTTGCAATGTTTAGACAACATGTTTCAGTTGCTTTGTAACTTGCTACAATGTTGTTGCAATGTTTAGTTTGGCGCCTGTTTGCCTTAGTTGCTTGGCCTATGTTTGTATAACAGTTTGCCTTGCTGTTTGGTTGCTTTGTACAGTTTTCCTTGCTGTTTGGTTACTTTGTACAGTTTGCCTTGCTGTTTGGTTAAGTTGCAATGCTTCAGTTTGCTGACTTTATAATGTTGCAATGTGGCCTACTGTGTTGTTTAGTATTTTGGCACCTTAGTGCTTTTGAATAAATTTGCTTTTGCATTCTTCAATTTGCATTTTTATTTTTTTTCTCTTTGTGAACCAAGAAGAGCAATCTTCTTGTGATTTGCAAAGAGGAAAATAAAAACGTGATGAACAATAGCACTTCTGATTCCAGACGGCAAACTTTAATGATGAAAATTTTCCTTTCTTTTTTGTTTGAAAATTCTATTTAACTGACTGTACTAATCCTCTTTTTTTGTTTTTCTTTCATGTGAGCACAACTTGGGTGATGACAAAGCAGAGGAAGCAGAAGACTTTGAGCATGGGAGCAATGGCTTAAACTTAGATTTTTAACTTAGATTTCCATTAATTGTAATAATTTATTTTTTCAAGTACTATAAGTTGTAAAACCTGCAGTATTCAAATAATAAATTATTTTTGTATCAACATCTGAAAAATCTTTGTGAGGCAATCTGAATAGAACCTTCTACTGTCAATATTTTGCAATTCTCTCTCTGCATCTTCACTTAATCCTTTAAGATTCTCAGATCAAAATAATTGAAATTGCATTCCAACAATTCTAATACAGATAACTTAAACTTTAAGTAATTCAATAACTTTGTAGTCTCGTAACCTTGCAACAACATTCCAATCAAAATACGCATTGTGTATTCCAATAAACAAGCAAGCATTTCATTCCATTAACAAGCAAACATTTTAACAGACGCACATCATCTGGTTAACCTGGATCAGACAGAACCTGAATATTCCAAATGACCATCTCAGCTCCTATCTCTTATCTCAGATAAACAAGCCTTGAGAACAACCAGTAACCTTTCAACAAACTCAAAAAAGTGTGAAAACATGTGACAGTTAATTGAATTTCTGAGATTTCAGTTTCTTCTGAGAAATGAGAGAGAAACCCTAATTCTTAATTTACTTCCAAAGAAAAGTCTGTTTGATCGATTCTTGAGCCAATCTTGAAAATCTGAGAAAACCCTAGGGTTGTGATTTCTTGTGAAAAAAAGGGAGGGCAAATTTTGGGGTACAACAGCTGCCCCTGTTCAATCTTCTTGAACCTGAAGAGTTAGATTGGCAAGTTTTCCATTCGTGACTCGAAGGTAAAAGATGATTGGACACTAGAGTGCCCATAAATTTGCACTCGTCAAAGCATAGTTTGAGGGAATGGGCTTACAGATGGCATTTAGAGATGTGACAGAATCTTGTCGGAGATGGGTTTAAAGATGCCATCCAAGAATGTTTATTAAATTGTATGTTGTAGGTGAAAGAATGAGTATCAGAAAGGTATCCATGTCTGGAATGTCTCTGAGCTGGGGGTCTAAATAAGCAATAGATTAGCATCCGTGTTTGGAGCCTCCATAAACTGTTTTCAATGAGCTGAATCTGAACAAGCGATAGATTAACATCCATGTTTGGAAGCACCCGTAAACTGTTTTCATGATCCTTGAGTTTGAACAAGCAATAGATTAACATCCATGTTTGGAGCATCCGTAAACTGTTTTCATGAGGCTGAATCTGAACAAGCGATAGATTAACATCCATGTTTGGAGCATCCGTAAACTGTTTTCATGATCCTCGAGTTTGAACAAGCAATAGATTAACATCCATGTTTGGAGCATCCGTAAACTATTTTCATGAGGCTGAATCTGAACAAGCGATAGATTAACATCCATGTTTGGAGCATCCGTAAACTGTTTTCATGATCCTTGAATTTGAACAAGCAATAGATTAGCATCCTTGTTTGAAGCATCCGTAAACTGTTTTCATGAGCCGAATCTGAACAAGCGATAGATTAACATCCGTGTTTGGAAGCATCCGTAAACTGTTTTCATGATCCTTGAAGTTGAATAAGCAATAGATTAGCATCCGTGTTTGGAAGCATCCATAAACTGTTTTCAGATTGTATACTGGTAGCTTGCTAATTTTATCCTGAAAAGGGTAAAATATTAGCTGAAACACAAAGTTATGTTGCATGAAATGTATGATGCAATATATGTGTTTTATCAATGCTTATGATATATGAATGCAATGTATGTGCATGTAAGCTGATGAGCTGTCTTGCTGAGGAAAATAAATCCTGGATAGCTGGAGATAATAAAATCTTTGACTGCTGCCAAGGAAGATAAATCCTGGATAGATGGAGATAATAAAATCTTTGATTGCTGCCGGGGAAGATAAATCCTGGACCACTGTTGAAGAGTATGTGTGTCTTCAAGATTTGCTTAGAATATTTCTACCAGGGGTTCCTGTTTTGAGGAGAACTCCGCTGGGGAATATTTGAAAACTCTGTGGGGAATTGAGAATGAGAATCTTCATTCTGCTAGGGGAATTTGTGTTGAGGAGTCGAGAACGAGAATCTTCGATCTGCAGGGGATTAAAAACTCTGACAAATTTATGCTGAGAGTAAAAAAGGCTCTGGCAACTTTGCTGGAGAATCAAGGATGAGAATCTTCATTCTGTTGGGGGAGTAAAAACTATGTAGGGAACAACTGTACTGTTGGGGAGTAACTATCCTGCTGGAGAGTAAGCTCAGGACTCTGGGAAAAGCTTATTCCTGTTTGGAATAAGTTCAAGAGTTTAGGTTGTATGCCACTTTGAGAATGAGAATCTTCATTCTGTCGGGAATATCAGGAACTCGGGTTGTATGCCACTTTGGGTAAGCAAGAATGAGAATCTTCATTCAGGCGTTAGGATCAGGAGGTTGGGAGTATGTCAATCTACCGGGGAAGCAAGAATGAGAATCTTCATTCAGGCGTTTGGGTCAGGAGGTTGGGTGTATGCCAATCTACTGGGGAAGCAAGAATGAGAATCTTCATTCAGGAGTTTGGGGTCAGGAGGTTGGGTGTATGCCAATCTACCGGGGAAGCAAGAATGAGAATCTTCATTCAGGCGTTTGGGTCAGGAGGTTGGGAGTATGCCAATCTACTGGGGAAGCAAGAATGAGAATCTTCATTCAGGCGTTTGGGTATGGAGGTTGGGTGTATGCCAAACTTCTAAGGTTTTAAGGATGAGATTCTTCATTCTGTTAACGGTATCAGGAGCTTGGGAGTATACCAATCTTATGAGGTTTTAAGGATGAGAATCTTCATTCTGTTAACGGTATCAGGAGCTTGGGAGTATGCCAATCTTCTGAGGTTTCAAGAATGGGAATTTTCATTCTGTTAACGGTTAACTGTTATTTGGTTAACATCCAGGTTTCACAGTGTCTTGTATTGCTATCTGGTCAATGTCCAGGCTTCATGATACTTTACTTCTTATCTGGTCAACGTCCAGTCTTCAGAAGGAAATCAAATGGTTATTCGGTCGCCTCCGGTTTTCCCTTTGATTTTGGGGCCTACTAATATCCGATTGAATCCGGGCTTCAAAGTAATTGGCCAAGTAAATTGTTATTTGGTCGATCTGCACCCAGGTTTCACAGTTTTGTATCGTTATCTAGTCAACGTCCAGGCTTGACGATACGAATGTTGTAAGAAATTGATTGCATCTTTCCTGCAAGGTAAATGTTAGTGGCATGACATATATCAAACAATGACGTTCTCAAAATAAATGAGATTGAGTTGTATGATGTCCTGATGTACGAATGTGTAATTTTTTTCAAGACAACCTCTCGCTGGGGAAAATAAATCCCGAACTGGTGATGGAGAAAAGAGTTGGATTCTTCGTCTCTGATAGTGAAAAATCTGGAAGTGAATCAGAATAAATCATTGGGAGATTCATCTGAAACCGCAAAACTCGGAATATCTTCCACTGGAATAAGAATAAGGGAGATCTTAGCATCGATCTGATTGAACCAGAGAAGGTCTTGGATTAACTTTGACTCAACCGGATGATGAAGGAATCTTTGACGACTGCTACTCCAAAAGGTGATGAAGGAATCTTGGAAGATTACTACTCCAAAAGGTGATAATAAACTTTACGTTCCGATCAATCTGCATATGTTATGAATGTTGTTGAAATGTAATTTTGTATTGGAGAATAAATCCTTGACAATTGTTGGGGAAATAAACCCATGACCGCTGGTCTGCTAGAGAGGTGATGAACTTCTCGAGGATTCTTGAATTTCTTTTCAGAAGGATTTTGGAGAGATTTATCACTGCCCCAAGTAACGAGTGTTTATGGCTTCGCCAGGAAATGTTTGACTGCATGTAATCCTTTGTTGGAGTTGACGTTCAAATCCCCAAGTGACGGGGACAGAGACTTGCCCCTGGTTACTCTGCACTTTGAGAGATTTCTTGAAATCTTGACTGGACTGCCCCAGGTTAACTGGACTTTGAGAGATTTCTTGAAATCTTGAATGGACTGCCCCAGGTTTACTGAATAATGCCATTCCAAGTCCCCTTTTATTGATAGGAGATTTTAGCAACGGAAGTGTCATCCCACTTGAAGTGATTTTGTTCACTGAGAGAGCTTTCGTTCATCGGAACATTCACTGTGTGAATTTCTTCGCCGTCAAACAAATAGCCATATGCAAACAACGATATTCAAGTAATGCAAAGTTTATGCTTGTCTCGATATTTTGAAAAATGCGTTTTTTAGCAGAAAACTTTTTATAAGAAAAATTCAACTCAGGATTTAGAACAAAGCCTTACAGGATTCAGGATACCTTTTGTAACAGTATGCTTTCGAACTAACCCATGCTTCAATTAGGACTTTTGAAGGGTTGTAACGTGGCTTGGTTCACGGTTTTAAGAAACAAAGGATAAAGGCTCAAAGTATATTTGTACTCACCCACTCTTCGTGATGTTCTTCAATCCTAAACTCAGTTAATTGTGCGTTTGAACTCCAAATGAGTCTGGAACGACGTTTTGGTGATGGTTCACACAAGTTGAATTTGTTGGAAGGAAGTCATTTCTGCAACTCTTTTTTTCATGTTGTTGAGGATTTGTAGTGACCTCATTCTTCTTTTTTTTTATTTATTATCCCTAATTTTTGCCTGACTGTTCCTATTTTTGAGATTACAGTCAGCGGGATGCCCCAGCTTTCTTAAGCTTCCTTCGTAGGTTTTGGCTCAGCGGGCCTTTCTTTTTTGATAGATAATGACTGCCTATGAGATAAGGAACCATCACTGTCTTTTGGTTCCAAAGGAAATTTTGATGTTATTTGTTGTATTACGAAATGAGAGTTTGCGGCTAAACGCACATTTTGAATTAACTGAGAGACTACCCTACCCCAGGTTTGATTAAAGGTTTCAAATTGTGTTTAAACAGAAAACTTCTACTTCTTTGGCTCGAAGGTGTTGACTAGGGATTATCTTTCTTATAACTCCAGTGTTTAGGATTTGAAAGAAACGCCTGTACATCGTCAGCAAGGTCTGTCCAAAAGCATACCGTATGAGATTATGGCATTGTTTTCGTCATCCTCCCTCTAAAGGCTTATAACTTTTGGCAAGAGTTAAATGTCATAAAGAAATTAGAAAGCATAGTTCAAATATAGTGAAAACGAATGGATGAATTCAAGACAAACATATGCAATGCATTAATGAAACAGAGTTTGACATTAACAGATAATTGTTTGAATAACAAAAGAAATTACAACTTGAAAATTAAAATGAAACAAAAGCCTCTTAGTTCGAACTTGTCATTTCAGGTGGAGAGCCTTCAACGGAAGATTTTCATTTTGCCATCTTACGTGAACTCCAACGTTGTTTCTTTAACCAGATCTTGAATTTTGTTTCTCAATGTCTAACAGCCATCAGTGTCATGTCCAGGACTGTTGGAATCATACACACATCTTGCATTTGGATTGTACCCTGGAGCAGCTGTGTTGAGACACTGAGGGGGGTCCCTTAGTACAATCAGCTGGAATTCCAACAAGCGTTGTAGCACTTGGGATAATGGCATGTTAATCTCAGTGAAGTGCTTTTCCGATGTATTTCGCTTACGCCAATCACCCTGTTGATGTTGGTGAGGTTGTTGTTGGGCTTGTGACCCTAAAGCAAACTGGGGAGACTTTCCCTTGACTTCTTGTCTCAAAGGAGGCTGAATGGTGACTTGATCTTCAACCCTAGTTGTTTGCCCCATTAGGTTACATCCATCTTGATGCAGTTTGTTGATGAGGACCTTTAACTCCTCTTGTCCTTGAGCCAGGTTTTGAATAAGAGCCATCTGGCCCACCAGTTGTCCCATCATCTGGATTTTCATTGTTGCCAACTCAATTTGAAGCCCTTCCAACTGATCATTCCTGATGCCCCCTGGATTCCCTAGGACAATGCCCCTTGTGAGGAGAACTTTCACTTCTTCCTTCCCCTTGGACAGGTTCAAGAACATTTCTTGAAGTTGAGTGTTTTGAGCCTTGATATCTTTGACAGTCCTCTCTAGAGCCATCTCTACTGAAATAAACAGTAGGAAAATAAGGAGACCTGAAAAGGGAAAATTTGTCATGATACGATGCATGATATGTGGATGCATGTTTTCAAGGGTCTCGCGGGGTAAACACAAGAAAATGTTAGAGGTTGAACTTCGATCAACATCTTTGATTGGAGAACTTTGTATTGGTGGATGTCTTTCCATGAGAATCAAGCTCACCATGTCAGGTGGGTCATAGCCCTCGATTCAAGTTGTTGTACTTGATCTTTAACGGCGTTTGTTTAGAGGAAAATGAATCCTCTTGCCCTTTGGTGGACGTCTGGTTCAACGTGACCCTGCATCAAAGACCCTCGAGACCCTTGAAATAGTTATTGAAAATGCTATGGTATGATATTATGATGTTATGTACAGATATGTGAAGTAAGCAAGTTATATACAAACTGTCATATTCACACAAAGTAGACAAGTCCTTAGGTTTAGGCTTGCATGGAGTTTGTAGGTAAGTACCCTTTTGAAGTTAGTTGGCTCAACCTGTCCTAGAAATAGTAACCGGGTTCTAAGGAGCTCAATATCACCAGATTATTTTCTGTGTTCATTGTTTCAGTTTAGCCACTTTACTGGCGACCGCAATATTCCAAGAAAACAACCCTCAATGAGTGTAGTATCGAGTATCTATCAACTTCGGAATGCACCAAATCCGGTCATCTCACTACCCCTAAAAAGTCCAAGTTGGTCAAATAAGGTTCTAAAGTCAGTTGATGCTTCACGACACCACGCGGCGGCCCCGTACTCTCCTTGATTCAACTTAAGGGTTACCGGTACCAACCAATGTGCCACATTAATGTAGCTACTGTTTCAACCATGTCGGTATACCCTGCACAGTTCCCTTACAGTTTATTGCTACTTACCTAAAAGGTGCCCCCAAATCCGGGTGTAGGATTTAAAACAAACCCAAACAAGGAACCAAAAAGTAAAGCATACAAGTCAAATAAGATAAGCATGTAAAGGTGATCTAAAACTCTAAGGTAACCCCACTTTCAAATATTCCCCAGCAGAGTCACCAGTTCTGTGATACGGTGGGAGAACTGACTTGAGGTTTTGCATTTGTGTTCGCAAATGTTTCGGTTTAGCAAGAGTCACCACCGACTTTTTATTTTATCCAAAGGAAAGGTCAAAAAGCACAGGAAAGACCTTTGAGATGTTTTCTTGGGTTCGGGGGGTAGATTATGAAAAGGGAATGTGCTAGCACCCTTTTCATCCATGGTTATTCATGGGCTCTTAGTTACTTGTTTAGATCACTTGCTTTTGCTTTTCAATTGTTTGAAATGGTGCTTTGTGTGTGGTTTTGAAAGATGTTTTGAAAAGAGGCCATCATTGTGGCAACCTTTGTAATGATTCTTGTTTGAATATATACAAAGGTGTATTGTCTTTTGAAAATATTTTTCAATGTTTGATTGTTTTAAAGTTTGTTTTTGGGAAATGTTTTGAAATTGTGTTGTGAGGTGTGTTTGAAAATAGCAAGGATGTTTTGCATGTTTGGATCAAGTAACTAAGAGTTGTCTACCCTATTTTACTCAAAGGTATTTCCTACACATTTTTAACCCTTTTAACAGTGTTGTTTTACCATTGCATTTGGTAAACAACCTTGTATTAGGATGTTAAACGGGACAGGCACGGGTCATCGTATTGACCATGATAGAAATTATGCTAAGTATCTTTAGAAATTTTTTGAGGGACTAGATCATTTTGTATAGGCAACCAAGATAGCGTCATCGAGGGACTATGATATTTTTGTTTTGTTTTTGTTTTGCCAAGATACTCAACATGCATAACATGGCCATTTTAAAGGCAACAAGTGGAAGAAACCCTAGGGGTGTAAGTGTGCATTGTGTTGTAAATTTTCATGCTTTTTGTCTTTGTATTAGTCAAGCTATTTGTTTGATTTTGGATTTTTTTCATACAAACCCTAATCTCTAATCATGGCATAATTGAAAGCAATAAATTGCGGGAATTAAAAGTATAAGCTAATACAAAATGATTACGGGGAGGGGGATACAAATTATTACAAATGGGGATGGGTCTCACAAGAATAAGAATGTCCAAATATCAAGTATTACAACCAAATCGAATTGTCGCAATTCAATACAAAGTTATAACAAATTATGAAATAGAGAAAATCAATAAATCATAGAATGTATGTATTTACTTGAAAATAAATAAATAAAATCTATTCTAAAAAAGAAATATTAAATATTTTATTATTATTATTCTTTGTATGTGTTTTTTATTAAATAATAAAAAAAAAGCTTAAAGGAAATAAACTAATTAAATAAAATCTTTATTATTTTTGGTATTTTCTTGTGAAATGTAAGAAAATAATGAAAAGAAAAATGATTAAAATTAGTCAAGAAAAATCAAATTTATTTTACAAAAATGAAACTTTAATATCTTACTAGTATATTTTTAACAAAAAGAAATAAAAAGATAAATTAAAAAAAGAAAATTAACTAAGATGTTAATTTATATAAAAAGAAAAGTATTGAGTTTTTTTTTATGAATTTTATTAAAAAAAGGGTGAATTAAAACAAAATGAAAATGGGCCTAAGGGTTTGTGTTGGGCCCAAATAAAAATGAAAGAAAACAAAAAAAAGTCAGAATGGAGGGGGTATGAGCCAACAATTGTTATGGGCTTAGGGTTGGGGCAGACAGGCCCAATGCAAAGTTTGCAACGTTTTGTTAGGTTTTTATGATTAGGGTTTGTGAACCCCTTTACAGCGTCGTCGTTTCTTCGTTCTTCCTCTTCATCTCTCTCAGCCTATGGTTCTGATCTTCCCCTCCCCTAAGCCGCCGGAGCACTATCCCTCACTCTCACCTCTCTCTCATTCTAAGCGCGAATGATTTTTACTTCTTTGAAAGGTATTGTTATGGTTTCTTGAAGTTTGAACGTTTTTTGTTTGATTGCTTATCTATTGTTCACGTTTGAGATGTAGAAAGTGATTGAAGAGAGATATACCTGTGAGATTTTCTGGAAAAGGGAGAGGGAAGAGGTTAGAGCTGGCGGCGTTCCTTGGTGGCTAGAGGCGGAGGGGGGGAAATGATGATGGCCAAGCGCTTCTGGTATCTCTTTTTGCCCCTTGAATTTGAATGTTGATGATGATGTTCTTCTGATTTTGTACTTGTTTGTTGTTGGTGAATTTGTTGATGATGACTATTGTTGATGCTATGTCTGAAACTTTGTTATTTCTTTTCCTCTCTCTCAAGCTTGAATGCTGATGATGATGTTCTTCTGTTGGCTTTGAAACTTTGTCTTATTGAACGCTCTGAATTGGCAGGCTTGTTGTCTTTTGATTGTTAGGCTATGTCTGAAACTTTGAATACTGATTGTTGAAACTGAAGCTTTGATTTTTGTGGCTAGCCTTGGTTTCACAGTTGAGGGTTTTTTGATGAAGGTTTTTTGATGTTGTGCAGCTTCTTTGGTATATTTTTGTTTACAGTTTGGCTATGCTGGTTGAGAGGTTTTGTTTACAGTTTTGGCTATGCAGTTGTTCTGCATGTTGGACTTGTTATACAGGTTGGGAGTTTTTGTTTGCAGTTTTGGATATGAAGTTTGGTTTACAGTTTGGCCAACTGGTTTTTGTTTGGGAACTGTAGGTTTTGTGGTTGTTGCAGTTTGGAAAGCCTTGTACAGGTTTGGGGTATTTGGCCCTGTTTTTAGCTATGCAGTTTGGCCAACTGGTTTTTGTTTGGGAACTGTAGGTTTTGTGGTTGTTGCAGTTTGGCAAGCCTTGTACATGTTTAGGGTATTTGGACCTATTTTTGGCTATGCAGGTTTTTGGAGATGGCAATGTCAGGCTGTTTTCTATTTGTGGCTTTGACAAAATGTTTCTCTTTCTCCCTTTGTTATGCAGTTTGGAGTTTTGTGAAACTGTTAACAGTTTGGAGTTTGTTGCAGTTTTTTCTGTTTGGCAAGCTTGCTTCTGTTTTTAAAATGTTTAGTAGGCTTTGATACTTGTTATACAGGTTGGGAGTTTTGGTGAAACAGTTAACAGTTTGGAGTTTGTTGCAGTTTTTGACACACAATGTTCTCCTCTTCAAACTGTTATGCAGTTTTGGTCTTATATCCCTTTTCTCTTTGTTTTGCAACTTGTGATAGATTTTCTGCCAAACTGTACAATCTCAAAAAGGTGATATATTTTCTCTCTTTCTTTCTCAATGACAAAGCACTTTTGCTTTTTCTTATTTTCTGAAAAGTTTGCCCATAAATCCCTGGAAAATGATGAAAAGCTATGACAAGCTTTTGACTTGTGATTTGGTTTACCTCCTGCATTTTACTTTTGTCTGCTATTCTGCTGCATTTGTACTTTTCTGACTGCATTACTTGTGCTGCTGCATCCAGTTTCTTTGTTCAGTTTGGTTACCTGACAGTTTGCATTTAGTTTGTGCTGCCTTGGTTTGCCTTGTTGCAATGTTTAGACAACATGTTTCAGTTGCTTTGTAACTTGCTGCAATGTTGTTGCAATGTTTAGTTTGGCACCTGTTTGCCTTAGTTGCTTGGCCTATGTTTGCATAACAATTTGCTGTTTGGTTGCTTTGTACAGTTTGCCTTGCTGTTTGGTTACTTTGTACAGTTCGCCTTGCTGTTTGGTTAAGTTGTGATGCTTCAGTTTGCTGACTTTGTAATGTTGCAATGTGGCCTACTGTGTTGTTTAGTATTTTGGCGCCTTAGTGCTTTTGAATAAATTTGCTTTTGCATTCTTCAATTTGTATTTTTATTTTTTTCCTCTTTGTGAACCAAGAAGAGCAATCTTCTTGTGATTTGCAAAGAGGAAAATAATAATGTGATGAACAATAGCACTTCCGATTCCATATGGCAAACTTTAATGATGAAAATTTTCCTTTCTTTTTTGTTTGAAAATTCTATTTAACTGACTGTACTAATCCTCTTTTTTTGTTTTTCTTTCATGTGAGCACAACTTGGGTGATGACAAAGCAGAGGAATCAGAAGACTTTGAGCATGGGAGCAATGGCTTAGACTTAGATTTTTAACTTAGATAGATTTTCCATTAATTGTAATAACTTATTTTTTCAAGTACTATAAGTTGTAAAATCTGCAGTATTCAAATAATAAATTATTTTTGTATCAACATCTGAAAAATATTTGTGAGGCAATCTGAATAGAACCTTCTACTGTCAATATTTTGCAATTCTCTCTCTGCATCTTCACTTAATCCTTTAAGATTCTCAGATCAAAATAATTGAAGTTACATTCCAACAATTCTAATACAGATAACTTAAACTTTAAGTAATTCAATAACTTTGTAGTCTCGTAACCTTGCAACAACATTCCAATCAAAATACGCATTGTGTATTCCAATAAACAAGCAAGCATTTCATTCCATTAACAAGCAAACATTTTAATATACGCACATCATCTCGTTAACCTGGATCAGACAGAACCTGAATATTCCAAATGACCATCTCAGCTCCTATCTCTTATCCCAGATAAACAAGCCTTGAGAACAACCAGTAACCTTTCAGCAAACTCAAAAAAGTGTGAAAACATGTGACAGTTAATTGAATTTCTGAGAATTCAGTTTCTTCTTAGAAATGCGAGAGAAACCCTGATTCTTGATTTACTGCCAAAGAAAAGTCTGTTTGATCGATTCTTGAGCCAATCTTGAAAATCTGAGAAAACCCTAGGGTTGTGATTTCTTGTGAAAAAGGGAGGGCAAATTTTGGGGTACAACAACTGCCCCTATTCAATCTTCTTGAACTTGAAGAGTTAGATTAGAAAGTTTTCCATTCGTGACTCGAAGGTAAAAGATGATTGGACACTAGAGTGCCCATAAATTTGCACTCGTCAAAGCATAGTTTGAGGGAATGAGCTTACAGATGCCATTTGGAGATGTGACAGAATCTTGTCGGAGATGGGCTTAAATATGCCATCCAAGAATGTTTATTGAATTGTATGTTGTAGGTGAAAGAATGAGTATCAGAAAGGTATCCATGTCTGGAGCGTCTCTGAGCTGGGGGTCTGAATAAGCAATAGATTAGCATCCGTGTTTGGAGCCTCCATAAACTGTTTTCAATGAGTTGAATCTGAACAAGCGATAGATTAACATCCATGTTTGGAAGCACCCGTAAACTGTTTTCATGATCCTTGAGTTTGAACAAGCAATAGATTAACATCCATGTTTGGAGCATCCGTAAACTGTTTTCATGAGGCTGAATCTGAACAAGCGATAGATTAACATCCATGTTTGGAGCATCCGTAAACTGTTTTCATGATCCTTGAGTTTGAACAAGCAATAGATTAACATCCATGTTTGGAGCATCTGTAAACTATTTTCATGAGGCTGAATCTGAACAAGCGATAGATTAACATCCATGTTTGGAGCATTCATAAACTGTTTTCATGATCCTTGAATTTGAACAAGCAATAGATTAGCATCCGTGTTTGGAGCATCCGTAAACTGTTTTCATGAGCCGAATCTGAACAAGCGATAGATTAACATCCGTGTTTGGAAGCATCCGTAAACTGTTTTCATGATCCTTGAAGTTGAATAAGCAATAGATTAGCATCCGTGTTTGGAAGCATCCGTAAACTGTTTTCAGATTGTATACTGGTAGCTTGCTAATTTTATCCTGAAAAGGGTAAAATATTAGCTGAAACACAAAGTTATG
This sequence comes from Vicia faba, assembly GCA_948472305.1. NCBI lineage: Eukaryota > Viridiplantae > Streptophyta > Magnoliopsida > Fabales > Fabaceae > Vicia > Vicia faba. The sequence goes on from CATIWC010001761.1 coordinate 257,102, forward strand.
TTGCATGAAATGTATGATGCAATATATGTGTTTTATCAATGCTTATGATATACGAATGCAATGTATGCGCATGTAAGCTGACGAGCTGTCTTGCTGAGGAAAATAAATCCTAGATAACTGGAGATAATAAAATCTTTGACTGCTGCCAAGGAAGATAAATCCTGGATAGCTGGAGATAATAAAATCTTTGACTGCTGCCGGGGAAGATAAATCCTGGACCACTGTTGAAGAGTATGTGTGTCTTCAAGCTTTGCTTAGAATATTTCTAACGGGGGTTCCTGTTTTGAGGAGAACTCCGCTGGGGAATATTTGAAAACTCTGTGGGGGAATTGAGAATGAGAATCTTCATTCTGCTAGGGGAATTTATGTTAAGGAGTCAAGAACGAGAATCTTCGATCTGCAGGGGATTAAAAACTCTGACAAATTTATGCTGAGAGTAAAGAAGGCTCTGGCAACTTTGCTGGAGAATCAAGGATGAGAATCTTCATTCTGTTGGGGGAGTAAAAACTATGTGGGGAACAACTGTACTATTGGGGAGTAAATATCCTGCTGGAGAGTAAGCTCAGGACTCTGGTGTGATCGGTGGATCTGGAACTGACTGTTTTAACGCTGGTTCGTGAAATGTCGCGGAAGCAAGAGTCGCCACCGTCTTTTATTTTCTCCAAATGGAAAGGACAAAAGCACAGAAAAATTCCTTAAAGAGATTGCTCTCGGTTCGGGAGGTAGATTATAGAAAGGGAAGGTGTTAGCACCCTTTCTATCCATGGTTATCCATGGGCTCTTAGATACTTGCTCATTGTGTTTTCAAAAATGGTTTGTTTGCTTTTCAACTGTGGGTTTTAAAAAAAGTTTCTTTGAAAATTTCAGTTCGACTCTTGTATCGGTCCTCAAGAGTGTTTGAAAAATTGCTTTCGAAAGCTTTTTGAAAATGTGTTGGTGTGAAAAGTATTTTGATTTGTTTTGAAATTTAGAGCAAGTATCTAGAGTCGTCTACCTACCCTAAGGAATTCGTCTGTGTAGATGTCCTTTAAAGTAGTGCCATCCCACCATTGAGAGGTAGGTAGCACCACCGTTGGAGGTGTTCGGGTCAATTCGAGGTTCGGGACATGGTGATCACCAGAGCAATGGGAAGACACCTTAGAAGCTACCCTCATGCCAGGTTCCCGGATCATGAGGACTTACTAAAACATCCTCTACTCGACGATCACCTTTCGAGGCAAGGCAACAGTGAGGCGTACCCTAGGGGTGGTGTGTGATTTGTGTGTCATGTTCAGTTATTTTGTCTTATTCATGTCAAGGTGATCTATGCGTTTGTTTTTATTTTATCATTCATTCTTGCATGCATTTATTAACAGTTAAAAAGATGCGGAAATTAAAAGTTCTAAACTATTACAAAGGCGCGGGTCCACATCGCCAAAATTTAATCCAAAACCCGATTTGACATAAAATAAAGAAGTAAAGTGCGAGAAATAAAATGTTCGAGTTTACAAGGCTTTGGGAGAATTACATTAATATTAAACGAAATAAAATAAATATGCGAATAAGGATTAAAAACGAGGGCGTTGGACCCTTTTTGCAAAATTAAATTAAATGATGGAATTGATTAATTAAGAGAGAAAAGAAATTGTTTTTTTTTTTGTTGATATTTTTTAGTATTTTATGTTTTTAATGGAAAAAGAATTAATTGAAATTAAATGCTAACCCTAATTCTATTATTTTTAATTATTTGAGAAAAATGTTAAAGTTTAACTTAATTTACTAAAGAATTTATGTACATGTTTATTTACAAAATAAATTAGTAGTTAATAATAATAATAATGATGAGAAACTTATTTATTAAAAAAAATGATGAAAAAGTTAAAAACCCTAATTTCTACATATTTAATTTATTAAGAAAAATATTAAAGTTTTGAAACCTAAATTAATCTAATTAATTGTTTAAAGTTTATTTACAAAAATAATAATAGTAAAATTAATATTAATAAAATAAACATTTTTTTGATTTTTCTGTATTTTATATTTATTATGAAAATTATTTTATGGAATTAAAAGAAAACAATTAAAAGAATAAAAAGGAAAAACAAATAAAAATTAAAAATTGAGCAAACCATAGGGGGTGTCTGGCCCAAGGGGAGGTTTTTTGAAGTATTGACTCCTGAGTACCGTGGTCTGCATTCTTTGGCCATTGGATTGAGTTTCATGCATAAGTTGTTCTACTTTGGCCATTTGGCTTTTGGCCATTTGTGTTCTGGCTTCAACGTTCCTTAATGTCTGGCTTAATGTCTGCCTCGCCATGTATTGGTGTCATGTGTAAAATGTTCTGTTTTGGCCATTTGGCTTTTGACCTTTTGGCCTCAACGTTCCTTAATGAACCTGAGATCCTGTCTAAATCTGCAGTGTTGAACCTCATGAACACATTAAATAAAATCATAAAAATTCAAATAAAACCAACATATGAAGAAATTTAATGTTTAGGCACAATATGACATGTATGAATGATTATACCCTTTTGATCATGGAGATCAAATCAATCTTACCCTTGCTGGAAGATTAGAGACCTGAATGCTTTTATGCCTTACTGGAAAATTAGGATCATGGAGATCAAGTCAGCCTTATCCTTACTGAAGAAGTAGTGAGGTATTGGTTTATAACTGTGATGGCTTTGTTTGTAGTGAGAGAGGGATTTGTAATAAGGATTTCAAGGTTTTAGGGTTCTTGAAAGAGTTTGATATTCCAACAGTGTTGTGGTAAGGTTTTTTTTCTCTCTTTTTCTCTTCTCTTTTTCTCCTCCTTTTTTTTTCCTCTGGTTTGTGTGAAAAGAAGGTGATTATATAATGGAAATTAGGGTAAAGAAAATGGGCTTTGAATGTGCAATTGGGCCTCCAATATTCACTTGAATTCGTCACTTTCCAGGCTAAATCGCAGGGACTTAAGTGCATTTTTTGAAGTTGAAATGTGAAAACAAAATGTATCCGACATCGAGAACTAACTCCTGTCCGAAAATCGACTCAATCGGATAAAAGGTGAATTAGTTATGAATTTTTGAAGTTTCAGCTCAGACAAACTTATTTTGGGCTTCAGTGTCGACTCTGACACGTTCTTCAATAAAAAACTGGTATTGATCGGAGCATAATCCGGTCTCGACTTTTGAAGCAAAGTTGTAGATCTACGAGTCAGGGACCTTGTGTAAAAATATGAGTCCAATCCGATAAAAATTGACCGAGTTATGATTTTTCGAAGTTTCGGCTCAGATGAAATAATATTCAGCATTCAGGATTTTCGGTGTGTCACGGACTCTGAGCAAAAAACGAAGGCCTTTTGAATACCGTTTGAACTCAATACCTTCTGTGAAAATGTAGCCAACTCAATTTGTGAAATTTTGGCACCGGAACCAGCTCGATACGATGAAAATCGACCAAGTTATGATTTTTTGAACATGACGCAAATAAACTTCTGTCACAAATTTTCTGCACGAAAATACCTGATAAATCCACATTTTTGAAGACCTTCTGATCGAAATTGGCTTCCAGCCGTGAGAGATGAAAACATAGATAATGTCAAGACGGAATTTTGGCCACCGGAACGGGTTCAAAACGAGTCACGATCTTCAAGTTATGAATTTTTTAGCGCGTAAAAACTGCACTTTCAGCACACTTTTTCACTATATTTCTTCAAGAAAACTCACACATTCGGATACCTTCTTTAAAGAATTGACTCTTGAGCCGAACCTGAATTTGAGAATATGTTATCAGAGATATCTTGGCGAAAGAACACCTGAATATGACGCGCCAGGTTGGACTTGTGAATTTTTCTTGAAATGTTTTTTTGAGAAATATGGGAGGGCAAATTTTGGGGTACAACAGTTGCCCCTGTTCAATCCTCTTAGACCTGAGGATGCAGATTGGCTGACATGCCTTTCGTAATCCGAGGGTGGAAGATGATTGAACACTAGAGTGCCCAGAAATTTGCGCTCACATAGTAGCAGTGTTGATGATGGGAATGGGCTTATAGATGCCATTTGGAGATTGATGGATAGGATGATGGGCTTATAGATGCCATACTAAGAGATGCTGGAAGGTGGATGGGCTTATAGATGCCATCTGGATGTCGATCGCGCAAGAGATTCCTTAGCGAGAACTTGCGTACCTGCAAAAGAAAAATGATTACCTGACCTGTTACGGGAGCTGGTCTTCAAATTCTTTATGTAAATGTGTCCTGACTGGTTACAGGAGCTGAGTTTGGAGCTTCACAAGATGATGAATGAACCAGGGATGGTTACTACCTTAGCATGAATAGTAAGAGAACCTTGGGTGACTTTAACTTCAACAACGCTCGTTGAGAAAATGTTGGTGGGAATTACCATCTTCGCAGTATCGGGAAGAGAACCAAAGGAAATCATAATCGTTGGGAAATTACATCTCACGCACCGTCGGGGAGAGAACCATAGGAAATTATAACCTGAAAGGGAATTATCACCTCACGCACCATCGGAGAGGGAACCATAGGAAATTATAACCTAAAAGGGAATTATCACCTCACGCACCATCGGAGAGGGAACCATAGGAAATTATAACCTAAAAGGGAATTATCACCTCACGCACCATCGGAGAGGGAACCATAGGAAATTATAACCTAAAAGGGAATTATCACCTCACGCACCATCGGAGAGGGAACCATAGGAAATTATAACCTAAAAGGGAATTATCACCTCACGCACCATCGGAGAGGGAACCATAGGAAATTATAACCTAAAAGGGAATTATCACCTCACGCACCATCGGAGAGGGAACCATAGGAAATTATAACCTAAAAGGGAATTATCACCTCACGCACCATCGGAGAGGGAACCATAGGAAATTATAACCTAAAAGGGAATTATCACCTCACGCACCATCGGAGAGGGAACCATAAGAAATTATAACCTAAAAGGGAATTATCACCTCACGCACCATCGGAGAGGGAACCATAGGAAATTATAACCTAAAAGGGAATTATCACCTCACGCACCATCGGAGAGGGAACCATAGGAAATTATAACCTAAAAGGGAATTATCACCTCACGCACCATCGGAGAGGGAACCATAGGAAATTATAACCTAAAAGGGAATTATCACCTCACGCACCATCGGAGAGGGAACCATAGGAAATTATAACCTAAAAGGAGTTATCATCTCATGCACCGTCGGAGAGAGAACCAATAGGAAATTAATCTCAAAGAAAAACCTAAAATGGAATTATCATCTCATGCACCGTCGGAGAGAGAACCATTATAATCCGATAACTTCTACTGAGTCTTCATCAGAAAAATCTGTTGGGAGTCGATTTAGCTGGACTAGAGAAGGCCTTGGACTGGATAAGAAATCTTTGGAGTTGATTAACTGAACCGGTCTAGGTCTTGAAATATGATTGAGAATTTAACTGAATCTTTCCTGAAAGGTAAAAGTCAGTCATATGCAATGCATGATATGGATCAAGCAATGATGTTCTCAACATAAATGAGATTTGTATGATATGATGCGTCTATGCATACTATAATGATGTATGTGATGTTTATGTATATGTTTTTCGTCTAGGAGAGTAGATCCTTGACGGGTGTCGGGAAGTCACTCTTGGGCTGATGTTGAAGTATTGATTCATTGCTTCCGCTGGGGATGATAGTTGCAAGAATACCGGTAGGAAAAGATGACTCCGTTGAGGAATAAACTTGGCAAATGGAAGACTCTGCGGGGAGTAAAGTACTCTGATGATCTTGCTGGGAAGCAATACTCTGTGGGGACGGAGATGCTTTGCTGAGTTGTTGATAATAGCTTGCTGGGGATATCCTTGCTGTATTGGAAGTATGATAGACTTCGCTGGGGATAAAAAGACTTTGTCGACGACGATCTTTCCATGGCTTTTGGCTGAGGATAACCCAGTTATATCCTGTTAAGGAAATAACTTTTTAAATAAAGCCGGGCGACGCGTTCGTGCTCTGCGAGGGATAAGCTTCCAGAATCTACTGGGGATAAGCTTATTGCTTGGGGAGATGAATTCCAACTTTCCTGGGGAACTAGATTGGACTCTCCTGGGGAGGTTTTAAACTGCGGGGGAAGCTCCACTGAATGTTTGATATACCGCCGGGGAACAATCTTTAGACCAAGACTGCCGGGGATGCTTGTTAAGAATATGTATGCTGCCGGGGAAGTATTGAGATCTACTGGAGGATACTCAACTTCGGATACTCAACTTCTTTGAGATTTGATAACTTCGTTTGAAGAAGAGTGTACTGACTTGCTTACTCTCTGGGGAGTTAGGATATCTGGTTATGTTCTTTAGCTGAACCTACCTTGGTACCTTGGAGGATAGAACAAATCAGATTGCTTAAACCACCCATTATTGCCCCTGTTTCTGAGGTGGGAGAGGAAGACCTGTGAGGTGCTGATGGTTGTTGATAGACAAACCTTCTTCTAGTAGGCAGGTGACAAGATGCCGGGACATAGTCATGCGCTTTGATCCCTAACTTTTGCCTGGACCGCCCTTTCGGGTTTTCAGTCCACCGGGATACCCATTTTTGCCCAAGCCGCCTTTTCAGGTTTTCGACTTGCCGGGTGTACAAATTTTTTCATTTCATCCCTCATTTTGCCCGAACCCTTTTGGTTCGCCGGGAAGCCCTTATTTTTGCCTAGGTATGTCAACCTAGCGGGTCTTTGATTGTGCGTAGTATTTTTTCGACTATGTTCGTGCTTTCAGAATGTAGGGAGTTGCCCCTGTTAGAAGTGTTTTGTCATGCCACCAGAAGGTGTTTGATCAAGCGAGATTCGTTGCTGGGAATTCATGTCCAATGCCCCAAGTGGCTCAGGCGGAGGTTTGCCCCTGGCTGTTTTGGCCTTTGAGAGATTCTCCGAATCTTGATTGGATTGCCCCAGATGATGGACCATGATCATGTCATGCCCCTTGATTGAAAGTGCTTTTGTTCACTAGGTATTCATCGTGCGAATTTCCTTGATGTTCAAACAAAAAGTCATACGCAAACAAAGTTATGTTAAAAATGCAAAGCCTATGTCTGTCTTGAAGATTTGGAAAATGCATTCTTTTCCATAAAACGAGTGAATGTTTGTAAAACGTGATGTCAACTCCTTCTTTATAGTAAGCCTTAAGGAGTCAGGATACCTTTCGTCACAGTATGCTTTCGAACTAACCCATGCTTCAACTAGGACTTTTAAGGGTTATAACGTGGCCTGGTTCACGGTTTAAGAAACAAAGGATAAAGGCCCAAATTATTTGTACCCACCCGCTCTTCGTGATGTTCTCCAAACCTAAACTCAGTTGATCGTACGTTAGACCTTGTTTGAGTCTTTGCTCTGATTTTCCGGTGATGATTCGGATGTTGATAACTTATTTGGAATAGGCAGTCATTTTTTCTTTGGTTGAGGGTTTGTGGGACCTCCTTTTTTTTTTGTTATCCCTTTCTTTTTTTTGCCTGAACTGTTTCCTTTTTTGGAATTACAGTCAGCGGGATGCCCCAGTTTTGTAAGTCTCCTTCATGGGTTTTGACTTAATGGGCTTTTTATTTTTTGAGATAATGACTGCCTTTCTTTATTGATTATTCGGAACCATCACGGTTTTTCTTTGTTTTGTAAGGACCTCTTTGGTGCCATTCGTTATGCACTTGGATCAACTGAGAGACTACCCTGCCCCAGGTTATGATTAAGGGTTTTAAATTTCGAAAAGAAAAACTCCTACTTCTTTGGCTCAGAGGGGTTGACGAGGGATTATCATCCTTATAACTCCAATGTTTAGGGATTGAAACAATGCCTGTACCTCATCAGCGGGGTCTGTTCAAAAGCATACTGTAGATTATGGTATCGTTTTCGTCATCCTCCCTCAAGAGGCTTAGAATTATTATTTAAGAGTTGATCATCAGAAAAAATATGAAAATAATTTGCATTTAGTGAATACGAATATATTGTTTTAGAACAGACATATGCGATGCATTAATGAAATAACAATGTTTAACATGAGTAAATGTTTGAACAAAAGAGAGTTGCAACTTGAACATTCGAATGAACAAAAATTTCTCAATCCTAGCCATGTTTTGGCAAGGGAGCAGTGATCACGTGGGGAGTCTTGGGTACTTTAAACTGAATCTCTCCAGCGTCGATCATGTCTTGGATTTTATTTTTCAAGCTCCAACAATCATCTGTAGTATGCCCCGGGCTGTCAGAGTGATAAGCGCAGCGGGCGTTGGGGTTATACTTTGGTGACGTTGTATTTTGGCTCTTCGGAGCTTCTTTTAGAGTTACCAGCTTGGTCTCCAGCAACTGTGGCAATATCTGAGATAAGGTCATGATGAGCTGCGTGAACTGCCTTCTCTCACTCTTTTATTAGTTGTGATGTTGAATTTGTGACACTGGAGCCATTTGAGGAACTCTCCCCTTACCTCCTTGTCTCAAAGGTGGTTGAACGATGACTGGCTTTTTGCCCTTAGACTTTTTCCCCAGTTGGTTACTCTGAAGCAGTTGGTTGACGAGAAACCAGAGCTCATCTTGTCTTTGAGCTAACCCTTGAATGGCAGTCACCTGCCCCAGCATCTGGACCCTCAATGCATCCACCTCAGCTTGTAGGTATTTCAGCCTTTCATCCTCAGCACTGTTCCTGACAAAAGTCTCCATGAGAAGTGTCCTTAGCTCCTCCTGCCCCTTGGACAGATTCAGGAGGATTTCCCTGAACTGAGTCTCTTGAGCGAGAAGGTCTTGGTTATCTGGTTGGAAGGCCATTGCTGAAATAAACAACAGAGATGGTAAGTGACCTGTCAGAAGGGTACCTGTTATGCAATGATGTGTATGTATGCATGCAATGTTTTCAAGGATCTCGCGGGGTAAACAAGAAAATTTGTTAGCATTTGGATCCGGTAGCTTGATTGGAGGAACTGCATATTATTGAGAGTCCTTCTTCAAAGGTCAAAGGCTCACCATATCCAGTGGGTCATAGCCCCTGACTTTAGTCATCATGTCTGGTTTTGATTTCCAAACAACCTTGGTTAAGGGAACCTTCTTCAAGAGTCAGAGCTCACCATATCAAGTGGGTCATAGCCTCTGACAACTTTGTCTAGAGGAAAATAAATCCTCTTTGCCCCTTGCTAGATGTTTGATTTATCATGACCTGCATCACAAGCCCTCGAGATCCTTGAAATGGGTTAGGATGTATGCAATGGTATGATGTCATGATGCATGGGGTAATATGAATAAACCCTGTTATGAGCCCTTATTAAGGACTATAAACAGAAACCTGCAAGAAACTCAAGTAAAACCTGTCATGAGTCCCAGTTAAGGACTAAAAAACAAAACCTGCAAGAAACTCGGTAAACCCTGTTATGAGTCCTAATTAAGGACTGCAAACCAAAATCTGTAAGAAACTTAGTATACCCTGTTATGAGTCCCTATTAAGGACTATAAACAAAACCTGCAAGAAATTCATGTGTCAGATAACAAGCATGCAAGTAGTCAAGTACGAAGGCACGCAAGTCACACAAGAGAAACCCTTAGAGTTTAGGCCAGCATGAGGTCTGGGTATTACCCTCTTGAAGTTGGTGGGCTCAACCTGTCCTATCAGAAGTAACCGGGTTCTAAGGGTCCCAATATCACAGGATTGCTTTCATTGTTCATCGTTTCGATTTAGCCACTGAACTGGCGACCGAAATATTCCAGGAAAGCCACCCTCAATTGAGTGTAGTATCGAGTATCAACCAACCTCGGACTGCACCAAAGTCAGTTATCTCACTACCCTAAAGAGGCCAAGATAGTTCAATTAAGGTTCCTAAGGTCTGTTGATGCTTCACGACACCACGCGGAGGCCCCGTACTCTCCTTGACTGAACTCAAGGGTTACCGGTACACACCAAAGTGCCACATCAACATAGCAGACTGTTTCAACCATGTCGGTATACCCCGCACAGTTCCCTCACAGCCTTGTTGCTACTTTCTAAGAAGGTATCCCCAGATCCAGGTTAGGATCTATAGAACTCCCGAGACAATCCCACAATTTAAAGCACACAAGGAAAGCAATTGAAAACACGGTTATGAACTAACCCTAAGGTACACCTCACTTTATAAAGGGTCCCCAGCAGAGTCGCCAGTTCTGTGATCGGTGGATCTGGAACTAACTGTTTTAACGCTGGTTCGTGAAATGTCGCGGAAGCAAGAGTCGCCACCGTCTTTTATTTTCTCCAAATGGAAAGGACAAAAGCACAGAAAAATTCCTTAAAGAGATTGCTCTCGGTTCGGGAGGTAGATTATAGAAAGGGAAGGTGTTAGCACCCTTTCTATCCATGGTTATCCATGGGCTCTTAGATACTTGCTCATTGTGTTTTCAAAAATGGTTTGTTTGCTTTTCAACTGTGGGTTTTAAAAAAAGTTTCTTTGAAAATTTCAGTTCGACTCTTGTATCGGTCCTCAAGAGTGTTTGAAAAATTGCTTTCGAAAGCTTTTTGAAAATGTGTTGGTGTGAAAAGTATTTTGATTTGTTTTGAAATTTAGAGCAAGTATCTAGAGTCGTCTACCTACCCTAAGGAATTCGTCTGTGTAGATGTCCTTTAAAGTAGTGCCATCCCACCATTGAGAGGTAGGTAGCACCACCGTTGGAGGTGTTCGGGTCAATTCGAGGTTCGGGACATGGTGATCACCAGAGTAATGGGAAAACACCTTAGAAGCTACCCTCATGCCAGGTTCCCGGATCATGAGGACTTACTAAAACATCCTCTACTCGATGATCACCTTTCAAGGCAAGGCAACAGTGAGGCGTACCCTAGGGGTGGTGTGTGATTTGTGTGTCATGTTCAGTTATTTTGTCTTATTCATGTCAAGGTGATCTATGCATTTGTTTTTATTTTATCATTCATTCTTGCATGCATTTATTAACAGTTAAAAAGATACGGAAATTAAAAGTTCTAAACTATTACAAAGGCGCGGGTCCACATCGCCAAAATTTAATCCAGAACCCGATTTGACATAAAATAAAGAAGTAAAGTGCGAGAAATAAAATGTCCGAGTTTACAAGGCTTTGGGAGAATTACATTAATATTAAACGAAATAAAATAAATATGCGAATAAGGATTAAAAACGAGGGCGTTGGACCCTTTTTACAAAATTAAATTAAATGATGGAATTGATTAATTAAGAGAGAAAAGAAATTGTTTTTTTTTGTTGATATTTTTTAGTATTTTATGTTTTTAATGGAAAAAGAATTAATTGAAATTAAATGCTAACCCTAATTCTATTATTTTTAATTATTTGAGAAAAATGTTAAAGTTTAACTTAATTTACTAAAGAATTTATGTACATGTTTATTTACAAAATAAATTAGTAGTTAATAATAATAATAATGATGAGAAAATTATTTATTAAAAAAAATGATGAAAAAGTTAAAAACCCTAATTTCTACATATTTAATTTATTAAGAAAAATATTAAAGTTTTAAAACCTAAATTAATCTAATTAATTGTTTAAAGTTTATTTACAAAAATAATAATAGTAAAATTAATATTAATAAAATAAACATTTTTTTGATTTTTCTGTATTTTATATTTATTATGAAAATTATTTTATGGAATTAAAAGAAAACAATTAAAAGAATAAAAAGGAAAAACAAATAAAAATTAAAAATTGAGCAAACCATAGGGGGTGTTTGGCCCAAGGGGAGGTTTTTTGAAGTATTGACTCCTGAGTACCGTGGTCTGCATTCTTTGGCCATTGGATTGAGTTTCATGCATAAGTTGTTCTACTTTGGCCATTTGGCTTTTGGCTTTTGGCTTTTGGCCATTTGTGTTCTGGCTTCAACGTTCCTTAATGTCTGGCTTAATGTCTGCCTCGCCATGTATTGGTGTCATGTGTAAAATGTTCTGTTTTGGCCATTTGGCTTTTGGCCTTTTGGCCTCAACGTTCCTTAATGAACCTGGGATCCTGTCTAAATCTGCAGTGTTGAACCTCATGAACACATTAAATAAAATCATAAAAATTCAAATAAAACCAACATATGAAGAAATTTAATGTTTAGGCACAATATGGCATGTATGAATGATTATACCCTTTTGATCATGGAGATCAAATCAATCTTACCCTTGCTGGAAGATTAGAGACCTGAATGCTTTTATGCCTTACTGGAAAATTAGGATCATGGAGATCAAGTCAGCCTTATCCTTACTGAAGAAGTAGTGAGGTATTGGTTTATAACTGTGATGGCTTTGTTTGTAGTGAGAGAGGGATTTGTAATAAGGATTTCAAGGTTTTAGGGTTCTTGAAAGAGTTTGATATTCCAACAGTGTTGTGGTAAGGTTTTTTTTCTCTCTTTTTCTCTTCTCTTTTTCTCCTCCTTTTTTTTTCCTCTGGTTTGTGTGAAAAGAAGGTGATTATATAATGGAAATTAGGGTAAAGAAAATGGGCTTTGAATGTGCAATTGGGCCTCCAATATTCACTTGAATTCGTCACTTTCCAGGCTAAATCGCAGGGACTTAAGTGCATTTTTTGAAGTTGAAATGTGAAAACAAAATGTATCCGACATCAAGAACTAACTCCTGTCTGAAAATCGACTCAATCGGATAAACGGTGAATTAGTTATGAATTTTTGAAGTTTCAGCTCAGACAAACTTATTTTGGGCTTCAGTGTCGACTCTGACACGTTCTTCAATAAAAAACTGGTATTGATCGGAGCATAATCCGGTCTCGACTTTTGAAGCAAAGTTGTAGATCTACGAGTCAGGGACCTTGTGTAAAAATATGAGTCCAATCCGATAAAAATTGACCGAGTTATGATTTTTCGAAGTTTCGGCTCAGATGAAATAATATTCAGCATTCAGGATTTTCGGTGTGTCACGGACTCTGAGCAAAAAACGAAGGCCTTTTGAATACCGTTTGAACTCAATACCTTCTGTGAAAATGTAGCCAACTCAATTTGTGAAATTTTGGCACCGGAACCAGCTCGATACGATGAAAATCGACCAAGTTATGATTTTTTGAACATGACGCAAATAAACTTCTGTCACAAATTTTCTGCACGAAAATACCTGATAAATCCACATTTTTGAAGACCTTCTGATCGAAATTGGCTTCCAGCCGTGAGAGATGAAAACGTAGATAATGTCAAGACGGAATTTTGGCCACCGGAACGGGTTCAAAACGAGTCACGATCTTCAAGTTATGAATTTTTTAGCGCGTAAAAACTGCACTTTCAGCACACTTTTTCACTATATTTCTTCAAGAAAACTCACACATTCGGATACCTTCTTTAAAGAATTGACTCTTGAGCCGAACCTGAATTTGAGAATATGTTATCAGAGATATCTTGGCGAAAGAACACCTGAATATGACGCGCCAGGTTGGACTTGTGAATTTTTCTTGAAATGTTTTTTTGAGAAATATGGGAGGGCAAATTTTGGGGTACAACATCTGGGAAAAGCTTATTCCTGTTTGGAATAAGTTCAAGAGTTTATGTTGTATGCCACTTTGAGAATGAGAATCTTCATTCTGTCGGGAATATCAGGAACTCGGGTTGTATGCCACTTTGGGTAAGCAAGAATGAGAATCTTCATTCAGGCGTTTGGATCAGGAGGTTGGGAGTATGCCAATCTACCGGGGAAGCAAGAATGAGAATCTTCATTCAGGCGTTTGGGTCAGGAGGTTAGGTGTATGCCAATCTACTGGAGAAGCAAGAATGAGAATCTTCATTCAGGCGTTTGGGGTCAGGAGGTTGGGTGTATGCCAATCTACCAGGGAAGCAAGAATGAGAATCTTCATTCATGCGTTTGGGTCAGGAGGTTGGGAGTATGCCAATCTACTGGGGAAGCAAGAATGAGAATCTTCATTCAGGCGTTTAGGTCAGGAGGTTGGGTGTATGCCAAACTTCTGAGGTTTTAAGGATGAGAATCTTCATTCTGTTAACGGCATCAAGAGCTTGGGAGTATGCCAATTTCTGAGGTTTTAAGGATGAGAATCTTCATTCTGTTAACGGTATCAGGATCTTGGGAGTATGCCAATCTTCCGAGGTTTCAAGAATGGGAATTTTCATTCTGTTAACGGTTAACTTTTATCTGGTCAACATCCAGGTTTCACAGTGTCTTGTATTGCTATCTGGTCAACGTCCAGGCTTCACGATACTTTACTTCTTATCTGGTCAATGTCCAGTCTTCAAAAGGAAATCAAATGGTTATTCGGTCGCCTCCGGTTTTCCCTTTGATTTTGGGGCCTACTAATATCCGGTTGAATTCGGGCTTCAAAGTAATTGGCCGAGTAAATAGTTATTTGGTCGATCTGCATCCAGGTTTCACAATTTTGTATCATTATCTGGTCAACGTCCAGGCTTCACGATACGAATGTTGTAAGAAATTGATTGCATCTTTCCTGCAAGGTAAAGGTTAGTGGCATGACATATATCAAACAATGACGTTCTCAAAATAAATGAGATTGTGTTGTATGATGTCCTGATGTACGGATGTGTAATGTTTTTCAAGACAACCTCTCGCTGGGGAAAATAAATCCCGAACTGGTGATGGAGAAAAGAGTTGGATTCTTCGTCTCTGATAGTGAAAAATCTGGAAGTGAATCAGAATAAATCATTGGGAGATTTATCTGAAACAGCAAAACCCGGAATATCTTCCACTGGAATAAGAATCAGGGAGATCTTAGCGTCGATCTAACTGAACCAGAGAAGGTCTTGGATTAACTTTGACTCAACCGGATGATGAAGAAGTCTTTGACGACTGCTACTCCAAAAGGTGATGAAGGAATCTTGGACGATTACTACTCCAAAAGGTGATAATAACCTTTACCCGCCGATCAATCTGCATATGTTATGAATGTTGTTGAAATGTAATTTTGTTTTGGAGAATAAATCCTTGACAAGTGTTGGGGAAATAAACCCATGACCGCTGGTCTGCTAGAGAGGTGATGAACTTCTCTAGGATTCTTGAATTTCTTTTCAGAAGGATTTTGGAGAGATTTATCACTGCCCCAAGTAACGAGTGTTTATGGCTTCTCCAGGAAATGTTTGACTGCATGTAACCCTTTGTTGGAGTTGACGTTCAATGCCCCAAGTGACGAGGACAGAGACTTGCCCCTGGTTACTCTGCACTTTGAGAGATTTCTTGAAATCTTGACTGGACTGCCCCAGGTTAACTGGACTTTGAGAGATTTCTTGAAATCTTGAATGGACTGCCCCAGGTTTACTGGACAATGCCATGCCAAGTCCCCTTTTATTTATAGGAGATTTTAGCAACGGGAGTGTCATCCCACTTGAAGTGATTTTGTTCACTGAGAGAGCTTTCGTTCATCGGAACATTCACTGTGTGAATTTCTTCGCTGTCAAACAAATAGCCATATGCAAACAACGATATTCAAGTAATGTAAAGCTTATGCTTGTCTCGAAATTTTGAAAAATGCGTTTTTTAGCAGAAAAATTTTTATAAGAAAAATTCAACTCAGGATTTAGAACAAAGCCATACAGGAGTCAGGATACCTTTTGTAACAGTATGCTTTCGAACTAACCCATGCTTCAATTAGGACTTTTGAAGGGTTGTAACGTGGCCTGGTTCACGGTTTTAAGAAACAAAGGATAAAGGCTCAAAGTATATTTGTACCCACCCGCTCTTCGTGATGTTCTTCAATCCTAAACTCAGTTAATTGTGCGTTTGAACTCCAAATGAGTCTGGAACGACGTTTTGGTGATGGTTCACACAAGTTGAATTTGTTGGAAGGCAGTCATTTCTGCAACTTTTTTTTCATGTTGTTGAGGATTTGTAGTGACCTCATTCTTCTTTTTTTTATATTTATTATCCCTAATTTTTCCCTGACTGTTCCTATTTTTGAGATTACAGTCAGCGGGATGCCCCAGCTTTCTTAAGCTTCCTTCGTAGGTTTTGGCTCAGTGGGCCTTTCTTTTTTTATAGATAATGACTGCCTATGAGATAAGGAACCATCACTGTCTTTTGGTTCCAAAGGAAATTTTGATGTCACTTGCTGTATTACGAAATGAGAGTTTGCGGCTAAACGCACATTTTGAATTAACCGAGAGACTACCCTGCCCCAGGTTTGATTAAAGGTTTCAAATTGTGTTTAAACAGAAAACTTCTACTTCTTTGCCTCGAAGGGGTTGACTAGGGATTATCTTCCTTATAACTCTAGTGTTTAGGATTTGAAAGAAACGCCTGTACATCGTCAGCAAGGTCTGTCCAAAAGCATACCGTATGAGATTATGACATTGTTTTCGTCATCCTCCCTCTAAAGGCTTATAACTTTTGGCAAGAGTTAAATGTCATAAAGAAAGTAGAAAGCATAGTTCAAATATAGTTAAAACGAATGGATGATTTCAAGACAAACATATGCAATGCATTAATGAAACAGAGTTTGACATTAACAGATAATTGTTTGAATAACAAAAGAAATTACAACTTGAAAATTAAAATGAAACAAAAGCCTCTTAGTTCGAACTTGTCATTTCAGGTGGAGAGCCTTCAACGGAAGATTTTCATTTGGCCATCTTGCGTGAACTCCAGCGTTGTTTCTTTAACCAGATCTTGAATTTTGTTTCTCAATGTCCAACAGCCATCGGTGTCATGTCCAGGACTGTTGGAATGATACGCACATCTCGCATTTGGATTGTACCCTGGAGCAGCTGTGTTGAGACGCTGAGGAGGGTCCCTTAGTACAATCAGCTGGACTTCCAACAAGCGTTGCAGCACTTGGGATAATGGCATGTTAATCTCGGTGAAGTGCTTTTCTGATGTATTTCGCTTATGTCGATCACCCTGTTGATGTTGGTGAGGTTGTTGATGGGCTTGTGACCCTGAAGCAAATTGGGGACACTTTCCCTTGACTTCTTGTCTCAAAGGAGGCTGAATGGTGACTTGATCTTCAACCCTAGTTGTTTGCCCCATTGGGTTACATCCATCCTGATGCAGTTTGTTGATAAGGACCTTTAACTCCTCTTGTCCTTGAGCCAGGTTTTGAATAAGAGCCATCTGGCCCACCAGTTGTCCCATCATCTGGATTTTCATTGTTGCCAACTCAATCTATAGCCCTTCCAACTGATCATTCCTGATGCCCCCTGGATTCCCTAGGACAATGCCCCTTGTGAGGAGAGCTTTCACTTCTTCCTGCCCCTTGGACAGGTTCAAGAACATTTCTTGAAGTTGAGTGTTTTGAGCCTGGATATCTTTGACAGTCCTCTCTAGAGCCATCTCTACTGAAATAAACAGTAGGAAAATAAGGAGACCTGAAAAGGGAAAATCTGTCATGATACGATGCATGATATGTGGATGCATGTTTTCAAGGGTCTCGCGGGGTAAACACAAGAAAATGTTAGAGGTTGAACTTCGATCAACATCTTTGATTGGAGAACTTTGTATTGGTGGATGTCTTTCCACGAGAATCAAGCTCACCATGTCAGGTGGATCATAGCCCTCGATTCAAGTTGTTGTACTTGATCTTTAACGACGTTTGTTTAGAGGAAAATGAATCCTCTTACCCTTTGGTGGACGTCTGGTTCAATGTTACCCTGCATCAAAGACACTCGAGACCCTTGAAATAGTTATTGAAAATGCTATGGTATGATGTTATGATGTTATGTACATATATGCGAAGTAAGCAAGTTATATACAAATAGTCATATTCACACAAAGCAGACAAGTCCTTAGGTTTAGGCTTGCATGGAGTTTGTAGGTAAGTACCCTTTTGAAGTTAGTTGGCTCAACCTGTCATAGAAATAGTAAACGGGTTCTAAGGAGCTCAATATCACCGGAATATTTTCTGTGTTCATTGTTTCAGTTTAGCCACTTTACTGGCGACCGAAATATTCCAAGAAAACAACCCTCAATGAGTGTAGTATCGAGTATCTACCAACTTTGGACTGCACCAAAGCCGGTCATCTCACTACCCCTAAAAAGGCCAAGTTGGTCAAATAAGGTTCTAAAGTCAGTTGATGCTTCACGACACCACGCGGCGGCCCCGTACTCTCCTTGATTCAACTCAAGGGTTACCGGTACCAACCAATGTGCCACATCAACGTAGCTACTGTTTCAACCATGTCGGTATACCCCGCACAGTTCCCTCACAGTTTATTGCTACTTACCTAAAAGGTGCCCCCAAATCCGGGTGTAGGATTTAAAACAAACCCAAACAAGGAACCGAAAAGTAAAGCATCCGAGTCAAATAAGATAAGCATGTAAAGGTGATCTAAAACCCTAAGGTAACCCCACTTTCAAATATTCCCCAGCAGAGTCTCCAATTCTGTGATAGGTGGGAGAACTGACTTGAAGTTTTGCGTTTGTGTTCGCAAATGTTTCGGTTTAGCAAGAGTCGCCACCGACTTTTTATTTTATCCAAAGGAAAGGTCAAAAAGCACAGGAAAGACCTTTGAGATGTTTTCTTGGGTTCGGGGGGTAGATTATGAAAAGGGAAGGTGCTAGCACCCTTTTCATCCATGGTTATCCATGGGCTCTTAGTTACTTGTTTAGATCACTTGCTTTTGCTTTTCAATTGTTTGAAATGGTGCTTTGTGTGTGGTTTTGAAAGATGTTTTGAAAAGAGGCCATCGTTGTGGCAACCTTTGTCATGATTCTTGTTTGAATATATACAAAGGTGTATTGTCTTTTGAAAAGATTTTTCAATGTTTGATTGTTTGAATGTTTGTTTTTGGGAAATGTTTTGAAATTGTGTTGTGAGGTGTGTTTGAAAATAGCAAGGATGTTTTGCAAGTTTGGATCAAGTAACTAAGAGTTGTCTACCCTATTTTACTCAAAGGTATTTCCTACACATTTTTAACCCTTTTGACAGTGTTGTTTTACCATTGCATTTGGTAAACAACCTTGTATTAGGATGTTAAACGAGACAGGCACGGGTCATCGTATTGACCATGATAGTAATTGTGCTAAGTATCTTTAGCAATTTTTTGAGGGACTAGATAATTTTGTATAGGCAACCAAGATAGCGTCATCGAGGGACTATGATATTTTTGTTTTGTTTTTGTTTTGCCAAGATACTCAACATGCGTAACATGGCCATTTTAAAGGCAACAAGTGGAAGAAACCCTAGGGGTGCAAGTGTGCATTGTGTTGTCAATTTTCATGCTTTTTGTCTTTGTATTAGTCAAGCTATTTGTTTGATTTTGGATTTTTTTCATACAAACCCTAATCTCTAATCATGGTGTTGTACCCCAAAATTTGCCCTCTCATTTCTTCAATATTTTCTCATCACAAGACCCTTGGAGCTCAAGATCAGGTTAGGGTTTGCTCTGCTCAAGACTCCTCCTTGCACTATTGACCCAAATTAGGGTTTGAGTTTGCACAAAGATGTTTTGACCTAAAATGCCCAAAGTGAATTTAATGATTCATATTGGACTCACAAGTTTATCCATACCAAGTTTCAAACCTTGATTCCAGTCTTTGCCCAGTCAATTGGATAATGGACCTAGAAATCAACTGTATTGGGGAAAAAGTCAACTGTGGCCAATTGATAGTCAAACCTCATTATTTGTGACCCACATCAACATAATGAATTCATATGAACCATTTGGTCAAGTTTGGATCACAATTCTACAAGAAATTTGATCAAATCACCAAAAGGGCAAAATGGTCATTTTTAGGGTTTTTACTGCACAAAGGCAATTTTTGACTGTTTGACCTAGCCAATGGCAAACCAAGTTCACATATGGACTCAAGAACTCAATGGCATGGTCTTGACACATTCAACAAGTTCAAAAAGTCCCAAATGCACAAGATTGGCAGATGAATTTTCCAGTCAACTGATCAAATTTGACTGTATACTGAAAAGTCAAACTTTGACTTTTTGGTCAAAATCAAGTGCCAAGATTCATTTTTCATCAAGACATGTCAAATTATGAAACTTGTTCATCAAGAAACCAAAAATTGCAATTTAGGGTTTAAAATGAAGAAATTTCATAACTTAGAAATTTTCTAAGTTATGAAATTTCCTAATTTTTTCCTAACTTTGTCCCATTTTTTAATCAAGATGTAAATGGATTCAAACAAAACTCAAAACATGAAAGTTGTGTTCCATTGCAAAATCTACAATTTTGATTCATAAAGTTTTTTCAAAAGAAACTTGTAGCTCAAGTTATGATTTTTGGAATAGGGGTGCAAAACATTCTTAACTTAGAAAAATTTTGACCTATTCTAGGCAGGATTTTTGCCCAACTTCATGGCCACTTTTCACATGCTTCCACTTGGAATTTCAACTTGCATTACAAAGATGGATTGTATTACACATTCCAAGCTTTCCAAATTGTCCAAGAACTTCTCAAACACCCTTGTGGTTAGGGAGAATCGAATTTGCAAAGTTGGGCAAAATCCACTTTTGTTCTTGACCAAGGCATGTTCATACACTTTGCATTTTCAAACTCAGCATGGTTCAAGCTAGATTACAGGCCTCTAATCCCATTCACACTCAATAATTAAATACCAATCCTTTGTGTTCAAGTCTTATTTTGTGTATTTAACCATTACATGCAAGATTAAGCCATATATGGAAAAAGCAATTTTGCCATTCTTGTAAAGATATGCTTTATGTCAAAGTCCATATCTTGGAAGTACAAGCAGATCTTTGAGGCACAAGTTTATGGACAAATCCCACTGATCAAGAAGAGAAAATGCAGTATGCTTGAGGGGCCTGTATTAGCCTATAACCCAACTTGACAATCTTTGCTTAGATAAGAAGAAAACTTGTGAACAGAACCATAACTCTCATGCCTACAAAAACCAACTAAAACAAACTTTGTAAACACATTTCATACTCCCTAACTGACCTAAAGCACGACCAAACCACCTTCAATACCTCCTCATTCATCAAAACACGATTTTTCTGCAAGAAACAGGGCATTCTGCATTTTGACTTGGCCAGCATCATTCACTCGTGCGTTTTTGCCCAAACAAGTTCCAATACACTTCATATCATCCATTGAAGTTGTCCCAAGCTTTAGATACAAGCTGTAACATCCATAGCCCAGTGTGCCATTTTCACTTTTCTCTTTTGCAGGTTGACTTCCATAGCTTGATTCAGCTAGATTCAAAGCAAGCTAAGTGTTGGAGAAGGTTCCTGGGACCTCAAGCAAGCTGTACAAGTCCTCAAACACCATTGAAATTGGCCATATTACTCTGTCCAAGTCAAGCTGAAGCAGGTAAAATGTGAACTCCTATCTCTCTATCCAAGCATATTTAGGCTTAAGTTTGTGAAGAAAGTGTGTTCTACTCATAGCCCTGAAGCTATCCATGTAGTTATTTTTCATTTATATTGCGTGTGCTATGAGAATTTTGGACCTGAATATGGAAGAAAAGCTAGGTCAGAAATTGGAGGAGAAGAAATTCTCTTTCGTTTATGAGAGTTAGAACAACTTTTTTATATATTTGAAATCGTGACATGATGCTCTACATTATAGATGTTATAAGTTTTTGCTAAAAGTCAAAGAATCAGGAAGTTTGAATCAAGCATGGAGGGCGCGCGTTTTTGAGACAGAAATGGCTGGAGGTTGAAGACAAACCACTTGGGCTGGGCCTGAGTTGTTTCTGCTTCTTGCACCATCTTTTTCCACTTACACCCCCTTGGTCCATTGTGTGATATTTTGATTATTTTTGGCTTTTTATTTTTTCTTTTGACTTATTATTTTTTGTCAAAACATAAAAAATATTAAAAATATTTTTCCACCCATTTTTGCATTTTATTTGGATTTTATTTGTTTTTATTTTGAACTTATACATGTAAAATAAATATAAATACCTTTTTGTTTAAAAACATTAAAAATAGCATAAAATATATTTTCAGCCATTAGTTTTTATTTACCTTTTGAAAACATTTTCTAAGAAATATACCTTTTTAGAATAATTAATATTTTTATTTTTTTTGTATATATTTAGTATGTTTAATATATAATATAAATACTTATACATATTTTATTAAATATTTAGGATAAAAAATGTAAAAATAATACCATTTTATTTTTATTAATATTTGACATAAAAAATACTTTTTTACAATATACTTCTCTTTTATTTATTTTTTGTATAAATAAATATGTAAATATTGTATACAATTAGTAAATAATTACTATTTATTTAGAAAACTAGGGTTTTACCCTAAAAACCACAAAAATATCAAAAATTAACCTTTTCATATTTTGTTTATATTTTACATTGAAAAATACTTTTACATACATAAAAAACATTTTTGTGCATAATACATTTTTGCATATTTATTATATTTGTCTTAACATTGTACAATTTTAAATATTTGTATATTCAATATGGATGTAATAGCTTAGATTTAAATTTCTTGCTAAATATACCCCATTCAAACATTTGTACCCCCTCCCTATATCATGATGTAATAGCTTAGTATTTAAAGTTCCGCATTTTAAAGCTTTCTAATTATGCCATGATAGACCTAGGGTTTGTATGCAAAAATCAACCAACAAATAGCTTGACTAATGCAAAGACAAAAAAGCATGAAAATGGACAACACCAATCACACTTGCACCCTTAGGGTTACTCCACTTGTTGCCTTCAATAATGGGCCATGTTGCATGTTGAGTGTCTTTGGCAAAACAAAACAAATCAAAATGATCAGAGTCCCTCGATGACGCTTTCTCAAGTTGCCTAAAAAATGATCAAGTCCCTTGAAGAAAAAATTGCCAAAGACACTTGGCACTATTGCATTCATGGTCTAAACGATGACCCGCGCCTGTCCCGTTAACATCCTAACACAAGATTGTCCACCAAATACAATGGTGGAACAATACTGTTAAAAGGGTTAAAACATAGGAAAGATCTTTTGAGAAATTTAGGGTAGATAGCTCTTGGTTACTTGACCAACTTGCAAAACAAATCCTTGCCTACTTTTCAAAACACACTTCAAAAACACAACTTTCAACACAACTTTCAAAAACAACTTTCAAAAACAACTTTCAAAAACAACTTTCAAAACCTTGAAACATCTTTTCAAAAAGACAAACACCTTTTGTAAAACATTCGAGTAAAGAATTGTTACAAGGGTTGCCTAGACAAGGCATCTTTTTCAAAACATTTTCAAACCCACACACAAAGCACCATTTCAAACAATTGAAAATGCAAGGCAAGTGATCTAAGCAAGTAACTAAGAGCCCATGGATAACCATGGATAGAAAGGGTGCTAATACCTTCCCTTTCTATAATCTACTCCCCGAACCCATGAAAACATCTCAAAGGTTTTTCCTGTGCTTTTTAACCTTTCCTTAGGATAAAATAAAAAGTCAGTGGCGACTCTTTCTAAACTGAAACATTTGCGAATACAAACGCAAAACCTCAAGTCAGTTCTCCCACCGTATCACAGAACTGGCGACTCTGCTGGGGAGAAATTTAATAGTGGAGTAACCTTAGGGCTTAGATCACCCTTTTGCATGACTAATTTTTTGCTTTGATTGCTTTACATTTTGGTTCTCTTGTTTGGGCTTGAAATCCTACACCCGGATTTAGGGGAAACATTCATAGATAGCAATACGTTGTGGAAACTGTGCGGGGTATACCGACACGGTTGAAGCAATATCTATATTAGTGCGACATATTTATGAGTACCGGTAACCCTTGAGTTCAATCAAGGAGAGTACGGGGCCGCTGAGTGATGTCACTAAGCACTAATGACCTAGAACCTTACTTGACCATCTTGGCCTTTTATTAGGGGTAGTGAGATGACCGGCTTTGGTGCAGTCCGAAGTTGGTAGATACTCAATACTACACTCATTGAGGGTTGTTTTCTTGGAATATTTTGGTCGCTAGTTAAGTGGCTAAACCAAAACAATGAACATGGAAAACAATCCAATGATATTGAGCTCCTTAGAACCCGGTTACTATTTATAGGACAGGTTTTTAAGCCAACTTCACTCAAGAGGGTACTTACCTATGAAACCCCATGCAAGCCTGAAACTAGGGTTTTGTGTGAATTGCTTGTACATATGTTTGTGCATACATCATGAACATCATAAAGTATCATATGCATCCACTAACCATTTCAAGGGTTTAGATCTTCATCTCTGTTCTTGTTTTGTAGGTCATGGAAATTCTTCGCAGGAAAACTATCCAAGTCAACCTTGTGAGAATCCCTCCTCAACTCAAGGAGCTCACATCCAGAATTCCAAAAAGCTCTCTCTTCAGTGAAAGACATGGTAGACTGCTCAGCCTAGTCAACACCAGCATTGAAGAGGACATGGTGAAAGTGTTGTTCCAGTTCTTTGACCCCCTTCACCATTGTTTCACATTCCCCGACTACCAATTGGTGCCCACTTTGGAGGAATTTTCTCAACTCCTGAGAATTCCTATTCTTAATCAACTACCCTACAACGGTACGGAAAAAGAACCAAAGCCTGAAGATGTTGCTCAAGCACTACACTTGCAACCATCTGACATCAAGGGGCATTGGGAGACTAGAAGTGGTGTCAAAGGCTTCTTGGCAAAATTCTTATTTGAGAAGGCACAAGAGTGTTGGAATTCATTGGATCTACAAGCCTTTGAAGAAATTGTGGCACTCCTCATTTATGGGTTGGTCTTGTTCCCAAATCCGGACCAGCTTATAGATGTCAACGCCGTCAAGATCTTCTTATCCAGGAATCCCATACCAACATTGCTTGGGGACATCCTCCACTCATTTTACACATGAACAATGAGAAAGAGGGGTGTTCTCATGTGCTGTACTCCTCTCCTTGCAAGGTGGTTTATTTCGCACCTTCCACAATCTGTTTTGAAGAATGACCAAGGCTTAAGGTGGTCACAACGATTGATGACCCTCACACATGCTGATGTACATTGGTGTTCTCGGTCCAGAGAAAATGTCATCATCGTCGATCATTGTGGAGAGTTCCCTAATGTCCCATTACTTGGCATTAGGGGAGGCATTACCTACAACCCTTGTCTAGCTTTGAGACAATTTGGATATGCACGGAGGGATGACCCTCATGACATGTTGATTCCTGACCTAGTTTTTGACTTCGACAACGATGCGCAAGGACTTCGCCAAAGATTCATCAGAGCTTGGAGGATGCCTAACAAGGTAGATAGAAAGACACTGGGGCACAAGAACTCCATCCCTCTTGAGCCTTATCTCAAGTGGGTGCGAGCCCGCGCTCAGAGTCTTATGATGCTTACCCTCACATTCTCCCTTTGATTAAAGAGCCTGTTGAGGAAGGAGAGGCTTCATACACCATCCTCCATCCTGACATGCCAACATCATGGGAGGAGATGCAAAAGAGTTGGATCCAACTCAAGGAGGAACGAAATACTTTTGAAGCCAGCTTCTACGCCAGTGAGAAGAAGGTTTTAGAGCTTACCCACCGACTTCACGAGGAGGAGACCCTCAACACTTACATCGCACCAAAGAGGATGCGCAACGTCTTTTTACCTTAAGAAGTTTTGTAATATTTGGCCCATGGGGCATTTATGTACTGACAAAATTTCTTCTTATTAATATGACGTGTGTTCTTTTTGTCTGCAACAATTTTGAATTTCTAAATCCTTGAATGCATTGCATAAATAAACATATCATTCATCATGTGCATAAGAAGGTCTCCACACCAGGTTTCCTTATCTTTCTGCTGTTTATTTCAGTAAGATGGATCTCGAACAGACGGTCAAAGATCTGCAGTCGCAAAACTCACAGTTTCAACATCTCCTAATGACCTTGGCAAAGGGTCAGGAGGATCTAAAAACACTGCTTGGGAACAAAGAGCAAGAAAAAGTGAAAAAGAAGAAGAAGAGAGTGGGGGTGGCTACCCTGGGAAGAAGGTTTGAGAATGAAGCCAGAAGAGTTCTTGAATTTCCCTCCGCATCTGAAGAGGGAACCAGTAAAGGAAAAGAGGCTGCACTACCTTCTGAATTCGAAGCTGAAGAGGAAGAGGCTGAAGAAGATGAAGACTACTCAGAACAACAATACCCGCCAGCGGACGACAAATACAAAAACTTGGAGGATAGGCTGGCAGCTATGGAGCTGCAAAGGGTTCCCGGGTTAGATTTCGAAGATTTGGGATTAATTGATGGAATTGTGATCCCTCCAAAGTTTAAAGTGCCAATCTTTGCAAGGTATGACGGGCTGTCTTGCCCGAAGATGCACCTAAGGTCGTATGTCCGAAGAATTCAACCTCATACATCCGATAGAAATCTTTGGGTACACTTCTTTCAGGATAGCCTGTCTGGTACACAGCTAGACTGGTTTTACAAGCTTGAGAGGTCGGAAGTACATAGTTGGGAAGACTTGGCAGCTGCCTTTTATCGCCAGTATCAATATAACTCTGACTTGGCGCCAACCCGTACTCAGCTATAGAGTATGGGAATGGCCTCAAATGAAGGATTCAAAGAATACACCCAGAAATGGCCCGACTTGGCCGGAAGAGTGCAGCCACCTCTTTCTGATAGAGAACTGGTTGATATGTTCTTGGGGACCCTATCTGGCCCGTTCTTCAACCATTTGATCGGGAGCTCTTCCGCAGGGTTTACTGAATTGATTCTGACTGGAGAACGGGTGGAAGCCGGTATTAAGAATGGGAAGATTCAAAAGGATGCCTCTGCATCTACAACTGTTAAGAAATCATTTCCGACTAAGAAAGAAGCAGTTGTGGTATACTCTCAGAAAAGATCGGGAAGAACTGAGCGCCGGCCGACTGTTGGGGCCGTGATGATCCAAAATCCATCAAATGATCAGCCTCGTTATAATCAATCCAGACCAAATCAGCAACGGGTGTAACGGCCACAACGACAGTTCACCCGCATCAATATGACGCCCGCACAAGTTCTTCCCGATCCGTTGAAGTTGAATCTCGCCACTACCAAAGAGGCACCAAAAAATGTGAACACATCTTCCCCGCATTATCATCCCAATGCTAAATGCGCCTATCATTCTGACAGTGTCGGGCACGACACCAACGATTGCTGGGCACTTAAGCATAAAATTCAAGATTTAATAGAGGCGAAAGAGGTTGAGTTCGATGCTCCAGAGAAGCCAAACGTGATATCCGCTCCAATGCCGAAGCATGGTCGCAATGTGCATGCTATTGAAGAAGATCTGTATGTTTCTGATGTCAATGGTCTGATGACTCCGCTGTTAACAATCAATTTAAATCTGTTGAAGGCTGGGATTTTCCCAGGATGTAAAGAAGACTGCTACTGTTGTTCCTCTCTACCAATCGACTGTCCATTGCTGAAGATAGGCATCCAAGGCCTAATGGACAGTCAACAAATTCTTTTCGAAAAGATTCCTACTACTCCAACCCCTATCGAAGATGTTTCAATAATCACCATTTCCACCAATCTTTCCAAGGTCCCTAAAAATCCTGTTAAGATTAAATCCGCTACAAAGTTTGTTCCTCTGAAAATAACTATGTCTGGGCCTGTCCCCTACATTTCTGACAAATCAATACCATGGAATTACGATGGAGAAATCTACTACCATGGTGTTAAACAAGTTGAGATAACCGAGGAAAGCTCTAATGAAGGAGATGCCGACATTAGAAACATTGTCGGTACAAGTAAGATTACCCGAAGTGGGAGAATATTTTCTCCAGAGATTGCCCCTCCAAAGGCAATCTTTGGACCCTCAGCTGCTGCCAAAGTTACTCCTGCACCGATAAAACTTTCCGCTAGAACCCCGTTGATTGAAGAAGTTGTTATTCATGTTGTTGTCCCTCCTACTTCTGCTGATAAGGGGAAAGGGATCCAAGATGAGCTCGTCAGGACGAGGGCTCAACCATTGGTCATCCCCGAAACCTCTAAGAAAGAGATGGAGGAGATTCTGAAAATAATTAAGAAGAGTGACTATGACGTGGTAGAGCAACTGGGGCAAACCCCCTCGAAGATCTCCATGTTAGCATTACTGCTTTGTTCAGAAGCGCACGCCAAAGCATTGATAAAATTTCTGAAGACAGCCCATGTACCCTAGGAAACCTCAGCCGATCAATTCCAAGATTGCGTGGCCAGCCTTACCGCAGACAACGGCCTAGGTTTCTCTGATGCTGACCTGACTCCGAAAGAAAGAAAGCACAATGACGCATTACATGTGTCAGTAGAATGCCAAGGAACTACTCTGGCCCATGTTTTGGTCGACACTTGTTCCTCTCTGAACGTGCTTCCCAAGAAGGCTCTCGACCGATTGGATTGTGAAGGCTTGGAGCTAAGGCCAAGTAGTATCATTGTAAGGGCATTTGACGGGTCAAAGAGAATGGTACATGAGGGAGGTAGACATTCCCATTAAGGTAGGCACAGAAGTGTTTCCCTCAACTTTCTATGTGATGGACATCCGTCCGTCATACTCTTGCTTGCTAGGGAGACCATGGATACACAATGCTGGGGCAGTCACCTCCTTCCTACATCAAATGCTGAAATACTCTGTCAAAGGAAAGATCATAACCGTGCACGGTGAGGAGGAATATATGATCAGCCACCTGAACTCCTTTCGGTATGTAGAGGTTGAGGGTGAATTCATTGAAACACCATTCCATCACTTTGAGGAAGTCTCTCCTGAGGTGGAAGTAGCAAAAGCGGTAGCCGAGGTACCCAAGCAGGTGGCTAGGATGGCATCTCTGAAAGATGCGAAGGCTGCGATGAAGGAAGGGAAAAGCTCAACATGGGGTCAGTTGCCTGATATTCCTTACAAAACAGACAAGTTTGGATTAGGATTTACCGCTGCGGGGCAAAAAGCTATGCGCCGCTCAAAAGTTGAAAGAACACCCATCAAGATTTCTCCTTATGGAATCAATGCTTTGGAAGGTGAAGACGAAGAGGCCAACATTGAAGATTGGATCTTCCCAACCATCGAAGGGGGACTACGCAACTGGGAGGCGAAAGACTTCGTCCCCATTACTTTTATTAATCAGTAATTATCTGTCAAACATTTCCTGTTGGTCTGTAATAATTACTTCTGAACAATCTGCACACTACTTTTTCACCTCATGCCTTGCCCGGGGCATGTAGGTCCATTTGTAAGGGTTTTGATTATCTTCATATTCATATGCCATGTTTAATGATTCATTGAACGTTTTTCATTGATAAACTGCTGTGTTCATTTTCTTTCCTTTTGCATTTTTTGTTCGTTTAAGGATGGCTATCCCTTACACACACCCACGCTCACAAATGCAAGTACCCATCCACTCTGGATTCTATGGGCGACTATTCTGCTATGTCCTTCAATAACTTTGAAGATTTGGTAAATCAGGCTGAGTATGAAGATGACGAAGATTGTGAAGTACCAGGAGAGCTAGCCAGACTTCTACAACAAGAAGAGAGGGCCATCTTGCCTCACGAAGAGTTGTTGGAAACTGTCAACTTAGGAACAGAGGAAGACCGGAAAGAAGTACAAGTGGGTGCCAATCTGGAACCAAGTGTCAAGGAGCGTCTAATACAGCTGTTGAATGAGTACGTTGAAATCTTCGCCTGGTCTTATGAAGACATACCGGGTTTAGACATAGACATCGTGGTTCACCGTCTCCCTACAAGAGAGGATTGTCCACCGATCAAGCAAAAAGTCCGCCGAATGAGGCCCGACATGTCTAGGAAGATTAAAGCTGAAGTAATGAAGCAATTCAACACTGGCTTTCTGGCTGTTACATCCTATTCACAATGGGTTGCTAACATCATGCCAGTACCTAAAAAAGATGGCAAGGTCAGAATGTGTGTGGATTACCGGGATTTGAATAGGGCTAGTCCTAAAGATGATTTTCCGCTACCGCACATCGACATTCTGATCGACAACACAACTCAGCACAAGGTGTTTTCCTTCATGGATGGCTTCTCGGGCTACAACCAAATCAAAATGGCCCCCGAGGATATGGAGAAAACAACCTCTGTTACACAATGGGGTACCTTCTGCTACAAAGTGATGCCGTTCGGACTGAAGAACACAGGGGAAACTTATCAACGCGCCATGGTAGCTTTATTTCATGATATGATACATCATGAGATCAAAGTTTACGTAGACAATATGATAGCTCGATCACAAACAAAGTAGGAACACCTTGAGCATTTGCAGAAGCTGTTTGCCAAGTTGAAAGAGTACAAGCTCAGGCTAAATCCAAGTAAGTGTACTTTTGGAGTTAGGTCTGGTAAACTTCTAGGATTTATTGTCAGCAACAAAGGCATTGAGGTCAGTCCAGCAAAAGTGAAAGCAATACAAGAAATGCCTGCTCCCCGTGCTGAAAAGGAGGTTAGAGGGTTCTTGGGGCGCTTGAACTATATTGCCAGATTCATCTCTCATCTGACTTCTACCTGTGAGCCAATTTTCAAGCTATTAAAGAAAGATCAGGTAGTCGAATGGAACGACGATTGCCAAGCTACTTTTGATAAGATCAAGGAGTATTTGCTAGAACCTCCTATTCTGATGCCACCCATCGAAGGAAGACCGTTGATCATGTATCTGACCGTCTTGGATAACTCAATGGGGTGTGTTTTGGGCCAGCATGACGAGTCTAGTCGAAAAGAGCATGCTATTTATTACCTTAGCAAAAAGTTTACCGACTGTGAGACTCGCTACTCACTGCTCGAGAAAACTTGTTGCGCTTTGGTATGGGCTGCTCGCTGACTAAGGCAGTATATGCTGACTCATACCACCTTGCTGGTTTCCAAAATGGATCCTATCAAGTATATCTTCGAGAAGCCTGCTTTATCTGGAAGAATAGCTAGATGGCAAATGATCCTAACTGAGTATGACATCCAGTATACTACCCAAAAAGCTACAAAAGGGAGTGTACTAGCTGATCATCTAGCTCATCAAGCTATCGAAGATTATCAACCCATGAAATTCGACTTCCCAGACGAGGACATCATGAACTTGGACAACATTTAAGGTAACGGACCGTATGACGGACCTGAAAATGGATCCCGATGGACCCTGTACTTTGATGGTGCTTCAAATGCACTTGGAAACGGTATCGGTGCGGTACTCATTTCCCCGGAAGGTTGCCACACACCTTTCACGGCCCGACTTTGCTTCAGCTGCACCAACAACATGGCTGAATATGAAGCTTGCATCTTTGGTCTCAAGGCTGCTATAGACTTGGGGATAAAATCTTTGATCATATTTGGGGACTCGGCTTTGGTTATCAGTCAAATCAAAGGAGGGTGGGATACCAAACATCCTAATCTTATCCCATACAAAGAACATGTCCTGACATTGTTGCCTCATTTCGAGCAAATCACCTTCGAGCATTTCCCGCGAGAAGAGAATCAGCTAGTAGATGCTCTGGCCACAATGTCTTCCATGTTTAAACTCAACTGGGATAACGAGGCTCCCCAAATCATCATCGAGTGAATGGATGAACCTGCGCATTGTCATGAGATTAATACCGAAGAAGTAGTGGAACAACCCTGGTTTCACGAAATCAAAAGGTATCTCGAGACTAGAGAATATCCCGAAGGAGCTTCCGTAAATGACAAAAAGTTCCTAAGGAAATTTGCTGCCAAGTTCTTCCTGAGTAACGACATCCTCTATAAGCGCAACCATGATTATGTTTTACTCCGATGCATAGACAAAGCTGAGGCAGAGTTAATCATGACCGAGATACACAGCGGTACATTTGGCACCCACTTGAGCGAGCATACAATGGCTAAGAAGATCCTAAGGGCAGGCTATTACTGGTCTACCATGGAAGCTGACTACCATCAACATTCCCCTACTTGCCACAAATGTCAAGTTTACGCTGACAAGATTCATATTCCTCCGGTTCCTCTCAACATCCTGACAGCTCCTTGGCCATTTGCAATGTGGGGAATTGACATGATTGGAGAGATCAAGCCCACAACGTCCAATGGACATCGCTTCATCCTGGTTGCTATTGACTATTTCACCAAATGGGTTGAAGCGGCTTCCTTCGCCTCTGTTACTAAAAATGTGGTTGCCCGCTTCATCAAGCAGAACCTCATATGCCGGTATGGTGTCCCCGACAGGATCATCACAGACAACGGTACAAATCTGAATAATACTATGATCACCGCTCTATGCGAACAGTTCAAGATTTATCATCACAATTCATCTCCCTATCGGCCGAAGATGAACGGTGTTGTTGAAGCGGCGAACAAAAACATTAAGAAGATCATTCAGAAAATGACAGTCACCTACAAAGACTGGCATGAGATGCTACCGTTTGCTCTACATGGATACCGTACCACGGCACGTACTTCGACAAGGGCAACCCCATTTTCTTTGGTATATGGCATGAAAGCTGTCCTGCCCATGGAAGTTCAGATTCCTTCTTTAAGGATTATGAAGGACGCTGGTTTGAATGAAGACAATTGGATTCAGACCCGACTTGATCAACTCAATTTGATCGACGAGAAGCGACTCGCTGCTGTTTGCCGTGGTCAGACGTATCAAAAACGGATGATCAAGGCTTTCAACAAGAAAGTCAGATGCCAAGTGTATCAAGTCGGAGATCTCGTAATCAAGCAGATTATCTTGCCGCAAAGTGATCCCAGGGGCAAATGGACTCCTACATACGAAGGACCATTTGTGATCAAGAGCATATTTTCTGGTGGTGCATTGATTCTGACCACCATGGACAGTGACGATTTGCCACACCCTGCGAACGCAGACATAGTCAAAAGATACTACGCATAAAATAACCCGACAAGTCGAAAACCCGAAAGGGCGGCTTGGGCAAAAATGGGCATCTCGGTGAACCGAAAACCCGAAAGGGCGGTTCAGGCAAAAATTAGGGATAAAACAAAAAAATCTGTACACCCGGCAAGTCGAAAACCCAAAAGGGCAGCTTGGGCAAAAAGGGGTTTCCCGGTGGATCGAAAACCCGAAAGGGCGATTCAGGCAAAAGTTAGGGAATTAAAGCGTATGACTATGTCTCGTCGGATCACTTTAAGAGCAATCTCTTCATCAATCAGCTCCAAGCTTCTGATCAATCCAGTCATCAACGGACGAAGCATTGAATGGACAGATATTCAGAGTTGTGAAGGCTATAGCAGAATGGGGATCCCATGGAATTGTTTCACATAGCCATCTTTCTTTTGTATAAAATTTTCAATTTTTACGACGACATCCTCTTATTAGGATGACTGTCTCCTTTGTACAAATATACTCATAGAAAGTTAATACAAATACTTTTCCAAATACAGAAATTTGCTTTGTCTTCCTTTTCTTTTCTTTTGCACTTATGTTTATTTGAGAAACGTCCCATGTTTTGTTAAATAGGCATATGCATTTGAACATAATCATTTTCTTACAAATCAGGAAAAGATGGTTACTGATAGGTTGAAGGTACAATTGGATATCTTGATGCCCTTTCAGAAGGAATCCTCAGCAGAGTTAAACTCCAATTTCCCCAACAAGGCCAAATTCCCTAAACAGAGTTGAACTTTAGGATCCTCAGCAGAACAAAAGCTTTCTCAAAACTGATCTCCCCGGCCAGAGGGCCTTCCAGAACTCAATTCCCCTCAGAGTTAAGTTTCAGTATCCCCAGTGGAGCCTTAAAAATCTGAATATCCAATCCCCAGCGGAGCTGAAACTTCCAACTATCAATCCCTAGCGGAACTAGACTAGTGAACCTTCTCCCCACAAAG
This sequence comes from Vicia faba, assembly GCA_948472305.1. Lineage (NCBI taxonomy): Eukaryota > Viridiplantae > Streptophyta > Magnoliopsida > Fabales > Fabaceae > Vicia > Vicia faba. The sequence continues at coordinate 290,648 of CATIWC010001761.1, forward strand.
ATACTTCCCACCAAACTGAAGATTCTCAGTCATACCTCTCCAGCATGAGTCTACCAGATTCTGGACTCCCTAGTAGAGATCATCAGAATTCTCTCGCCCTACAAGTCACCAAGGAGTTCCAATCCCCAGCAGTGGTCCTAAGATCCCTCAACAATTGAAGATCTTGCATTTCCCAAGCAGAATGAAGACTCTCATTCTCGATTCCTCACAGGATAATCAGATGTTCCCCAGTGAATATCTCCTCAGGACAGGAATCCCCAGTAGATTGGTATACAACCCAAGCTCCTGATTCTCCAGCAGTAGTCAACAAGGATGTCTCATCTTCAGCAATCAAAGATTCTTGCAATCCCCTGCAGCAATCAAGGACTCACTTTCCCTGGCAGCAATCAAGTTTCTTTTATCTCCAGCCATCCAGGATTCATCTATCCACAGCAAGACAACTCCTCAGCTTACATACGCATTCATTACATTCATCTCATGAACATTGATATAACATATATTGCATCATACATTCCATGCAACATGACTTTGTGTTCAACTAACATTTTGTCCTTTTCAGGATAAGAATAAAAGGCTATCATCAACAATCCAGATGCAGTTTTATACAGACTCATCATCAGGCAACCCTACACCGGTTCCTTATTCAACTCCAAGACTTCTGAAAACAGTTCACGGGTTCTCCAGTAACGGATGTTAACCTATCACTTGTTCAGACTCTTCAACCTCTGAAAACAGTTTACGGATTCTTCCCAACAACGGATGTTAATCTATCGCTTGTTCAGACTCAACTTTTGAAAACAGTTTACGGACGCTTCCCAACAACGGATGCTGCTCTATTGCTTATTCAACTTCAAGACTTCTGAAAACAGTTTACGGGTTCTCCAGTAACGGATGTTAACCTATCGCTTGTTCAGATTCTTCAACTTCTGAAAACAGTTTACGGATTCTTCCCAACAACGGATGTTAATCTATCACTTGTTCAGACTCAACTTTTGAAAACAGTTTACGGACGCTTCCCAACAACGGATGTTGCTCTATTGCTTATTCAACTTCAAGACTTCTGAAAATAGTTCACGGGTTCTCCAGTAACAGATGTTAACTTATCGCTTGTTCAGACTCAACTTTTGAAAACAGTTTACGGACGCTTCCCAACAACGGATGCTGCTCTATTGCTTATTCAACTTCAAGACTTCTGAAAACAGTTCACGGGTTCTCCAGTAACGGATGTTAACCTATCGCTTGTTCGGATTCTTCAACTTCTGAAAACAGTTTACGGATTCTCCAGTAACGGATGTTAACCTATCGCTTGTTCAGACTCAACTTTTGAAAACAGTTTACGGACGCCTCCCAACATGGATGCTGATCTATTGCTTATTCAACTTCAACTCCTGAAAACAGTTTACGGATGCTTCCAAGTACGGATGTCAATCTTTTGCTTATTCAGACCCCCAGTTCAGAGATGTTCCAAAGCATGGACACCCTTCTGATATTCATTCCAAATGGCATCTTTAAGCCCATCCCCGACAAGATTCTGTCACATCTCCAGATGGCATCTTTAAGCCCATCTCCAAATGGCATCTCTAAGCCCATTCCCGCATCCATTGTTTTGACGAGTGCAAATTTTTAGGGCACTCTAGTGTCCAATCTCCTTTTACCTTCGAGACGCGAAAGGCAAACTTGCCAATCTAACCCTTCAGGTGCAAGAAGATTGAACAGGGGCAACTGTTGTACCCCAAAATTTGCCCTCTCATTTCTTCAATATTTTCTCATCACAAGACCCTTGGAGCTCAAGATCAGGTTAGGGTTTGCTCTACTCAAGACTCCTCCTTGCACTGTTGACCCAAATTAGGGTTTGAGTTTGCGCAAAGATGTTTTGACCTAAAATGCCCAAAGTGACTTTCATGCTTCATATTGGACTCACAAGTTTATCCATACCAAGTTTCAAGCCTTGATTCCAGTCTTTGCCCAGTCAATTGGACATTGGACCTAGAAATCAGTTGTATTGGGGAAAAAGTCAACTGTGGCCAATTGGCAGTCAAACCTCATGATTTTTGACCCACATCAACATAATGAATTCATATAAACCATTTGGTCAAGTTTGGATCACAATTCCACAAGAAATTTGATCAAATCACCAAAAGGGCAAAATGGTCATTTTTAGGGTTTTGACTGCACAAAGGCAATTTTTGACTGTTTGACCTAGCCAATGGCAAACCAAGTTCACATATGGACTCAAGAACTCAATGGCATTGTCTTGACACATTCAACAAGTTCAAAAAGTCCCAAATGCACAAGATTGGCAGATGAATTTTCCAGTCAACTGATCAAATTTGACTGTATACTGAAAAGTCAAACTTTGACTTTTTGGTCAAAATCAAGTGCCAAGATTCATTTTTCATCAAGACATGTCAAATTATGAAACTTGTTCATCAAGAAACCAAAAATTGCAATTTAGGGTTTAAAATGAAGAAATTTCATAACTTAGAAATTTTCTAAGTTATGAAATTTCCTAATTTTTTCCTAACTTTGTCCCATTTTTTCATCAAGATGTAAATGGATTCAAACAAAACTCAAAACATGAAAGTTGTAGTCCATTGCAAAATTTACAATTTTGATTCACAAAGTTTTTTCAAAAGAAGCTTGTATCTCAAGTTATGATTTTTGGAATAGGGGTGCAAAACATTCTTAACTTAGAAAATTTTTGACCTATTTTAGGCAGGATTTTTGCCCAACTTCATGGCCACTTTTCACATGCTTCCACTTGGAATTTCAACTTGCATTACAAAGATGGATTGTAGTACACATTCCAAGCTTTCCAAATTTTCCAAGAACTTCTCAAACACCCTTGTGGTTAGGGAGAATCGAATTTGCAAAGTTGGGCAAATCCACTTTTGTTCTTGACCAAGGCATGTTCATACACTTTGCATTTTCAAACTCAGCATGGTTCAAGCTAGATTACAGGCCTCTAATCCCATTCATACTCAATAATTAAATATCAATCCTTTGTGTCCAAGTCTTATTTTGTGTATTTAACCATTACATGCAAGATTAAGCCATATATGGAAAAAGCAATTTTGCCATTCTTGTAAAGATATGCTTTATGTCAAAGTCCATATCTTGGAAGTACAAGCAGATCTTTGAGGCACAAGTTTATGGACAAATCCCACTGATCAAGAAGAGAAAATGCAGCATGCTTGAGGGGCCTGTATTAGCCTATAACCCAACTTGACAATCTTTGCTTAGATAAGAAGAAAACTTGCAAACAGAACCATAACTCTCATGCTTGCAAAGACCAACTAAGACAAACTTTGTAAACACATTTCATACTCCCTAACTGACCTAAAGCATGACCAAACCACCTTCAATACCTCCTCATTCATCAAAACACGATTTTTCTGCAAGAAACAGGGCATTCTGCATTTTGACTTGGCCAACATCATTCTCTCGTGCGTTTTTGCCCAAAAAAGTTCCAATACACTCCATATCATCCATTGAAGCTGTCCCAAGCTTTAGATACAAGCTGTAACATCCATAGCCCAGTGTGCCATTTTCACTTTTCTCTTTTGCAGGTTGACTTCCATAGCTTGATTCAGCTAGATTCAAAGCAAGCTAAGTGTTGGAGAAGGTTCCTGGGACCTCAAGCAAGTTGTACAAGTCCTCAAACACCATTGAAATTGGCCATATTACTCTGTCCAAGTCAAGCTGAAGCAGGTAAAATGTGAACTCATATCTCTCTATCCAAGCATATTTAGGCTTAAGTTTATGAAGAAAGTGTGTTCTACTCATAGCCCTGAAGCTATCCATGTAGTTATTTTTCATTTATATTGCGTGTGCTATGAGAATTTTGGACCTGAACATGGAAGAAAAGCTAGGTCAGAAATTGGGGGAGAAGAAATTCTCTTTCGTTTCTGAGAGTTAGAACAACTTTTTTATATATTTGAAATCGTGACATGATGCTCTACATTATTGATGTTATAAGTTTTTGCTAAAAGTCAAAGAATCAGGAAGTTTGAATCAAGCATGGAGGGCGCGCGTTTTTGAGACAGAAATGGCTGGAGGTTGAAGACAAGCCACTTGGGTTGGGCCTGAGTTGTTTCTGCTTCTTGCACCATCTTTTTCCACTTACACCCCCTTGGCCCATTGTGTGATATTTTGATTATTTTTGGCTTTTTATTTTTTCTTCTGACTTATTATTTTTGTCAAAACATAAAAAATATTAAAAATATTTTTCCACCCATTTTTGCATTTTATTTGGATTTTATTTGTGTAAGTGCCTTCGTTTAGGATTGGCTCATTTCTTGTAAAACAAATAGTAACAACAATAATGTAATGTAATGTACAATAAGAACAGCCTGAAAATCCTATTGTAAATGCCTAAACATGTTGTGTTGATTTAAATCAACATCTGGAACAACATGTCTCAAGAGATGTCATAACATCATACCAGACATCAAGCTACTGAACTGTCAAGTCTGATGCAGTTCTGTTCCTGAAGTTATGCAGAATATTCTGCCAAATAGAATGCATAACAAGTAGCGAAAATTGAAGGCATATGTGGAGCCCTAGAAGATTCAATCAGAAGCTAAGGATAAGGAGAAAAGCTCGATTGAAGACCTAACTTACAGCAGAAGTTTTCTGCTTACTTTATGCAGGTCGTTAAAGCTGCATTGCTGTCATATGAAGGCCCAAATCCAGTTGGGTAAAAAGTGTTATAAATAGAAGTATTGTAACCTAATTTGAGGAGGTCGTGTATTGACAAGATGTAATCATTTAGGGCTAGTTTTGTTGTGAACCACCCGGGCTGTGGGATGGTCACCATACTCCTTGAAACCTGTAGGTTAGAGGATGTATGCATTGTACTTGATTGAAGCTTTTAAGCATGATCAAGATGTGTAATGGAAGTGTATCTTCTGAACAGTTTATGTACTGTAGAAAGTTATCACTGCGGTGATTGAGGGGGAGTGAGAGGGGTCTCATATATAGGATTGGATCTTAGGTAAAAGTGTCATTGGGTAGTGATTAAGTAAGAAGACTGTCAACGGGTGTGTTGGCTGTAGGGTCTTTGAATTGATACTACTAATAGTGAACTTTATCCCTGGCTTGGAAGCCTCCAGATGTAGGTTGGTTGAACCGAACTGGGTGAACAATTCTGTGTGTTATTTACTTTCTGCATTGGTTATTTGTTTGATGTCACAACATTCCTCATGACGTCAATGTATATGATTAACCTTAACTGCTCCGAACTTCAGTAAATCAGAAACTGCGTTTGTCAAAAGGTGTTGCAGGTTCTGGTATGATAGTTCAGTGACTGTTGTAGAACAGATATCAAAAGTACAGCCTATTCTACCTGTACAGCGCTTAATGTCAGATCAGATGTCTTAACATTCCATTAGACATCCTGAGTCTGTGACATACCAGGAATTTCAATTGGTATCAGAGCAGGCATCCTGTCTGTCTCTGGATGAGATCCATGAGGGATACTTTCCGGTTGTGTACAAGGTAGAATATTGTTTGAACCAGTAGTGTTCATATTGTTTGGTCCCTAGGAGTGGAGGATGGACCAATTTGGGAGAAACTAGATCAGCTATGTTGAAGTAAGATGGAAGTGTTTGAACAAATTCAAAGACCTCATGCGGGAGTGAAGATTTTGGAGTGCATTGTTCAACCTGTATTCAGCACAGAGACGAATATTATCAAAACCTTCATGCGGGAGTGAAGATATTGATAAGGCATCATATGTGTTTATAAAGCTTTCTTTTAACAGGGCTGTAGAGTTGGGTCTAGAAAGTTGCTTGGTGAAGAAGCAAACAACTTGTAGGATTGATTTATTTTCAATCCTTATGTGTCATGCTTGCTATATGGAGCAAGCACTGTGTAAGTTCTGGTGAAGTACTGCTATTCCGCTGCATAGCTTCTGATACAACCCCTGAAGTGAAAGAAGAACTCTAGGGTTATTATTTTCAACAGAATTTGTAAGCAGATTTTGCAATCTATCAATAATGTCAAAGATACTTGAGATTTCCTCAAGTCCACTCATAAAGGCTTTTATTATTAGTGTTGATGAGTATCAATTGATCAATGATTCTCATATACATCTGCAAGCTGCTTGAAGACCTTGAAGATTATCAAGGATGATGTGTTCCAAGGAGATGGAACTGATGTTCTTAAGGATGTTAGAACATCATGCAACTGCCAGTTGAAGAACAGATGTTCTGGGTGCTAAACACATGTAATGTGAGTACATATGTTTGGAACCTACTCCTGATCTGGAAGAGGAGACATCTGTTTTGAAATAATTGATCAGGACACGATCAACAGGTCATCTACTCCAGTTGTGAGTTTAAGGGAGTATATGTGCTGAGCTAAATGCACTTAAAAGGACTTTAAAGCTGTGATTTCCAGGTTTCCCCTCATGTGATGGATGATGGAACATCATTTCTGTGTCTTCAGCCAAGTAAATATGCTTAAGAGTCTTCAAGTAAATATGCTCAACAACTGTGTCCTCACATAATAGAACAACTTGGTCTGCTCTTGTCTACAGGAGTATGGTACAATTAACTCCTTTGTACTGTTCAAGGGTCAGCAGACAAGGTGAAGGTGATACATGCTAGTTGCTGCATGGTTATGTGGTTGTTGTGGGTCTGATCATAAAGGATGTAAGAAAAGTGTGCTTTGATTGCTATGGATGTTCATCCAAAACCATAGTATAAGCCAGGCTCATATGGTTGAGATCAATGTCAGATCTGATGTTGCAACATCATCTCAAACGAAGGGCCCCTTCAGCAAAGGAAGCTTGTAAGGACCAGTTGGTTCTTCATGCATGGAGCAGAAGATTGTTAGAATAATTATCCTACCTTGAGAAGATGGCATAATCTAACTAATAATGAATACATTGACGGGAGACTAAGTATTCATTAGGATCTTGCATAAAGATATATATAAGCACTTTGATGGGAGACTAAGTGTTTGTATAATATGCATGCAAGGCTGTATTCTGAACCTATTTCTCAGAACTTGGTAGAGAGTTTATTTCTCTCTAAGATTATTCTGGTGAGTAATCATACCTTTCTTATGGGGAATATAAAAGGGCATCAATCCCCTGGATGTTAACTTCAGAACCCAAGCAGATAGGTTCATGCTGTAACATCATTATTGTTAGAAGTCTGTGGCAGAGACTTGGGACTGTGAATCTTAATATTCTAGTGTGGCAGTTCTATTGTTGGTTTGTAATAAGTAGATTCTACTTGTGTTTAAAAGTAGTATGCTTAACAATGCATAACTACTGTTGTGGTCTGAAGAATTTACTAGTATTAGCAACTACTAGTAAATATATTATACAGAAGGATGACATGATCAAAGGATAATCCTTCTAGAAAGTCTGAATCTTAGTAAAGCTTGTAAGCACACTAAGAAGGTTGGAGGTTGGTTTCAGACTATGGCTACATGATTTCTCAGCCATCCAGAGAGTCATGAATCAGAGATGTCCTTACTGTTCTAAGACTAGTTCAGGGTGCTTGAAGTTACCACCTCAGAGCTAGTGCTACTGGTTTCCACGCTACGGTTTTGATTGGCATTAACAAGGGGAGTCACTGAGTGTTGCACTTTCCCCAATTACAATATACATTGAAGGGAGACTTTGTATGTGTATTGTTGGACTTAATCTGAAGATCAGAAGTCATAAGAGGACGGTGGTATGCTGATGTTTATGTGTTCTGATAATATGACATTGTGAACTTCTAAGTGAAGTCATGAATAATGTCTCAACATCAGGAGATTGAAGAATTGCTCTTGTTATCTGTCTGGGTTTAGGAAGAAAATCTCAGAGATTCTTAAAAATCTCATAAGTGGCAGTTTTGATACTTTTGGAGCAATTTGGAAGATTCAGATCTTATCAATAACAACTTGGTCTGGTAAATCAGAAATCTGATATATTCAGCATATGTTCAAGGGGTTCTTTTACTACAAGAAATTGAAGTGGCATCTAAATTTTGTGTATTAGAACTAATCTGTGATGTCTTGTGAAGCATTTTGGAGTCTTCTGGTTTATTCCCTCCTTCCTTATTTTGCTGTCTGGAAGAAGGTAGAAAGTAATTGTGGTGGATCTCAGCAACACTTAAGAAAGCATGATTGATGACCATGCTTAATGCTACTAGTCTCTTGCTACTGGCTGTTTAAAGTGTCCTTCTCTGTGCCTAACTGAGAGAAGTAAAAAGAAGGCTGCTGTTGTTGAAGAATGTCTAAGTAAGTGTCATGACATTACCAACGACATTGCAACCTTGGGGAAATCAAGAAGAATACGTGGAAAAATAACTTCACCACGTAATTGTAGCTATTCAGGAGCTATATTTGGTATTCTGTTTCCCAAAAGAATCTTCAACCTTAAAAGTTGGTCAAAGGCTGATTTTATTCAGGAATTGCTTTGACCTAAACTTATGCATGTATTAGGACTGGTTCTTTTGGCAGAAACAAACAAATGCGTCTAAATTTCATGCACAGTCAGTCTGAAACATGCAACAACTTTAACAGGTATCCTTGACCAAGATTTTATATTGCCATCTTCTTGAACCTATTATCTCCTTATATAACCTCCTGTCACACATTCTTTTCTCTCACAACCATCATGGGGTTTGTACGGATCTGGGAAAACTGTTCTTGGATCTGGTTTTGTGAGGGCTTTCTTTGTCAATTTTTGGCCAAAAAGGGGGAGAAAGGAGTAAAGGAGTACTGTTACGGTTTGACATTGTCCTCGTTGCAGCAGCTACTCAAAATTTTGATCACAAAGACTTGTCACAAATTCAGCAGAAATTCAAATGGCGTGAATTTCTTTGTGACTTGTGATCTGAGTTATGAACACAGTTGTGACCTGTGTTCTGAGTTACAAGGGAGATATTCTGGTCACTCCTTAAAGGTTCTCTGATGCCTCTGAAAGGATAGTTTATCTCCCACGGTCCTCTTTTTCCACCACCAGTGACAAGAAATGGTTCGTGGTCTAAAAGGGAATGAGGTGCATCCTCTTCCTCCTGTGCTTCAAGAGGTCCTGGATGGTTAGTGTGGATACAACCAAAGATGTCAAGACATCCTTCTGTGTGTAATCCTGAACACTTTTATTTTTTTTATTGTTGTTGTATTTGTTTTAGCCAAAATTTGCCAAAGGGGGAGATTGTAAGTGCCTTCGTTTAGGATTGGCTCATTTCTTGTAAAACAAATAGTAACAACAATAATGTAATGTAATGTACAATAAGAACAGACTGAAAATCCTATTGTAAATGCCTAAACATGTTGTGTTGATTTAAATCAACATCTGGAACAACATGTCTCAAGAGATGTCATAACATCATACCAGACATCAAGCTACTGAACTGTCAAGTCTGATGCAGTTCTGTTCCTGAAGTTATGCAGAATATTCTGCCAAATAGAATGAATAACAAGTAGCGAAGATTGAAGGCATATGTGGAGCCCTAGAAGATTCAATCAGAAGCTAAGGATAAGGAGAAAAGCTCGATTGAAGACCTAACTTACAGCAGAAGTTTTCTGCTTACTTTATGCAGGTCGTTAAAGCTGCATTGCTGTCATATGAAGGCCCAAATCCAGTTGGGTAAAAAGTGTTATAAATAGAAGTATTGTAACCTAATTTGAGGAGGTCGTGTATTGACAAGATGTAATCATTTAGGGCTAGTTTTATTGTGAACCACCCGGGCTGTGGGATGGTCACCATACTCCTTGAAACCTGTAGGTTAGAGGATGTATGCATTGTACTTGATTGAAGCTTTTAAGCATGATCAAGATGTGTAATGGAAGTGTATCTTCTGAACAGTTTATGTACTGTAGAAAGTTATCACTGCGGTGATTGAGGGGGAGTGAGAGGGGTCTCATATCTAGGATTGGATCTTAGGTAAAAGTGTCATTGGGTAGTGATTAAGTGAGAAGACTGTCAACGGGTGTGTTGGCTGTAGGGTCTTTGAATTGATACTACTAATAGTGAACTTTATCCCTGGCTTGGAAGCCTCCAGATGTAGGTTGGTTGAACCGAACTGGGTGAACAATTCTGTGTGTTATTTACTTTCTGCATTGGTTATTTGTTTGATGTCACAGCATTCCTCATGACTTCAATGTATATGATTAACCTTAACTGCTCCGAACTTCAGTAAATCAGAACCTGCGTTTGTCAAAAGGTGTTGCAGGTTCTGGTATGATAGTTCAGTGACTGTTGTAGAACAGATATCAAAAGTACAGCCTATTCTACCTGTACAACGCTTAATGTCAGATCAGATGTCTTAACATTCCATTAGACATCCTGAGTCTGTGACATACCAGGAATTTCAATTTGTTTTTATTTTGAACTTATACATGTAAAATAAATATAAATACCTTTTTGTTTAAAAACATTAAAAATAGCATAAAATATATTTTCAGCCATTAGTTTTTATTTACCTTTTGAAAACATTTTCTAAGAAATATACCTTTTTAGAATAATTAATATTTTTATTTTTTTTGTATATATTTAGTATGTTTAATATATAATATAAATACTTATACATATTTTATTAAATATTTAGGATAAAAAATGTAAAAATAATACCATTTTATTTTTATTAATATTTGACATCAAAAATACTTTTTTACAATATACTTCTCTTTTATTTATTTTTTGTATAAATAAATATGTAAATATTGTATACAATTAGTAAATAATTACTATTTATTTAGAAAACTAGGGTTTTACCCTAAAAACCACAAAAATATCAAAAATTAACCTTTTCATATTTTGTTTATATTTTACATTGAAAAATACTTTTACGTACATAAAAAACATTTTTGTGCATAATACATTTTTGCATATTTATTATATTTGTCTTAACATTGTACAATTTTAAATATTTGTATATTCAATATGGATGTTGTGATCGGTGGAAATAGAACTGACTGTTTTTTAAGCTGGTTCGCGAAATGTCGCGGTAAGCAAGAGTCGCCACCGTCTTTTATGTTCTCCAACAAGGAAAGGACAAAAGCACAGCAAAATTCCTTTTCGAGATGTTTCTCGGTTCGGGAGGTAGATTATAGAAAGGGAAGGTGTTAGCACCCTTTCTATCTGTGGTTATCCACGGGCTCTTAGGTACTTGCTCACTATGTTTTCAAAAATTGTTTGCTTTTCAAGTGTTTGTGGGTTTTGAAAAAAGTTTCGTTTTGAAAACTTCTAGGTAACTCTTGTATCAGTCCTCAAGAGTGTATGAAGTGTTTGTTTGAAAACTTTTTGAAAGTGTAGGTGCGAAAAGTTGTTTTTTTGTTTTGAAAGAGCAAGTACCCAGGAGAAATCTACCTACTCTAAGGAATTAGACTGTGTAAGAGTCCTTTAGACAGTACTATCCCACTATTGAGAAGTAGGAAGCACCGTCGTTGGAGTTATTCGGGTCAATTCGATTATATGGGACATGTGGTCACCAAAGCAATGGTAGGACGCCTTAGTGGTAACCCTAATGTCCTAGATCCTTTTTATCCGAGGCAACCGTTTCGAGGCAACTGGATCTTAGACAGGAGGGCGACCTCTAAGACACCCTATACTTGATGACCACGTTGAGGCAACCAGTGAGGCGTACCCTAGGAGTGGCATGTGCATGTGTGTTGTTTCAGTTTATGTTTATCTTTGATCATGCATTTGTGAGCTACAGATTGATTTTATTTGTCATACAAGTCTTTCATGCATATTAACAGTTAAGAGTGCGTAAAATAAATTGCGGAAAGGTAAATCTACACTATTACAAGGCGCGGGTCTATACATCACCAAAAACAAAACCCGTTTGGAAAATAAATGCGAGAAAGTAAAAGAAAGCGATAAAATCCTAATTAACTATTACATCCTCGGAAACAGTTACATCAATATAATGAATCAAAATAAATAATAGCGCGCGAAAGAATTGAATTGGGACGTCCTAGGGTTTTAACCCTTTTTGAGAAAAGAAAGAAATTTGGTCCTTTGCATTTAATTAAATATTAACCCTAATTCTAATTAATTAATTATTTAAGAAAAAAATGTTTTTTATGTTTTTATGTTTTTGATGAAATAAAATAAAAGAAATTAAAATTAAAAGTTAGTAAAAACCTAATTCTAGATTTGATTTTTATTTAATGTGAAAAAGATTACAATTAACCTAATTAAACAACTAAATTAATTAATGAATTTATTTACAAAAAAAGTAATTGAAATTAATAAAAACGTTTTTTTGGTTTTTCTGAATTTTATTGTGAAAAAAATTAATTTATGGATTAATTAAATAATAGTAATAATAATATTAAAAGAAAATAAAAGGAAAGAAAATAAATAAAAAAAGAAATAGAAACCAGGGGGGTGTTGGACCCAAATGTGGAGGTGAGGCCTGGAATTTCTGGCCCAATAGCACTCAAGCCTTTGTTGACTTTCTGGATGGTCTACGCTGGCTTTGACTGAGGAACACCATGATCCTCCATCTCTGACCTTTGGATCACTGCTTGAAGCCACATGGCAGGTTGGGACATGAGGTACATGGTGGAATGTCTTTGATAGCCTGCACGTGAATACATTAAGCAAAATAACATGGAATGTTGGGTGGACCTGGGAATCGAACCCAGGTCCCAATGGTTATTGGACAGATCACCAACCACTCAGCCACTTGCCTGCGTTTGTTAATAAAATAGGCAATGAAAATAATATAAAAAAAATAATGCATATGATGGAAACAAATGAAGCGCGCGTTATTCTTTTGAATGGACCAGTAGCATGTCACCACGTCTTCATCTCTTTCGTTTGCCTGCAAAAAACACAATTACATAGCGGGGGTTTTTAACCCCCACAATATAGCCTGAGGAAAAATAGCGAACAGGCGTGTGATGAACATAAATTGTTCGCGAGGGTCTCAGTGTCTTAGTCTCATTCAGACGGTTTCAACCATGGGTCTTTCACAGCCTAATTTTTCCTATATTACAAACCCCCAAATTCAGAGCTTGAAGACCCTAGAATTCTCCAATGGTGATTTGCGTTTCAGGGCACCATAATGCAATTCACATATACCATTTGCTTCAGAAAGGTTCTAGCAATGCAATACACACAAAAAATCTCATTAATAATGCATGAATATTGAATTACGATTATGGAAAAATTAACCAAACCGTGTGACTATTTGTGGAGATTTCTTGAGCTTTAGCACACGAATTTGATTGCAAAACGTATCTGGGGATCCCTGCAAGGTGTTAGAAACCACAAAAGCCCTTGAATTGGCCTGGAAGGTTGAATTCAGTTTTGAGTTTTCTTGGCTTTTTTTTTCAATATTGCATATGGTTTTCTGTAGCAGCTTTCACGTGCATAGCATTAGGGTTAGGTTTAGCATATATAGTATAATGGATTTAGGTTACAATCTTGGCCAAGAATCCATGGAATTCATGTTTTCAATATTTGATTTCAATCAAATCTTTTTGCTTCCTTTTGATTGAAAAATCTTGCCAATTTTGGAGTTTTTGACATCTTTGATTGGCACACGAATTTTCCAGCTTGCCTTGAGCCTATTTGCTTCATAAAAAGATTTGAAAACCATATCTTTATATTTTCTACATTTTAAATCAATTAAATGAATTAATATTAATAAAAATTCAATTAATTAATTAAAAATGAGAAAATAAATCAATTTGAGCTCAATGGGTCGTGCATAGGCCTTGGACAATGTTTCAAGAAGAAATTTGAGGCCCATTAGCAAAAATGATGTGTTTGGAGCAAAGTTGACTTTTGCACATTCATGAAAATTTCCCAACTTCTCCAATGCATATCCTGCTCAATTTTGATCATATGAACATGTTCTTGGACATTTTGGAAAGGTCTTGAAGTCCTCTAACCAATGCCTTTGGTCCCATGTCATTTGGATTTACCAATCTCAAGTTATGGTCTTTGACTTAAAGTGCCTTTTTGTTGACTTTTGAAATTGACCTATAATGTAGAAATTGATAACTTTTTATGAGAGCATTTCTTGGACATGGAATGTGAAGATGAGTTGTAGGAAATGTCATCCCCTTCAAAATGAGCATTGGATGGGATTTTTCTTATGAACCATGAAAAAGTTATGCCTTGGTCAAGTTACAGTTGACTTTTCAGCTGTCTAAAAATAGAAACTTTTGCATCTTGATGATTTTTGAGCCATGCTTGTGGAATCATGATCAAGACTTAATCAAATGATGATTGTGGCTTCAAAATAAGATGTTGACCAAAAATTTTGACTTTTGACTGCCAAATGACCATTTTACCCCTGTAGTTGATTATGAACCAAATAAAGCTTTTGACTGTGCAATTTGACCCTGTGAGTCTTGAGACTTGACATGTAGATGTTTGACAATGTATATAGGCCTATGTGACTTGATTGAGCCATTGAAAACCTCAAATTCCTTGAAGGAACCAAAACCCTAATTTTGACTGGCTTAGGAGGATGTTTGACTGGGCAACCCCTTGATCCATTTGAAGATTGATCTTGACAAATCTTGAAGAATATGGGAGGGCAAATTTTGGGGTACAACATATGTAATAGCTTAGATTTAAATTTCTTGCTAAATATACCTCATTCAAACATTTGTACCCCCTCCCGATATCATGATGTAATAGCTTAGTATTTAAAGTTCCGCATTTTAAAGCTTTCTAATTATGCCATGATAGACCTATGGTTTGTATGCAAAAATCAACCAACAAATAGCTTGACTAATGCAAAGACAAAAAATCATGAAAATGGACAACACCAATCACACTTGCACCCTTAGGGTTACTCCACTTGTTGCCTTCAATAATGGGCCATGTTGCATGTTGAGTGTCTTTGGCAAAACAAAACAAATCAAAATGATCATAGTCCCTCGATGACGCTTTCTCAAGTTGCCTAAAAAATGATCAATTCCCTTGAAGAAAAAATTGCCAAATACACTTGGCACTATTGCATTCATGGTCTAAAAGATGACCCGCGCCCGTCCCGTTAACATCTTAACACAAGATTGTCCACTAAATACAATGGTGGAACAATACTGTTAAAAGGGTTAAAACATAGGAAAGATCTTTTGAGAAATTTAGGGTAGATAGCTCTTGGTTACTTGACCAACTTGCAAAACAAATCCTTGCCTACTTTTCAAAACACACTTCACAAACACAACTTTCAACACAACTTTCAAAAACAACTTTCAAAAACAACTTTCAAAACCTTGAAACATCTTTTCAAAAAGACAAACACCTTTTGTAAAACATTCGAGTAAAGAATTGTTACAAGGGTTGCCTAGACAAGGCATCTTTTTCAAAACATTTTCAAACCCACACACAAAGCACCATTTCAAACAATTGAAAATGCAAGGCAAGTGATCTAAGCAAGTAACTAAGAGCCCATGGATAACCATGGATAGAAAGGATGCTAATACCTTCCCTTTCTATAATCTACTCCCCGAACCCATGAAAACATCTCAAAGGTTTTTCCTGTGCTTTTTAACCTTTCCTTAGGATAAAATAAAAAGTCGGTGGCGACTCTTGCTAAACCGAAACATTTGCGAATACAAACGCAAAACCTCAAGTCAGTTCTCCCACCGTATCACACATGGTATAATTGAAAGCAATAAATTGCGGGAATTAAAAGTCTAAGCTAATACAAAATGATTATGGGGAGGGGGATACAAATTATTACAAATGGGGATGAGTCTCACAAGAATAAGAATATCCAAATATCAAGTATTACAACCAAATCGAATTGTCGCAATTCAATACAAAGTTATAACAAATTATGAAATAGAGAAAATCAATAAATCATAGAATATATGTATTTACTTGAAAATAAATAAATAAAATCTATTCTAAAAAAGAAATATTAAATATTTTATTATTATTATTCTTTGTATGTGTTTTTTATTAAATAATAAAAAAAAGCTTAAAGGAAATAAACTAATTAAATAAAATCTTTATTATTTTTGGTATTTTCTTGTTAAATGTAAGAAAATAATGAAAAGAAAAATGATTAAAATTAGTCAAGAAAAATCAAATTTATTTTACAAAAATGAAACTTTAATATCTTACTAGTATATTTTTAACAAAAAGAAATAAAAAGATAAATTAAAAAAAGAAAATTAACTAAGATGTTAATTTATATAAAAAGAAAAGTATTGAGTTTTTTTAATGAATTTTATTAAAAAAAGGGTGAATTAAAACAAAATGAAAATGGGCCTAAGGGTTTGTGTTGGGCCCAAATAAAAATGAAAGAAAACAAAAAAAAGTCAGAATGGAGGGGGTATGAGTCAGCAATTGTTATGGGCTTAGGGTTGGGGCGGACAGGCCCAATGCAAAGTTTGCAAAGTTTTGTTAGGTTTTTCTGATTAGGGTTTGTGAACCCCTTTACAGCGTCGTCGTTTCTTCGTTCTTCCTCTTCATCTCTCTCAGCCTATGGTTCTGATCTTCCCCTCCCCTAAGCCGCCGGAGCACTATCCCTCACTCTCACCTCTCTCTCATTCTAAGCGCGAATGATTTTTACTTCTTTGAAAGGTATTGTTATGGTTTCTTGAAGTTTGAACGTTTTTTGTTTGATTGCTTATCTATTGTTCACGTTTGAGATGTAGAAAGTGATTGAAGAGAGATATACCTGTGAGATTTTCTAGAAAAGGGAGAGGGAAGAGGTTAGAGCTGGCGGCGTTCCTTGGTGGCTAGAGGCGGAGGGGGGGAAATGATGATGGCCAAGCGCTTCTGGTATCTCTTTTTGCCCCTTGAATTTGAATGTTGATGATGATGTTCTTCTGATTTTGTACTTGTTTGTTGTTGGTGAATTTGTTGATGATGACTATTGTTGATGCTATGTCTGAAACTTTGTTATTTCTTTTCCTCTCTCTCAAGCTTGAATGCTGATGATGATGTTCTTCTGTTGGCTTTGAAACTTTGTCTTATTGAACGCTCTGAATTGGCAGGCTTGTTGTCTTTTGATTGTTAGGCTATGTCTGAAACTTTGAATACTGATTGTTGAAACTGAAGCTTTGATTTTTGTGGCTAGCCTTGGTTTCACAGTTGAGGGTTTTTTGATGAAGGTTTTTTGATGTTGTGCAACTTCTTTGGTATATTTTTGTTTACAGTTTGGCTATGCAGGTTGAGAGGTTTTGTTTACAGTTTTGGCTATGCAGTTGTTCTGCATGTTGGACTTGTTATACAGGTTGGGAGTTTTTGTTTGCAGTTTTGGCTATGAAGTTTGGTTTATAGTTTGGCCAACTGGTTTTTGTTTGGGAACTGTAGGTTTTGTGGTTGTTGCAGTTTGGAAAGCCTTGTATAGGTTTGGGGTATTTGGCCCTGTTTTTGGCTATGCAGTTTGGCCAACTGGTTTTTGTTTGGGAACTGTAGGTTTTATGGTTGTTGCAGTTTGGCAAGCCTTGTACATGTTTAGGGTATTTAGCCCTGTTTTTGGCTATGCAGGTTTTTGGAGATGGCAATGTCAGGCTGTTTTATGTTTGTGGCTTTGACAAAATGTTTCTCTTTCTCCCTTTGTTATGCAATTTGGAGTTTTGTGAAACTGTTAAAAGTTTGGAGTTTGTTGCAGTTTTTTCTGTTTGGCAAGCTTGCTTCTGTTTTTGAAATGGTTAGCAGGCTTTGATACTTGTTATACAGGTTGGGAGTTTTGGTGAAACTGTTAACAGTTTGGAGTTTGTTGCAGTTTTTGACACACAATGTTCTCCTCTTCAAACTGTTATGCAGTTTTGGTCTTATATCCCTTTTCTCTTTGTTTTGCAACTTGTGATAGATTTTCTGCCAAACTGTACAATCTCAAAAAGGTGATATATTTTCTCTCTTTCTTTCTCAATGACAAAGCACTTTTGCTTTTTCTTATTTTCTGAAAAGTTTGCCCATAAATCCTTGGAAAATAATGAAAAGCTATGACAAGCTTTTGACTTGTGATTTGGTTTACCTCCTGCATTTTACTTTTGCCTGCTATTCTGCTGCATTTGTACTTTTCTGACTGCATTACTTGTGCTGCTGCATCCAGTTGCTTTGTTCAGTTTGGTTACCTGACAGTTTGCATTTAGTTTGTGCTGCCTTGGTTTGCCTTGTTGCAATGTTTAGACAACATGTTTCAGTTGCTTTGTAACTTGCTTCAATGTTGTTGCAATGTTTAGTTTGGCGCCTGTTTGCCTTAGTTGCTTGGCCTATGTTTGCATAACAGTTTGCTGTTTGGTTGCTTTGTACAGTTTGCCTTGCTGTTTGGTTACTTTGTACAGTTTGCCTTGCTGTTTGGTTAAGTTGCGATGCTTCAGTTTGTTGACTTTGTAATGCTTCAGTTTGTTGCTTCAGTTTGACGCCTTAGTGCTTTTGAATAAATTTGCTTTTGCATTCTTCAATTTGCATTTTTATTTTTTTCCTCTTTGTGAACTAAGAAGAGCAATCTTCTTGTGATTTGCAAAGAGGAAAATAATAACGTGATGAACAATAGCACTTCCGATTCCATACGACAAACTTTAATGATGAAAATTTTCCTTTCTTTTTTGTTTGAAAATTCTATTTAACTGACTGTACTAATCCTCTTTTTTTGTTTTTCTTTCATGTGAGCACAACTTGGGTGATGACAAAGCAGAGGAAGCAGAAGACTTTGAGCATGGGAGCAATGGCTTAGACTTAGATTTTTAACTTAGATAGATTTTCCATTAATTGTAATAATTTATTTTTCAAGTACTATAAGTTATAAAATCTGCAGTATTCAAATAATAAATTATTTTTGTATCAACATCTGAAAAATCTTTGTGAGGCAATCTGAATAGAACCTTCTACTGTCAATATTTTGCAATTCTCTCTTTGCATCTTCACTTAATCCTTTAAGATTCTCAGATCAAAATAATTGAAATTGCATTCCAACAATTCTAATACAGATAACTTAAACTTTAAGTAATTCAATAACTTTGTAGTCACGTAACCTTGCAACAACATTCCAATCAAAATACGCATTGTGTATTCCAATAAACAAGCAAGCATTTCATTCCATTAACAAGCAAACATTTTAACAGACGCACATAATCTGGTTAACCTGGATCAGACAGAACCTGAATATTCCAAATGACCATCTCATCTCCTATCTCTTATCCCAGATAAACAAGCCTTGAGAACAACCAGTAACCTTTCAGCAAACTCGAAAAAGTGTGAAAACATGTGACAGCTAATTGAATTTCTGAGAATTCAGTTTCTTCTGAGAAATGCGAGAGAAACCCTGATTCTTGATTTATTGCCAAAGAAAAGTCTGTTTGATCGATTCTCGAGCCAATCTTGAAAATATGAGAAAACCCTAGGGTTGTGATTTCTTGTGAAAAAGGGAGGGACAATTTTGGGGTACAACACATACAATTCAAGCAAGTAAAGCATTTTAAATATGGTCTAACTCTTATGGTAACCCCATTTTTAGTTCTCTCCAGCAGAGTCGCCAGTTCTGTAATACGGTGGGAGAACTGACTTTTGGTTTTGCATTTTATCACAAATGTTACGGATAGCAAGAGTCCCCACCGACTTTTCTTTTATCCAATAAAGGAAAGGGTGAAAAGAACATGAAAGACCTTTGAGAATTTTTCTGAGTAAGGGGGGTAGGTTATGAAAAGGGAAGGTTTTAGCACCCTTTTCATCTGTAGTTATCCACGGGCTCTTAATTGCTAGCTCACTTTTGAAAATGCTTAGTGAATGTGTAAGTTTGAAAATATTTTGAAAATGCCTAAGTTCGGCAACTTTGTAATTATTCTCGTATCAGTTGAGAATGCATACAAAGTGTTTGTTTTGAAAATATTTCAGAAAAGTGTTTGTGTTAAAAGATGTTTTTGTGAGCAAGCGATTAAGATATATCTACCTACTCAAAAGTCTTTGTTCATTTCCTCCTCCTTTAAATAGTGCTATCCTACCATTGGTTAGTAGGAAGCCCTATCGTTGGATGTTTGAGGGACAGGCGCGGGTCATCGTACAATCATAAAGGCAACATATATGGATACCTTTAGAAATTCGAAGAGACTATCATCATGTATTCATAGGCAACATCGAGGGATAAGATCATTTACCAAAGGTAGCATCGATGGGTCATCGAGGGACTATGATCTTTATGATGATTTTTAACCGAGGATATTTGCTAATGGTATCCCTACATTCAAGGGACATGATTGTTTTTTATCTGAAGGTAACAAGGGAGGTTACCCTAGAGGTGTACGTGTGCATAGTGTGTTCAGTTCAGTTATATTATCTTAATTAGTTAGGAGTTATCTATTGATTGATTTTAAATCTTATCATACAAGCCTATTTACTAACAATTGTATATACAGGTGTTGTACCCCAAAATTTGCCCTCTCATTGTACTCAACACATGCCCATTGAGGTCCTCAACTTGCTCAAGGATGCCCAAGAATTGACCAGACAAACTCTCTCCTAAAGTAATGTACCTTAAACTAGGGTTTCCATTTTCATCAGGGTGTGGGAACTCCAAAGGTACCAAATGCTTTCCATGGTCATAATATGTTCTCAAGATCATCCATGTCAAGTTTCATGCCTTGCACAAGAAGTTTGCTCAGTCAACTGCTCAGATGCCTGAAAATCAACTATACTAGGTCAAAAGTCAACTGTGGCCCACATACAGTCAAACTTCAAGATTTTTGGTCAGCATCAACATTTTGAAGAGATATCCATCATTTTATCAAGGGTTTATCATTATTCCTCAAGAAATACCCCCAAATTCATCAAAACCCAAAAGTTGCTAAATTAAGGTTTCTTAGGAAAAGTCAACCAAACTTTGACCAATTATAACTTCTTCATACTTTATCATAAATTTTCCATCCAAGGCTCATTTTGAAGAGGATGCAATTCCCTACAACTCATCTTCATCCCATAATTTCAAAATATGCACTCATCAGAAGATATGAATTTCTATATTATAGGTCCTTTTGAAAAGTCAACAAAAACACTTTTTGGGTCAAAACTTCTTACATGAACATGGAAGACCCAATTGAGACGAAACCAAAAGGGTTATTTAGGGGACATCCTAAGATTTCTAAAAAGTCTAAGAAAACATCTCTAGGGTTAAAATTGGAGGAGATATGCCTTGTCAAAGTTGACCATTTTACAAAATTGCCAAAAGTCAAATGTGCTCAAAAGTGCATTTTTTGTCAAATGGGCCTAGCTTTTCATGATTGAATCTTATTGGGGACATGGTCCACGACCCAAATCAGCATCCACACATTTTTTTGCTTTATTTATTTATTTATTTATTTTTATTTTTTATTATTTAAAAGTCAAATTAAATCAAATAAATTGCAAAAAATATAAAAGGATTGGTTTTGATCTGATTTTTTGTAGGAATCAAATCCAATTAAGCTGGCATATCATATCCAAATTGTGCAAGGCAAATTGAATCAAAATTGGCATGATTATGCTTGTTTTGTAAAGATATAATACAAGAGCAAAATCAAATCAAATTTTCATGATTCACAAAGATACAAAGTGTTTTTGTTTCCCTAATCCGTTCCACTACATATACTGAACATAATCAAGCCAAAAGAACAAGGATTGCAGTCGTGGAAAGCATCAAAGAAAACTAAAAAATTTGCAAGAAAGTGGTGAATAATTTTCTAACCTAGAGACCAATTCAAGCAATTCCAAAGCCATTAATCTATTCCTGGACGTAATCTGAAGTGATTCCAATCATTCTCCAGCCATAAAACATCTAGAACTGTAAGATACAGATCACGGTTTGCACCCTTATAACTCAAACTCGTTTTCAGGGTTTTATGCATTTTACCTTCGATTTGCTTGCATAAATGTATTCATAATCATGTTTGTGATCTTTTGGATAGCCTGGATTTGATTTCTAGTACAAGAACAAGCTTACGCCATTACTAGGGTTTGGAAGCTTCAAATTAGGGATTCTCCAGAAAGGCAAAATTAGGACTGATTAATGATACCAATGAACTCAGGGAAAGATTCTTAGTGGGTCTATGTTTTTAGTTCTGATTAATATTGCTTGATTTGCATTTAGAGATATTGCAGGTTTATAGATACAGACAAATATCGTCACTATAGCATACATCGACGAATTTGACCGTAGGTAAAGGATTGGTGTCAAAAACGACAGTCCTAGGGAAAGAGACAATAACGTGGCTGACCATCATTGGTTTATTTGAATTTCGCACGCTTACTGGAGTTATTCACGTTCTTTTATATATTATGTATTGTTTGGATTATATTAACAACTAAACATTACAGCCTAGTAGTCAAGCGCGCGTTTGAAAGTGGAGAGGACCTGGGTTCGATCCCAGGTCCCAACATTTTACTATTTTCTTAACATTTACATGCAGATATTATGCACAACCCATTCCAGGCGCCCACTATACACCCTGATCTCAACCATTGGATTCATCATCAATCCAGATCCAATGCCCAATGCTCAAGTCATACCATGGACCATCAGAAAGAGTATCACAATGAATCAGGTGCAAGGATTGGGCTGATCAGGAGCCACCGTCTGAGGTGGTTTGACCGGCCAGAGACCCTGCGTGTAATATTGGGTCCTTTTGGTTGGTTCATTTAAAATACAGGGACCCCATAATGCATGTGTGTCTTGCTGACTCATCCATATACCTGTTTTTATATTATATTGCTTTTTTATTATTATATACATGAATTAACAAGTGGCTCAGATGGCAAAGGCATAAGCGTGTGAAGGAGGGGACCTGGGATCTATCCCAGGTCCAACAATTTTTCATTTTCCCAAAGTTTCTTGCAGGTTTCAGTACACAGCATCTCAATATGTCCACCGTGTGTCTCCAGATCACATCCACTAGATCATCCATCATTTATATCCAGCGCCCATCAATCAATCCCCATGGTGGACCATCAAGCACATCCCACACTGGATCTCAGACAAGGCGTTGGGCCTGGGTTGATATGGGCCTGGCTTTTTTCAATTTGCACCCCCAGACTGCTTTCACTATAAGGCCCATTCTCTCTTTTTTTTTGTTATTTTTTCAATTTCTTTATTTTATTTTAATTGTTTCAAAAATCAGTTTTTTACTTAAATCATAAAATCAAAAAAATCATAAAGAATAGAATTAGGTTTTTTTATAATTAAAATTAATTTTGCAAGTTAATATAATTAAATTACTTTGACTTGTTTTCCTTAAAATAAAATTAATTAGAACCTAGGATTAAATTTCAAATCTTTTTCTTTAAAAATACCAAAAATATTAGTTTCATTAGAATTAATTGTAATTAATAATTATTTCTTTTCCTTTTTTAATTTAGTTAATTAGGATATTATTATTATAACTTAATATTTTCATAAATAAACAAAAACAAAAAAAAAGGATTTTCTTTTAAATTTTTTTAGGGTTTATACGCTCTTTCCATTCTTCGCGCGCTTATTATTCTTTTCAAATTGATTGTATCTGTACACAGTTTGTAATAGTTTAACTTAGGGTTTATTTACTGCTTTTCATTTCCGCACTCCCAAGTTTGGTTATGTATCCCCCTCCCCGAGGCCCTGTAATAGCTAGGTTTAATTTCTGCCTTTTAAATTCTCGCATTGTTATTAACTGTTTAGATTAATAGGATTGTATGGAAAGACTGAAATTAAAACGATTAGATAAACCTAAAGCGCGAGATAAATGAACTGAATCAACACACTTGCACATGCTCACCCCTATGGTATCTCCCACTTCAGTTGCCTTCGAAAACGGTCACAATTCTCAAAACGTGAGGATTTTTAGTGGCTGTCCTTTAGTTCAAGAGATCACAAGTCCCTCGATGACCCTTTCTACTGTTGCTTCGGTTAAAAAGTGATCTTAGAACTTTAGGACAATTACTAGGAGTTCTTACCTAGTTGCCTTAGTAACCGTAAACGTCCCTTAGATAGTCCCTCAACATTCAACAACAAGACTACCTACTCACTAATAGTAGGACAGCATTATCTAAATGAAAAGAGGAAAAGAACATCCTTTTTCGAGTAGGTAGACAACTGCTAGGTACTTGCTCAAAAAACCTTTTTTCCACCTTACACTTTCAAATCCATTTTTTAACAAACGCTTTACCAACACTCTTGAGGACTGATACAAGAGTTAGCATAAAGCAAACAAACTTTTCAAAACGCACAAACACGAAAGCAATTTTCAAAATGAGCAAGTACCTAAGAGCCCGTGGAAAATCACGGATGGAAATGTTACTAACATCTTCCCTTTCCATAATCTACCCCCCTGTGATACGGTGGGAAGAACTAACTGTTTTTGGAATGCTGGTTTGCGTTTTGCGTTTGTTTTTGCAAAATGTCGTAGTAAGCAAGAGTCGCCACCGACTTTTATTTTATCCAACAAGGAAAGGAAAAAAGCACAGAAAAATTCCTTTTTTTCGAGATATTTCTGAGTACGGGGGGTAGATTATAGAAAGGGAAGGTATTAGCACCCTTTCTATATGTAGTTATCTACGGGCTCTTAGGTACTTGCTCATCATTTTCAAAATTGTTTTCTTTGTGTTTGTGGGCTTTGAAAAGTTTTTGTTTTGACTTCGATTTAACTCTTGCTTCTGTCTTCAAGAGTGTAATGAAGTGTTTTTGAAAACTTTGTTTGTAAAGGAGTGTAAGTGTGAAAAAATTTGTTTTGATTGAGCAAGTACTTAAGAACTAATCTACCTACTCAAAAAAAGAATCTTTCTATGCTTGTTTCCTTTAGACAACGCTATCCCACTATTAGTGAGTAGGTAGCATCGTCGTTGGAGTTTTGAGGGTCAATTCGAAAGGGACGTACGGTCACTAAAGCAATGTTAGGACGACTTAGTAGTAACCCTAATGTCTTAGATCATTTATCTGAGGCAACAATATCCGAGGTAACCTTTCCGAGGCAACTTGATCTTTGGACAAAAGAACGACCACTAAAGCATCCTCTACTCAATTACCGTTTACGAAGGCAACCAAGTGGGAGTGTATCCTAGGAGTGCGCATGTGCGGGTGTATTGATTTCAGTTATTTTTATCTTTGCACATGTTTAGGGTGATCTAACTGTTTTAAGATTAAGCATTCATTCTTGTCATGCAAACCCTATTACCAAACACCTAACAGTTGTATATTTGCAGAAATTAAAGGTGTGGAATTTAAACTAAATTATTACAAGGCGTCGGGTATTTACATCGCCAAAAGCAACCCTTTGAAATTTAAAAGCGGAAAAATAAATAAATATCCTAATTAATTATTACAAACCGGGAGCAGATACAATTATTTGAATAAAATAATAAAGTGCACGATGTGAAATTAAATCGAATGTGAATTTAGGGTTTTGACCCTTTTAATTAAAAGAAAATGTTTTTTGTTGTTTTTATTTTTAAGAAAAGAAATTAAATCCTAAAATTAAATTCTAAATTAATTATTAAATTAATTAATTAATGAAAAATATTAAATGACATATTTTTTGGAGTTTTGTTAATTTAGGAAAGAAAATAAAATAATTAAATTAATATTAAAACCTAATTATTCTAATTGATTTTTAATATTTGCAAAATAAATTAAAGTTACCTAATTAATATACCTAATTAAATTAATTAATATTTATTAATAAAAAATAAAGTTCTGAAATTTAATTGGGTAAAAATTATTTTTGTGATTTTTGATAAAATATAATGCAAAGAGATGGAGAGTGGGCCTGAGAAAGTGAGGTGTGCATAACAATTTTTCTGGCCCAATGATGCTGGTCCAAATTGACTTTTTCTGATCCCATGCGCTGGCGTTGACTTAGCCTATGGTGTGCCTTCAATGATGGCCACCAGATCTGGCCATCTGGCCATCTGGCGTGTTGGATGGTGAGGGAATATGATGGACCTTAGGCTCATGCACGCACTAGATTTCCTGCAAGAAAAAATTATTGAGAAAATAGGGGGACCTGGGATTCGAACCCAGGTCCTGAGGGGAAATCCATGCCACGCTTGCCACTACGCCACTTGTTTTCATTTGTTAATGTAATGCAAATCAATAATAATATATAAAACAAGAGTTAATGGACAGAAGAAGAAAAAAAACGCGCACTGTTTGAATGGACGAATGGTGGGGTGCAACTCATCGTCCCCTTCCTCCCTCCGTAGCTAAAAACCTGCAACACCTATACCCACAGACAAATGTCCGTCACTACAAACCTGTCCACTCTCAAAATCTCGTACAGGCCATGTAAATGAATTCTAGGACCATGGTTGAGTTCGTCGCATCCTCCTGATTGCAACCATGACCATTACTAGAGCCAATTATTCTTGAAAACAAAAACCCTAAAAAACTCCAAGAAAACCTAACAATGGTGATTCACGATATAAGTCATATAAATGAAATTGGCTATTGGCAAAAGCTTGCAAATGATATGGTGATCAAGAATATGCCATTATTTTACATAATGGATGCAAGAATAAAGCTAATCGAAATCAAGAAAAGAGTGATACCGTGACGACCTTTTTATGCGCTAGAGGGCTTGAAAACGATTGGTCTCGATTGCTTTAGGTTCCTGAGATTGCCAGGAAGAGATTGAGACACGTACCAAGCCTTGAAACTGCCTCTAGGAGTGATTTCGAACTCACACTTTTTACTTGATTTTTCAGTTCTTCTTCTTACTCTATGCCTGATTTCTAACCTTGTTTTTGATATGCCTCGCCTCCTTATGTATTGTATAATGCATTAGGGTTGCAAAAAATGTCCAAATCCCTCACCATCAATGATTTTGATATTGATTTGATTTGCTTCTTTAAAGCTTTCCAAAATTGGTTCCTTTGCAATCTTTTTGCACACAATTGCCTTGATGCGAGTTTGATTAGACCTAGATGTGTAATAAGACCTGAAATGATCACAAGATCTTTGGTTTTCAATATTTTTGATTTTATTTGATTTGTTTTGATTTAATTCAAATTAATTCAAATAAAAATCAAAATAATTAATAAAAATATGATATGGACACATGGCCGAGGCTAGAGCACGTGGGCTATAATGCCAACTCAAAACAAGTGAAAAAGAATGGGCCCATTTGGCAAAATTGGAAGTTTTTGGGGTAGTTGACTTTTGGCAATTTTGCAAAAAAGGTCAACTTCAACAATGCATAACTTCCTCAATTTTTACTATTTGAAGGTGTTCTTGGACTTTTTAGAAAGCTTGAGATGTCCTATAAACAAAAATTTTGGTCTCATCTCATTATGATATTCCATGATCATGTATGAAGCTTTGACAAGAAAAGTGTTTTTGTTGACTTTTCAAAATGTCCTATAATGTCCAAATTCATAACTTCTTGTGAGTGCATATTTTGAACTTGGGAGATGAAGATAGATTGTAGGGAATAGCATCCTCTTCAAAATTAGCTTTGTATGGGTCATTTATCATAAAGTATGAGAAAGTTATGCTAGGTCAAAGTTGGGTTGACTTTTCCTACAAAACCCTAATTTAGCAACTTTTGAGTCTTGATGAGTTGTGAGCAATCCTTGATGAATCATGATCAAACCTTGATAAAATGATTAAATATACTTCAAAATGAGGATGTTGACCAAAAATCTTAAAGTTTGACTGTATGTGGGTCACAATTGACTTTTGCCCTAGCATAGTCAATTTTTGGACCTTTTGAGCAATTGACTGAGCAAAATTCCTCTGCAAGGCTTGAAACTTGACATGGATGATCTTGAGAACATATTAGGACAACGTTGAGCATTTGGGACCACTTGGACTCAAGGATCTTGATGCAACACAAAACCCTAATTTGGGGTAGACTGCCTTAAGAGAGAGCTTGTCTGGCCAACCCTTAGGCTACTTTGAGCAACTTGGAGATCTTTCTTGAAATGTTTTGAGAAATATGGGAGGGAAAATTTTGGGGTACAACAACTTACCCTGTTCAATCTTCTTAAACCTGAGGATGTAGATTGGCTTTCGTGCCTTTCGTGATCCGAAGATGGAAGTGGATTGAACACTAGAGTGCCCAGAAATTTGCACTCGCATGAAGTGATAATTGTCTTGTGATGCCGGGAATGGGCTTATAGATGACATTTAGAAGAGTGTCGATCGCATAAGAGATTCCTTAGCGAGATCTTGTATACCTGTTGTTGAGGAAGATTTCGCTGGGGAATGCTAATCTTTTGCCGAGATTTAGGAACTCAACCGTAATTCAACTGTTGAAACATTTCTGCTGAGATTTATGAGCTCGTCCGTAATTCAACTGAAGAAACATCTCTGCTGAGATTTAGGAACTCGTCCGTAATTCAACAACTCTGCTGAGATTTAGGAGCTTGTCCGTAATTCAACTGAAGAAACATCTTTATTGAGATTTAGGAACATCGTCCGTAATTCAACTGAGGAAACATCTCTGCTGAGATTTAGGAGCTTGTCCGTAATTCAACTGAGGAAACAAAATTGCTGAGATTTAGGAACTTGTCTGTAATTCAACTGAGGAAGCATCTTTGCTGAGATTTAGGAACTTGTCCATAATTCAACTTGAGAGACAACTTTGCTGAGATTTAGGAACTCGTCCGTAATTCAATTGAGGAAATATCTGTCGAGATTTAGGAACCCGTCCGTAATTCAACAACTTTGCTGAGATTTAGGAACTTGTCCGTAATTCAATTGAGGAAACAACTTCGATGAGATTTAGGAGCTCGTCCGTAATTCAACTAAACAACCATCTGCTGAGATTTAGGAACTCGTCCGTAATTCAACTAAGGAAACATATCTGATGAAATTTAGGAACTCGTCCGTAATTCAACCGAGGAACATATCTGTCGAGATTTAGGAACCCGTCCGTAATTCAATAACTTTGCTGAGATTTAGGAACTTGTCCGTAATTCAACTAGGAAAATATCTATTGAGATTTAGGAGCTCGTTTGTAATTCGACAACTTTGCTGAGATTTAGGAACATCATCCATAATTCAACTGGGAAAATATCTGTGTCGAGATTTAGGAGCTTGTCCGTAATTCAACCGAGGAACATATCGATTGAGATTTAGGAACTCGTCCGTAATTCAACAACTTTGTTGAGATTTAGGAAATTGTCCGTAATTCAACTGGGAAAATATCTGTCGAGATTTAGGAGCTCGTCTGTAATTCGACAACTTTGCTGAGATTTAGGAACATCGTCCGTAATTCAACTGGGAAAATATTTGTGTCGAGATTTAGGAGCTTGCCCATAATTCAACTGAGGTAGAAGCTTCATAGCTTGAACTTTGTGAGAATTTAACTGTATCCTTCCTGAAAGGTAAAGGTTAGTTGTATGTAATGCATGATATGTATCAAGCAATGATGTTCTCAAAATAAATGAGATTGTGTTGTATGATGCATATGTATGTCATGATGTATGAAAATGTGATGTTTTTAGCTGGGGAAAATAAATCCCAGATTACTGTTGAAGAAAAGAATTGAATTCTTCGTTTCCGCTGGAGATAGTGGATGATGATGATTGTGAGAATAAACCTGCGGGAGAGGATAACTCGTTGGGGAATAAACTGACGAGAGAATGGCTCTGTGGGGAAGAGATGCTCTACTGAGGATTCCGTTGATAAATTTAGCTGGGGATGAATTACCTCTGCTGGTGATGATGAACCTTGTTGGGGATTGAATTCCTGTTTTGTGAAAGGAAAGAACTCCGTTGGGGATGACTTTCCAATAGCAACCTTACTGGGGATAGCCCTTTTAGACTTTACTGGGGATAATCTTCCGGAGTCTACTGGGGATATTTTTATACTCTGCTGGGGATGATAAGTCTTTTTAGTGCTGATGGTAGATAAACTCTGCTTGGGAAGAATATTACCGATTCATTCACAGTTGCGAGTCTCAGCTGGGGAGAGCTAACACCATTGTCTTTCTCTTATCCTACGGGGAATGGATGTATTTTCAAACGTTTCCTCCAGCTAGGTCTATCCCTATACCTGGTGGACAGAGCAACTGTACGGTTTGGACGTTTCTCGTTTGCCCCTGTTTCTAATATTACAAGTAATCGTCTTTTGTTTCTCATGTAAATATTTATGAGCAGCAATCAATGTCAAATGCATATATCAAAAATGAACATTGGACATTCTCGCAAAACAAAACAGAAAAAGAAAAAAACAGTTTTGAAATTTCTTGGTAAAATGACTTGTATTGATTTTGAAGCTAGCCTGTAAATATGCGTTTTTGTACAAGAGGTTGACGTCCTAGTAAGAGGACGCCGCCGAACAAATAGAATTTACACAATTTTGTGAAAAACAAAGAAAAACAGCTATGTGAACAATCCCACTGGGTTCCAACTCTGCTATTGCCTTTATGTTCTCGAGCATCTCATCACTTTGCTACTTGGTTGAAGGTAGATCAGATTGATTAGTGCCATCTGAGCTTGATAGTAGATACCAAAGTCTGGTTGCAAGGTGATCCAATGAGACATAGTGTTACACTTTGATCCCTAATTTTTTCCTGGACCGCCCTTTCGAGTTTTCAGTCCACCGGGATACCCTTTTTTGCCCAAGCCGCCTTTTCAGGTTTTTGACTTGCCGGGTGTACAGTTTTTTTTAATTTTATCCCTTATTTTTACTCGAACCCTTTTGGTTCGCCGGGAAGTCGTTATTTTTTCCTAGGCCAGCCAACCTAGCGGGTCTTTGGTTATGCGTAGTATCTTTTCACTATGTCTTCATTGACGGGGTGAGGAAGGTCGTCACCATCCATGGTGGTTAGAATCATGGCTCCTCCTGAGAAAATGTTCTTAACCACAAATGACCCTTCGTAAGTAGGGGTCCATTTGCTCCTGGGATCACCTTGAGGTAAGATAATGTGCTTGATAACCAGGTCCCCAACTTGATACTCTTGTCGTATGACCTTCTTGTTAAATGCCTTGATCATCCGTTTTTGATACGTTTGACCATGACAAATAGCAGTAAGTCTCTTTTCGTCGATTAAGTTCAGCTGATCAAGCCGGGTCTGAATCCAGTCATCTTCGCTCAAACCTGCGTCCTTCATAATCCGAAGAGAGGGTATCTGAACTTCAATGGGCAAGACGGCCTGCATGCCATAAACCAAGGAAAAGGGTGTTGCCCCTGTTGATGTTCGCGCTGAGGTACGGTGCCCATGAAGAGCAAAAGGTAACATCTCGTGCCAATCTTTGCATGTCACTGTCATCTTCTGCACAATCTTCTTGATATTTTTATTAGCCGCTTTTACAGCCCCATTCATCTTCGGCCGGTAAGGAGAAGAGTTCTGATGTTGTATCTTGAACTGCTTGCAGAGCTCAGTGATCATCTTATTGTTGAGATTTGTACCGTTGTCTGTAATGATCCTCTCTGGTACCCCATATCGACAGATCAGATTGTGCTGAATGAACCGTGCCACGACGTTCTTGGTTACGGTAGCAAATGAAGCTGCTTCAACCCACTTCGTAAAGTAATCAATCGCTACCAGAATGAAGTGATGCCCGTTGGACGCAGTAGGTCTGATCTCGTCGATCATGTCGATGCCCCACATTGCAAAAGGCCAAGGAGCTGTCAAGATGTTCAGAGGTACTGGAGGTATGTGCACTTTATCAGCATAGACTTGGCACTTATGACAGGTCCGAGAATGCTGATAACAGTCGGCTTCCATTGTGGACCAATAATATCCTGCCCGTAGGATCTTCTTTGCCATGGTGTGTCCACTGGAATGAGTCCCGAAAGTACCTTCATGTAACTCTACCATAATCCTTTCTGCTTCGTTCTTATCCACACATCGCAGCAAGGTCAAATCATGGTTACACTTGTAAAGGATGTCATTACTGATGAAGAACTTTGCCGTGAACCTCCTCAGAAATTTCTTATCATTAACAGATGCACCCTCAGGGTATTCCTGAGCCTTAAGATACCTCTTTACCTCATGGAACCAGGATTTATCTTCTACCTCTTCAGTCTCAATGTCACAGCAATGTGCAGGTTCGTCCAACCTCTCAATGGTAATCTGGGGAGCCTCATTGTCCCATCTGACCTTGAACATAGAAGACATTGTAGCCAGCGCGTCCGCCAACTGATTCTCCTCTCTAGGGAAGTGTTCAAAGGTTATCTCCTCGAAGTGTGGGAGCAATGTCAATACATACTCTTTGTAAGGAATAAGATTAGGGTGTTTCGTATCCCACTCGCCTTTGATCTGACTGATCACGAGAGCGGAATCTCCGAATACACTTAAGAACTTAATCCTTAAGTCAATAGCTACTCGAAGACCCATAATGCACGCTTCATACTCCGCCATGTTGTTGGTGCAGTTAAAACATAGTTGAGCGGTAAACGGAGTATGAGAGCCTTCAGGAGATATGATCACAATGCCAATACCATTACCCAAAGCGTTTGAAGCTCCATCAAAGTACATAGACCATCGGGATCCCTCCTCAGGTCCTTCATCTAGTCCAGGTGTTTCACAGTCGGTCACCAACATGATATTCTCATCCAGAAACTCAAAGTTCATAGATTGGTAATCGTCCACTGCCTGATGTGCCAAATGATCCGCCAACACACTTCCCTTTATTGCCTTTTGGGTCGTATATTAGATGTCGTATTCAGTCAAGATCATCTGCCATCTTGCTATTCTTCCGGATAAGGCAGGCTTCTCGAAGATATACTTGATTGGATCCATCTTTGATATCAATAGAGTAGTGTGAGTCAGCATATACTGTCTCAGCCGACGAGCAGCCCAGGCCAAAGCGCAGCAAGTTTTCTCAAGCAACGAGTATCGGGTCTCGCAGTCGGTAAACTTTTTTCTAAGGTAATGAATAGCATGCTCTTTTCGGCCAGACTCGTCATGCTGCCCCAGCACGCACCCCATTGAATTATCGAGTACTGTCAAGTATAAGATCAAAGGTCTCCCTTCAACTGGAGGCATCAGGATAGGTGGCTCTTGGATATATTCCTTGATCCTTTCGAAAGAGGCCTGACATTCATCGTTCCATCTTACCACTTGATCTTTCTTCAGTAACTTGAAGATTGGTTCACAAGTAGCAGTTAGGTGCGAGATGAATCGGGCAATATAGTTCAAACGTCCCAGAAAGCCTCTGACTTCTTTTTCTATTCAGGGAGCTGGCATTTCCTGTATAGCCTTCACCTTTGCAGGATCCACTTGAATACCTTTATCACTTATGACGAAACCCAGCAGCTTACCAGATCTTACCCCGAAGGTGCACTTGTTCGGGTTTAACCTCAGCTTGTACAACTTCAACCTGTCAAATAGCTTCTGAAGGTGGTCAAGATGTTCTTCCTCAGTTTGGGACCTTGCAATCATATCGTCAACATATACCTCAATCTCATGATGGATCATGTCATGGAACAAAGCGACCATGGCGCGCTGATACGTTGCCCCAACATTCTTCAATCTGAACGGCATGACTTTGTAGCAAAAGGTACCCCATTGAGTAACAAAGGTTGTCTTCTCCATATCCTCGGGAGCCATCTTAATCTGATTATAATCGGAGAAACCATCCATAAAGGAAAAGACCTTATGCTGTGCGGTGTTGTCAACCAGAACGTCGATATGAGGCAGAGGGAAATCATCCTTGGGGCTCGCCCTGTTCAGATCCCTATAGTCAACACACATTCGAACCTTGCCATCCTTCTTTGGCACCGGAACCACGTTGGCAACCCACTGCGGGTAAGAAGTAACTGCTAGAAAACCGGCATCAAATTGTTTCGTCACTTCAGCCTTGATTTTCTCAGACATCTCTGGGCGCATTCGCCAAACTTTCTGTTTTACTAGAGGACAGTCTTCCTTGGTAGGCAGGTGGTGAACCACGATATCAGTATCCAAACCAGGCATATCTTCATACGACCAAGCAAAGATCTCAACATAGCCACGCAGCATCTGAATCAACCGTTGCTTAACACTAGCTTCCAGATTTGCACCGATCTTGACCTCTTTCTTGTCTACCTCTGTACCCATATTTACTGTTTCCACTGGCTCTTCATGCGGCTGTATGGCCCTCTCTTCCTGAAGTAATAGTCTAGCAAGTTGACCAGGCACTTCGCAATCATCCTCACCTTCGTCCTCAGCTTGGTTGATCGGACTTTCGAAGTCATAACTGGCAGTAGCAGAGTCGTTATCAGTGGGATCCAGAGTGGATGTAGACCTGTATATGTGAGTGTGTGTAAAATAGTTGTTTTGCAAGATAGAAAAGGAAAACAAGGAGCGCAAAATTTGAAATGCAAGAAAACATCCAATGCTTTTATTAATGATATATGGAAATGACACACATAAAGCCCTCACAAACAAAGCCACGGTGTCTCGGGTAAGGCACCGGGCTGTAAAGTTTAAAATTGTCTGTTACAAATTCGAAACAAAAGTCTATTACTGTGTGATAAAAGAAATTGGCACGAAGTCCTTCTCCGTCCAGTTGCTTAGTCTGCCGTCGGTAGTCGGGTAGATCCAGCTATCAAACTCAGACTCTTCATCACCGTCTTCAATCATATTCACTTAAGGATTAGTAATACGCAGGGGAGGTCTTCTAATCCGCGCCCGCTGAACAGCCCGTTGAGATTCTGCAGTGAAACCCAAACCAAAATTGTCAGTCTTATGTGCAAAGTCAGGGAGTCGACCCCAATTCTCACACCCACCTTTCTCAATAACAGCCCGGGCATCCTTTAGGGAAGCCATCTTCATTGGAGGATCTTCAGTAATAGTTTCAATCGATGCCAGCGTCTGGGGGACCTCTTCAAAATGTTGACACGGGGTTTCAATGAACTCCTCGTCCATTTCCACATACCGAAATGAGTTGAGGTGGCTTACCATGTACTCTTCTTCTCCTCGTACTGTAACAATTTTCCCTTTCACCGGGTATTTCAGCATCTGGTGGAGCGTAGAAGTTACTGCCCCAACTTTGTGGATCCACGGGCGACCCAGCAAACAAGAATAAGACGGCCGAATGTCTTTCATATAGAATGTAGATACGAAGATCTGAGAACCAACCTTGACAGAAATATCCACTTCTCCATGTACCATCCTCTTGGACCCGTCAAAGGCCCTAACCACAATGTTGCTTGGCTTCAGCACCAACCCTTCACAGTCTAACTGGTCTAGCGCTTTCTTGGGTAAAACATTCAACGACGACCCAGTATCCACCAATACGTGAGCTAGAGTAGTGCCCCTGCACTCAATGGAGACATGCATGGCGTCATTGTGATTCTTCCCCTTAGCAGTCAAGTCTGCATCGGAGAAACCCAACCCATTATCTGTTGTCAAACTAGCCACACAATCTTTGAACTGGTCAGCAGATGTCTCCTGCGGCATGTGTGCAGTTTTCAAGAAAGCAATCAGAGCCTTAGCATGGGCCTCTGAACACAATAATAAAGACAACATAGAGATCTTTGACGGGGTTTGCCCCAGCTGTTCGACTACATTGTAGTCGCTTTTCTTGATGATCTTTAAAATTTCCTCTATCTCCTGTCTAGAGGCTTCAACAGTAATCTTCCTCGGTGCCTCCATCTGGGCAGGCTCACCGGTAATCCCTTTGCCCCGAGTGTCAGATGACTCGGCAATAGGGGTAAGGATTGGAACATGAACAGGGACAATAGCAGATGTACTGGCAGGTATAACAACAACAAGCTTCTGAACAATTGGTGGAGAGATCTCGGGGGAGAAAAGCCTTCCGCTTCGGGTGACTTTACTAGATCCAATAATATTGCTGACATCAGTATCAGCCTCTTCATCCTTTAAGTCTTGTTTAACCCCGTGATAATATACATCGGCCCCATAGTGCCATGGGACAGCCTTATCCGACATATAGGGGATAGGTCCAGGAACAGTAATGATCAATGGAGCGATTCTCGGAACAAATGTAATTCTAACATGCTTTCTCGAGGAAGCCTTGGAAGAATTGGCGAAAATGGTGATTATGGAAACTTCTTCAACAGGAACCAAAGGAACAGAAGTTTTATCAAACAAGATTTCTTTATTATCCATCAGGCGTTGGACACCTGACTTCAATAGATGGCAACCAATAGGTATGACGGAACACAGATGGCAACCTTGGCCACAACCCGGAAATAAACCGGCTAACAGAAGGTTCTTCTTCACAGTCATCAATGGAGTAGCAATGTCTTCTACGGAAGTCACAAACGAGTCATCATCTACAACATTCACTCCATGCTTGGGCATAGGAGCAGTCATAACATTAGGCTTTTCCGGCGCTTCGAACTCAATCTCCTTAGCGTCAATCAGATCCTGCACTTTATTCTTCAAAGCCCAACAATTATTGGTATCGTGCCCCGGACTATCAGAATGATAAGCACAACGGGCGTTCAGATTATACAGAGGCAATGTGGTGTTGGGATTCTTTGGAGCTTCCCTCGGAATCACCAAGTTAGTCTTCAACAACTGTGGCAGAATTTGAGATAAAGCCATGCTGAGTCGAGTGAACTGTCTTTGAGGCCTCTCTGCTCTTGGCTGATTGTTGCATTGTGGGGCAACAGTTGGTCTTGAAATAACTACCGCATTAACTGCTTGGCGGCGCTCGGGTCGACTTTGGTTCCTAGAGCTGTAAACTGCACTAGACTCCTTCTTGAAGGGCTTCTTCTCGGTACTTAACGAAACACCCTTCTGTAACTTGCCGCTCTTGATATCGGCTTCAACTCTCTCCCCAGTCATAATTAACTCAGTAAAACCTGACGATGAACTTCCAATCAAATGGTTGAAATACGGACCAGACAAGGTCCCCAAAAACATATCCACCAACTCCCTGTCAGCCAGAGGGGGTTGGACTCTACCAGTAAGATCTCTCCACTTCTGAGCGTAGTCTTTAAAACCTTCGCTCGCACCCATAGACATACCCTGAAGTTGGGTACGCGTGGGAGCGAGGTCGGCATTATATTGGTACTGCTTGTAAAAAGTAGCAGCAAGGTCCTCCCAATTACGTACACTAGCTCCTTCTAGCAGATAGAACCACTCAAGTTGAGCCCCTGAAAGACTATCTTGAAAGAAATGGATCCAGAGGTTCCTGTCAGCGGTATATGGCTGAATCTTTCTAACATACAAACGAAGGTGTAGCTTTGGGCAGTAGACCCCGTCGTATTTAGCAAAGACTGGTGCTTTAAATTTATGGGGAATCACCACCCCAGATGCCAGACCCAACTCACCAAAATCCAGCCCGGGTATCTTCTAGATTTCCATCGCGCTTAACCGGTCTTCAAGTTGTTTATACCTGTCCTCAGCCGAAGGATACCGGTCTTCGTCAAAGTCAGTCTCATTGTCAGAAACCACAGTGCTAGGAGCCCTCCTTTCTTCTTGGTTCTCCCCCCCCCCCTCCAGATGAGTGGGACGGATAAACTTCGTCTCGCAACCTGTTTCCGAACCTGTGACCCATGTTCAGGAGGATTGTCTTCTTCTTCTTCTTCTTCTTCTTCTTATCCTTCAAGATAAGAGTCTTCAGATCTTTCTTCCCCTTGGCCAAGTTCATGAACATTTCCTGGAACTGAGCGTTCTGAGCTTATAGAGCCTTAATAGCTTGATCAGTGGATGTTTCAGCAGACATGATGCTGAAATAAACAGCGAAGAAGATAAGAGACCTGTAAGGGTACCTGTGATGAGGTGCATGGGAATGTAATGCGTATGATATGATTTCAAAGACTTTAGGGATTCAAATTCGTAAACCAAAATGAAACATACTTTTATTAGATTAAAAACTTGAAACAATGTTTGACAAATGCCTTTAAGGCATTACAAAGGGAAAAACTGAAAAGTAAATCAAAACTAAAAATAGTCAAAGACATCAGCGCTCCCATGGTCGTTTTCCGTTGGTGCTGACATAGTCATTAAGGACCTTCTCATTCTCCAGCTGTCTTGTAAGCTTTAGGATCTTCCGTTCTTGTTCATGATACTTCTCTCTGTAAGTATCCCGTTCTTCCCTTAGCTGGATCCAAGACCTCTTTAATGCCCCAATGTCAGTAGGCATGTATGGGTGGAGGACAGTATGAGGAACCCCTTCTTCATCAGCATTCTCAATAATTATCGGTAAGACGGCTTCATACGGCATCCCTAGCTTTTGGGCACGGGCCCGAACCCATCGGAGATACGACTCCATTGGAAGATAAGTCTTTGCTCCTAGCTCATGCGGATCAGACCTGTTGACCCTATTCCAAGCTCGTATGAACCTGCGGCCATGTCCCTCACTATCCCCTTGGAAGTCAAAGACAATACTCGGAATCAGAAACTCATGAGGACCATCCTTTCGAGCTCACCCAAATTGTCGTAAGGCCAGACAAGGATTATAGGTGATCTATCCCCTAATTCCAAGTAAAGGAACATTGGGGTATTCTCCGCACCGGTCGATAACAACTACTTCTTCAATGTCTTTAGTGCTCCAGATGATGTCCGTATGAGCCAGGGACATAATTCTGTAGGCCCAACCCATACCTTCCTTGTTCTTTAAAACAGATTTGGGGAGGTGAGAAGTAAACCACCTCGCCAGAAATGGTGCACAGCACATAAGGGTTCCCCGTTTCCGAGCAGTACGGGCAAAAAGAGCATGCAAAATGTCACCTAAGAGAGTGGGCACTGGATTACGGGACATGAAGATCTTCACTGCATTCACGTCGACGAAAGAATCTAAATTAGGGAACAAAACTAGACCATATATGAGAAGTTCTAGGATGTCTTCGAATGCTTGAAAATCCAAACTGTCCCAAAACTGATTAGCCTGATCAACCAAGAACTTAGCTAAGAAACCTTTTACTCCACTCCGAGTCTCCCAGTTAGACATTACTTCAACCTTTGTCAGATGTAGGGCTGTAGCAACATCCTCTGGCCTAAGAGCTACCTCCCAACCTGTAAATGGCGTCTGTTCTAGAATGGAAATACCAAGTAAATTAGAGAACTCTTCCAAAGTAGGGACCAACTGATAGTCCGGGAAGGTGAAGCAGTGGTGCAACGGGTCAAAGACCTGGCACAAGACACTCATCATCTGCTCATCCATCTTAGAAGTGACCAAACCCAAGAGGTGACCATGTCTTCTGATAAAGGAGGAAGTATCTAGAACTTTATAAACCAACTCTCTAAGTTGAGTAGGAATATGTACAAAGTTGATCTGAATAGTGTTTCTACGCATAGATGCCATGATCTGCAAAACAAAACAAAGATGAATCCCCTCGGTCTTTGAAATGGGTTAGTCTGATGCAAGATGCATGCAATGTCATGATGCATGATATTATGATATAAGCACACCACAAGTATTCACAGATAGCAAACATGGTAAGGGCAAACAAGTCACACAGTAGCCCTTAGATTTCAGGCTGGCATGGAGTTTAGGTATTACCCTCTTTCAGTTTAGTTGGTTCAACCTGTCCTAGAAATAGTAACTGGGTTCTAGAGGATCTCAATATCACTGACCACCCTCGATCGGTTATAATTCCAGTTTAGCAACCTTTTCTTGCAGCCGGAATCATCGCGAGAGTTTGGTCTCAATGAGTGTAGCATACTGCTACTTTTCTATGGCCAAGTTGGTCAATTATAGGTTCTAAGGTCAGTTGGTGCTTAATGACCCCTTAGCTGACCCATATTCTCCTTGTTCCACCACAAGGGATATCGGTACAAACTAAAGTTCCATACCAACGTAGGTACTGCTTCAACCGTATCGGTCTACGCCGTACAGTTCCCTCACAGTCTATTGTTACTTACCTAAATGGTATCCCCAGATCCAAGTTAGGATCTATAGTAACTCCGATACAAAGCCCACAAAATGAAGCAAACAAATCAAACAATTGAAAACAATATGATGAACTATTCCTAAGGTACACCCCACTTATTAACTCCCCAGCAGATTCGCCAGTTCTGTGATACGGTGGGAAGAACTGACTGTTTTTGGAATGCTGGTTTACGTTTTGCGTTTGTTTTTGCAAAATGTCGCGGTAAGCAAGAGTCACCACCGACTTATTTTATCCAACAAGGAAAGGAAAAAAGCACTGAAAAATTCCTTTTTCTGAGATATTTCTGAGTACGGGGGGTAGATTATAGAAAGGGAAGGTATTAGCACCCTTTCTATCCGTAGTTATCTACGGGCTCTTAGGTACTTGCTTATCATTTTCAAAATTGTTTTCTTTGTGTTTGTGGGCTTTGAAAAGTTTTTGTTTTGACTTCGATTTAACTCTTGCTTCTGTCTTCAAGAGTGTAATGAAGTGTTTTTGAAAACCTTGTTTGTAAAGGAGTGTAAGTGTGAAAAAATTTGTTTTGATTGAGCAAGTACTTAAGAACTAATCTACCTACTCGAAAAGAATTGTTCCATGCTTGTTTCTTTTAGACAACGCTATCCCACTATTAGTGAGTAGGTAGCATCATCGTTGGAGTTTTGAGGGTCAATTCGAAAGGGACGTACGGTCACTAAAGCAATGTTAGGACGACTTAGTAGTAACCCTAATGTCTTAGATCATTTATCCGAGGCAACAATATCCGAGGCAACCTTTCCGAGGCAACTTGATCTTTGGACAAAAGGACGACCACTAAAGCATCCTATACTCAATGACCGTTTACGAAGGCAACCAAGTGGGAGTGTATCCTAGGAGTGCGCATGTGCGGGTGTATTGATTTCAGTTGTTTTTATCTTTGCACATGTTTAGGGTGATCTAACTGTTTTAAGATTAAGCATTCATTCTTGTCATACAAACCCTATTACCAAACATCTAACAGTTGTATATTTGCATAAATTAAAGGTGTGGAATTTAAACTAAATTATTACAATGCGTCGGGTATTTACATCGCCAAAAGCAACCCTTTGAAATTTAAAAGCGGAAAAATAAATAAATATCCTAATTAATTATTACAAACCGGGAGCAGATACAATTATTTGAATAAAATATTAAAGTGCGCGATGTGAAATTAAATCGAATGCGAATTTAGGGTTTTGACCCTTTTAATTAAAAGAAAATGTTTTTTGTTGTTTTTATTTTTAAGAAAAGAAATTAAATCCTATAATTAAATGCTAAACTAATTATTAAATAAATTAATTAATGAAAAATATTAAATGACATATTTTTTGGAGTTTTGTTAATTTAGGAAAGAAAATAAAATAATTAAATTAATATTAAAACCTAATTATTCTAATTGATTTTTAATATTTGCAAAATAAATTAAAGTTACCTAATTAATATACCTAATTAAATTAATTAATATTTATTAATAAAAAATAAAGTTCTGAAATTTAATTGGGTAAAATTTTTTTTTGTGATTTTTGATAAAAAAGAAAATGAATTATGGTTAATAAAATAAATAAAATAACTAAATGAAAATAAAATATAATGCAAAGAAATAGAGAGTGGGCCTGAGAAAGTGAGGTGTGCATAGCAATTTTTCTGGCCCAATGATGCTGGTCCAGATTGACTTTTTCTAATCCCATGCGCTGGCGTTGACTTGGCCTATGGTGTGCCTTCAATGATGGCCACCAGATCTGGCCATATGGCCATCTGGCGTGTTGGATTGTGAGGGAATATGATGGACCTTAGGCTCATGCACGCACTAGATTTCCTGCAAGAAAACATTATTGAGAAAATAGGGGGACCTGGGATTCGAACCCAGGTCCTGAGGGGAAATCCATGCCACGCTTGCCACTACGCCACTTATTTTCATTTGTTAATGTAATGCAAATCAATAATAATATATAAAACAAAAGTTAATGGACAGAAAAATAAAAAAAAACACGCGTTGTTTGAATAAACGAATGGTGGGGTGACAACTCATCGACCCCTTCCTCCCTCCGTAGCTAAAAACCTGCAACACCTATACCCATGGACAAATGTCCGATACTACAAACCTGTCCACTCTCAAAATCTCGTACATGCCATGTAAATGAATTATAGGACCATGGTTGAGTTCGTCTCATCCTCCTGATTGTAACCATGCCCATTACTAGAGCCAATTATTCCTGAAAACAAAAACCCTAAAAAACTCCAAGAAAACCTAACAATGGTGATTCACGATATAAGTCATATAAATGAAATTGGCTATTGGAAAAATCTTGCAAATGATATGGTGATCAAGAATATGCCATTATTTTACATAATGGATGCAAGAATAAAGCTAATTGAAATCAAGAAAAGAGTGATACCGTGACGGACTTATTGCGCGCTAGAGGGCTTGAAAACGATTGGTCTCGATTGCTTTAGGTTCCTGAGATTTCCAGGAAGAGATTAAGACACATACCAAGCCTTGAAACTGCCTCTAGGAGTGATTTCGAACTCACACTTTTTGCTTGATTTTTCAGTTTTTGTTCTTGCTCTATGACTGATCTCTAACCTTGTTTTTGATATGCCTCGCCTCCTTATGTATTGTACAATGCATTAGGGTTGCAAAAAATGTCCAAATCCCTCTCCGTCAATGATTTTGATATTGATTTGATTTGCTTCTTTAAAGCTTTCCAAACTTGGTTCCTTTGCAATCTTTTTGCACACAATTGCCTTGATATGAGTTTGATTAGCCCTAGCTCTGTAATAAGACCTGAAATGATCATAAGATCTTTGGTTTTCAATATTTTTGATTTTATTTGATTTGTTTTGATTTAATTCAAATTAATTCAAATAAAAATCAAAATAATTAATAAAAATATGATATGCACACATGGCCAAGGCTAGAGCACGTGGGCTATAATGCCAACTCAAAACAAGTGAAAAAGAATGGGCCCAATTGGCAAAATTGGAAGTTTTTGGGGTAGTTGACATTTGGCAATTTTGCAAAAAAGGTCAACTTCAACAATGCATAACTTCCTCAATTGTGACTCTTTGGAGGTGTTATTGTACTTTTTAGAAATCTTGAGATGTCCTTTAAGCAACCCTTTTGGTCTCATCTCATTTTGATATTCCATTCTCATGTATGAAGCTTTTACAAAAAAAGTGTTTTTGTTGACTTTTCAAAATGATCTATAATGTCCAAATTCATAACTTCTTGTGAGTGCATATTTTGAACTTGTGAGATGAAGATGGATTGTTGGTAATTGCATCCTCTTAAAAATGAGCTTTGTATGGTTCATTTCTCATAAAGTATGAGAAAGTTATGCTTGGTAAAAGTTGGGTTGACTTTTCCTGCAAAACCCTAATTTAGCAACTTTTGAGTCTTGATGAATTGTGAGCAATCCTTGATGAATCATGATCAACCCTTGATCAAATGATGAAATATACTTCAAAATGAGGATTTTGACCAAAAATCTTGAAGTTTGACTGTATGTGGGTCACATTTGACTTTTGCCCTCGATTTTTGGACCTTTTGAGCAATTGACTGAGCAAAATTCCTCTGCAAGGCTTGAAACTTGACATGGATGATCTTGAGAACATCTTAGGACAATGTTGAGCATTTGGTACCACTTGGAATCAAGGATCTTGATGCAACATAAAACCCTAATTTGGGGTAGACTGCCTTAGGAGAGAGCTTGTCTGGCCAACCCTTGGGCTACTTTGAGCAACTTGGAGATCTTTCTAGAAATGTTTTGAGAAATATGGGAGGGAAAATTTTGGGGTACAACACCCCCTTACTCAGAAACTCTCGAAAAAGGTATTTTTTGTTCTTTTCACCCTTTCCTTTGTTGGATAAAAGAAAAGTCGGTGGTGACTCTTTCTTACCGCAACATTTGCGAATACAAAATACAAAACCAGTATAGCAATCAGTTCTACCAACGTATCACAGAACCGGCGACTCTGTTGGGGATAATATTAAAAAGTGGGGTTTAAGGGTCTAGTTCATTTTAAAATTGCTTTCTTTGTTTGCTTTGATTGCTTTATCTTTGAGGGTTTGTTTGGGGTATTCTTGTAAAGATCCTACACCCAGATTTGGGGCACCTTTTAGGTAAGTAGCAATAAATTATGGAGGTTGTATAGCGTAGACTGATACGGACGAAGTGGTGGCTACGTTAGTGCGATACTCTGGATTGTACTAATGTTCCTTGAGTAAGTCAAGGATAACATTAGGCTTCCTCATAGTGTCACTAAGCGCTAATCAACCTTTAGAACCTTTAATCGACTCATCCAAGCCATTAGGAAGTAGTGAGATAACCGACTTTGGTTTCGACCGAAAATTGGTTGATACTCGATATTACACTCATTGAGACTGGATTTTCAGGATTTTTTGGCCGCAATACTTTGGTGCGCGAGCTGAAACAATTCCTGATGGAAAGGTCAATGATATTGAGACTCCTTAGAACACGGTTACTATTAATAGGACAAATTGAGCCAAGTGAACATTCAACATGGTACTTACCTTAAAACCTCATGCAAGCCTTTAAACCTAAGGTATATTGTGTGATTTGCTTGTGTTTATATGTGATTTAAGCATAATCATGACATCATAAACATCATGGCATTCATATATACTAACCATTTCAAGGACTTGTTGGACTTACCTCTTTTCTATTTTGTAGGATATGAATTCAGGTCGCAGAAAAACCATCCGGATTAACTTCACACAAATCCCTCCCAAGCTCAAGAAATTGGTCTTGAAAGTTTCCGAAGACTCGTCA
This sequence comes from Vicia faba, assembly GCA_948472305.1. NCBI lineage: Eukaryota > Viridiplantae > Streptophyta > Magnoliopsida > Fabales > Fabaceae > Vicia > Vicia faba. The sequence continues at coordinate 335,055 of CATIWC010001761.1, forward strand.
TTCAAAAAAAGACATGGTCATTTGCTCAACTTTGTTACTACCAGATTTGACGAAGTTTTGATGAGTGTTCTATTCCAATTCTTTGATCCTGAGCACCATTGCTTCATATTTCCCGATTATCAACTGGTACCTACACTGGAAGAATTCTCTAAGCTACTTGGTTTAACTATATTGGGGAGATTACCTTTCACTGGTTTAGAACAAGATCCAGCTTCTGAAGATGTTGCCATAGCTTTTCACTTGAAGATATCTGATACTGAATCCCATTGGGAAAGAAGAAGCGGAGTTAAAGGCCTTCTTGCAAAATTTATAATGGAGAAAGCTCAGATTTTCCTGGATGTTATGAGTTACCATGACTTAGAAGATGTCTTAGCTCTCTTGATCCATGGGTTGGTCATGTTTCCTAATTCAGATCAATTTATAGATGTGAGTGCCATTAATATCTTACTTGTTCACAATCTGGTTCCTACATTGCTCGGGGATATCCTACATTCTCTCCATACTCGTACTCTGAAGAAGCGAGGAACTCTCATGTGTTGTACCCCTCTGCTATATAGGTTGTTTATTTTTCACCTTCCTCGGTCAACAATGCAGAATGATTTAAGTTTAAGGTGGAGTCAAGAATTAATGTCTCTCTCTCTCATTCCGACATCCGTCGGTGTCCTCCCTCTCAAGAAGACATCTTTTTTATTGATCGTTATGGAGAATTTCCTAATGTGCCACTCTTGGGCATTAGGGGAGGCATCACGTAGAATCCTTCTTTAGCACTACGTCAGTTCGGCTATGCACAGAGAGTTAGTCCACCGGATATGCTCATCCCGGGTATTGTGTTCAACTACTCAAGTGATTTGCAAAATTATTGTCAGAGGTTCATCCGTGCTTGGGGCATAATTTAGAAGACTGATAGTAAGACTTTGGGACGCAAGAACTCCATCCCTTTGGAGCCTTACCTCAAATGGGTGTGAGCTCGAGCCCGAAGTCTTATGATGCTATACGATGCCATCTTATCGGTGATCTTGGAACCTATTGTTCAAGGGGGAGAGCCCCGCATTATTCTCCATCCTGATATGCCAACCAACTTCGAAGAGTTGCAAAAGTCTTGGATCCAACTCAAGGAAGAACGAGATACTTTTGAGGCTCAATTACATGCAAGTGAGAAAAAGGTGCTGGAATTAACAAAGCAGCTTCACGAAGAGAAGAATCTCAATACCTACCTCAACACCAAGAGGAAGCGCCCATGGGAGACTTAGGAGTTTAGAATTTCCTTTCAATGTTTATCCCTGTGTAATCTTTTGTTTCTCTAAAAACTTACTAATAAATAGCTTTGTTTCTTGTTTTGTTTAAAAGAGCTTAAATCCAATAAGGTCCTTGAAAGCATTGCATAAGCATATCATACATCTCATTGCATAAGCAGGTTTCAAAGCAGGGTTCTTACCTTCTTCACTGTTTATTTCAGCAAGTAAAGAAATGGCTCTTGAAGAAAACATCAAGGATCTCCAGGCGCAAAATGCCCAGTTTCAGCAAATGATCGTGACTCGCTAAAGGGCAAGAAGATCTGAAAGCTCTCATACTGAAGGACAAAAAGAAGAAGCCAAAGAAACCAGCTGGTGTAGTGAATTTGGGAAGAAGGATCATAGGACTAGTGCGGCAAGCTTCAGAACTGGTAACTTCATCAAAAGAAGGAGACAATCAGGAAGAGGAGACGAGAGAAGAAGACATATGCTCGAAGGAATCTGATAATGAATCTGACTATAATGAGGAGCAGTATCCTCCTGCTGATGATAAATACAAACAGCTGGAGGATCATCTGAACGCAATGGAAATCCAGAAGGTACCCTGGTTGGATTTTGAAGAGCTAGGCTTGGTTTTTGGGGTTGTCATCCTGCAGAAGTTTAAGGTTCCGATGTTTGATAAGTATGATGGGGTCTCGTGTACCAAGATGCATCTCTGATCTTACGTGAGGAAGATTCAGCCTCACACCGTTGACAGGGATTTATGGGTCCACTTCTTCCAAGACAGTCTATCTGAGACTCAGCTTGAATGGTTCTATCAGCTGGACGGAACCAATATCCGTAACTGGGAAGACCTGGTTGCTGCTTTCTATAAGCAGTACCAATATAATGCAGACCTTGCTCCAACTCGCACACAACTCCAAATTATGTCCATGGGTTCAAGCGAGGGTTTTAAAGACTATGCCCAGAAGTGGAGAGACCTAGCAGGAAGAGTCTAACCCCCTCTGTCTGATAGGGAGTTGGTGGACATGTTTTTGGGTACTCTATCTCGTCCATTTTTCAACCATCTAATTGGAAGCTCCTCAATTGGTTTTACTGAGCTGATCTTAACAGGAGAAAGAGTGGAAGCTGGTATTAGAAGCGGCAAGATTCAAAAAGATACCCCCTCAAGTGCAGGAAAGAGACCTTTTGTGGGAAAGAAAGAGGTCAATGCTGCTTACAGTCAAAGAAATCAGGGCAGAACTGAATGTCATTCAACGGTAGGGGATGCAATGATATCCAAGCCTGCAGATACTCAACAGCGGAACAATCAGCCTAGAGCAGAAAGGCCTACGAGACAGTTTACCCGGATTAATATGACTTTGTCTCAAGTTTTGCCACACTTACTTAAATCCAATCTGGTAAATTTGAGGGAAGCTCCCAAAAATCCCAACACTGCATCTCCTCACTATAATCCAAAGGTTCGGTGTGCTTACTGTGATACGGTGGCAGAATCGGACTATTTTAGAAAAATGTTGGTTTGCGTTTTGCGTTTGTATTTGCAAAATGTCGCGGTAAGAAAAAGTCGCCACCGACTTTTATTTTATCCAACTGGAAAGGAAAAAAGCACAAAAAAATTACTTTTTCGAGATTTTGAGTACGGGGGATAGATTATAGAAAGGGAAGGTATTAACACCCTTTCTATCCGTGGTTTTCCACGGGCTCTTAGGTACTTGCTCATCTTTTAAAAATTGCTTGTGTGTGTTTGTTTTAAAAAGTTTTGTTTTACTTCGTTTTAACCCTTGCTTCTGTCTTCAAGAGTGTTACGAAGTCGTTTTGAAAACTTTGTTTGAAAAGAGTGTAAGTGTGGGAAATTTTGATTTTGAGCAAGTACCTACTAGCATCTACGTACTCGAATAAATAATGTTTTCGTTCTTGTTTCCTTTGGACAACGCTATTCTACTTATTTGAGAAATAGGTAGCACCGTCGTTGGAGTTATAAGAGTCAATTCGAAAGGGACGTACGATCACTAAAGCAATGTTAGGACGCCTTAGTAATAACCCTAGTGTCTTAACATCATATTCGAGGAAACATTTCCGAGGAAACATTTCCGAGGCAACATTTCTGAATGGGACATTTGATCTTTGTTTAGACAAGAGGGCAATCACTAAAACACCCTATACTTAATGATCGTTTACCGAAGGCAACCGAAGTGAGAGTATACCCTAGGAGTGCGCATGTGCGAGTGATTTGATTTTAGTTATTATCTTTGCACATTTAGGGTTTGCTAGCCATTTTAAAATTAACATACATTCTTGTCATGCAATCCTATTATCATACATCTAACAGTTAAATATTTGCGAGAATTAAAATGCGGAAAATAAAACTACGCTATTACAAGGCTTCGGGGAGGGGGATTAATTACATAGCCAAAAACCCATAAAACAATAAATAAAAGAAAAAATCCTAATTAAACTATTACATACCATGAGCATTAATATTGTAAAAATAAATAAACGCGCGATGAATCGAGAACGAGAGAAAATTAGGGTTTTGACCCCGTCTAAACCTAATTAAGAGAAAAAACATTTTTTTTGTTTTTGATTATTTTTGAGAAAAATAAGGTTTTAATTAAATAAATACAAGCCTAATTACTAATTAATTTCAAATTAAGGAAAATAATTAATTTGACCTATTTTTATATTTTTGTTATTTTAAGAAAAGAAGATAAAAATTAAATCAAACAAACCCTAATTTTCTAATTTATTTTAAGTTATTTACAAAAGGTTAAAATTACCCCAAAGTTAAATTAAACTAATTATTAAATTAACTTTGATAAAAATAAAATCTAAATCTAATTTTATGAAAATTGATTTTATGAATTTTTGTAAAAAAAAGAATTAATTTTTCTATGAGAAAACAATTTAAACAAAAATAAATAAATAAAAGAAAATATATAAGAGAAAAAAGAGAGAGATGGGCCTGGTAGCCAGCAAACAGGGGGGTGTCCATAGCAGTTTTTGGGCCCAATAAGCCTTGGTCCATGTTGACCTTTCATGATCCTGTGCATTGCTTGACTAGGGTGCATCATGGACCTCCAAAGGATGGGCGTTAGATCTAGCATTATGGAGATCTGGTGATTGAACATTGATGGCATATGATGGACGTCCTAGAAGCTGATACACCTGATTTTGTAAAATAAAATTGCATTGAACAAATATGGGGGACCTGGGAATCGAACCCAGGCCCTTTGGCAATTTCAAGCGCCTCTTGACCAACTGGGCTAGCATGCTTTGTTGTACATGGAATAACAAATAAACATTATATTGGAAAAGAAAGTTAATATAATAAAAAATGCACGGATTTTTGAATGGACAAATCACACCACGCCACGCCATCATCTTCCCCGGCGTCTGTCGTCTTAGGTAAAACGACTTTTACCTACAGACGTTCTCTGTAGGTATAGCCCTTGCGTATTTCCAGAATCTCATACAAGCACAATAAATGAAAACTAATGGTACAGGTCAGTTCGTCTTAGCCTTGTGAACACCATGGTACCCCTCTTTTGGGCCAATTTTACCTGCATGAGAAAACCCTAAAATGAGCAAGGAAAACCTAGCAATGGTGGATCTCAGTATGGTTAGAAAAAATGCAATTAATTATTATCATTAGCTTGCAAATGTCTCAAAGATTCAGAATATGTCTATAACATATGCTAACAATGCCAGAATTATGAATTGCGATTTCAAAAAAGTAGGGATATCGTGAGGTGCTTACAGTGCGTATCTGGGCACGAAAATGCTTGTTGATGATTGGGATAGACTCCTTGAATGCCCAGCAAGCGAATGAGATAGCTGGGAAGGCTTGAGATAGCCTGGAACTATGAAATCAGATTGCCACTTTTTCTTGATTTTTTGAAAGTTGTTCTTCTCTTTTCACGCCTCTAACCCCCCTCCTTTTGGTCTGCCAATGTTCTATATGTACCCTTGAGTGAATTAGGTTTACAAGTTTGCATCAAATCTTCTCCAATAATGATCATTGATCATGATTTGATTCTCATGTAAATCTTTCCAAATCAAGCCAAAATCCAATCTTTTTGGGTACATTTGAAGCTTGCACGATTAGATTCTCTTCCTAGCTGTATAAGAGACCTAAACATGCACAAAATCTCAAGCTTTGATCAGTTTTGATATTTTCATGATTTTATTTTGATTTAATTTGATTTAATTGAAATAAAAATCAAAATAAATGATAAAAATAAAATAAAGACAAGTGGGAAAGATCATGGGTCGTGGACCATGTTACAAACTCAATGCAAGCACAAAAAGTTAGGCCCATTTGACAAAAATTGCAAATTGAGACACATTTGACTTTTGGCAATTTTGCAAAAAGGGTCAACTTCACCAATGCATAACTTCCTCAATTTTGACCCTAGAGATGTTTTCTTGTACTTTTTAGAAAGCTCAAGATGTAATCTAATAAACCCTTTTGGTCTCATCTCAATTGAGTCTTCCATGTTCATGTATGAAGCTTCGGAAAAAAAAGGTGTTTTTGTTGACTTTTCAAAATGACCTATAATGTCCAAATTTATATCTTCTTGTGAGTGCATATTTTTAACTTAGGAGATGAATATGGATTGTAGGGAATTATATCCTTTTCAAAATGATCTTTGGATGGGTCATTTTTTATAAAGTATGAGAAAGTTATGCTTGGTCAAAGTTGAGTTGACTTTTCTTGTAAAACCCTAATTTAGCAACTTTTGGGTTTTGATGAATTGTGACCAATCCTTGAGGAATCATGATAGACCCTTGATCAAATGATGAATAATATTTCAAAATGAGGATGTTGACTAAAAATCTTGAAGTTTTACTGTATGTGGGTCACAATTGACTTTTGCCCTAGCATAGTCAATTTTCAAGCCTTTGAGCAATTGACTGAGCAAACTTTCTCTGTAGGGCTTGAAAATTGACATGGATGATCTTGAGAACATATTAGGACAATAGTGAGAATTTGGTATCCTTTGGACTTACACATCTTGATGCAAACTGAAACCCTAATTTTAGGTAGACTGCCTTAGGAGAGAGTTTGTCTGGTCAACCCTTGGACTTCCTTGAGCAATTTGAGGACCTCACTTGAAATGTATTGAGAAATATGGGAGGGAAATTTTTTGGGTACAACAGCTGCCCCTTTTCAATCTTCTTAAACCTGAGGATGTAGATTGGCTTGCTTGCCTTTCGTGATCTGAGGGTGGAAGATGATTGAACACTAGAGTGCCCAGAAATTTGCACTCACATGAAGTGGTATCCGTCTTGTGATGTCGGAAATAGGCTTATAGATGCCTTTTGAAGATTGATGACAGAGGATGGGCTTAAAGATGCCATCCGAGGAGGCGTCGGTCGCATAAGAGATTCCTTTGTGAGAGCTTGTATACATGCTATTAAGGAGGACTTCGCTGGGGAATGCTGGTCTCTGTCTTGGTAAAAAGTCGAATTTTAGGAGCTTCAATCGTCCGTTATTCTACTGGGGAATCGTATCTTGGTCGAAGATGTGAAAATGAACTACTATCTGGTTATGATCCAGGCTTCATTGTGATAAGATCGACTGTTATCTGGTCGTGCTCCAGGCTTTACAGTGACTTAACGGGGAGATGAGATTAAACTTGCTATCCGGTTGTTCTTCAGGCTTCGCAATTTCTCAATTCTTATCTGGTCGTATTCTAGTTTTCAGAAGGAATTAGGTTGTTATCCGGTCGCATCCGAGATTCAACTTGAATTTAGGGCACACTAATATCCGGTCGATTTTGGGCTTCTTAGTAATTTTCCAGGTAAATTGCTATTTGGTCGAAATCCAAGCTTCACAGTGTCTTATATTGTTATCTGGTCATAGTCCCAGGCTTCAGTCCTTTGCCGCTATCTAGTCGTAATCCAGGCTTCACGGCGTCCTATACCATTATCTAGTCAAGTCCAGGCTTCATGGTGTTTGGAGAGATCAAGATATTATCCGGTCGAATCCGGGCTTCGTAAATTACATTAAAGATATACCATTATCTGGTCGAGTCCAGGTGTTGTACCCCAAAATTTGCCCTCCCATCTCTCAATGATTTCTCATCACAAAGCCCTTGAAGCTCAAGATCCAGTTAGGGTTTCATCTGCTCAAGACTTCTCCTTGCACTGTTGACCCAAATTAGGGTTTGTGTTTGCACAAAGATGTTTTGACCTAAAATGCCTAAGATTACTTTCATGCTTCATATTGGACTCCCTAGTTTGTCCACATCAAGTTTCAAGCCCTGATTCCAAACTTTGCCCAGTTGACCTAGAAATCAGCTGTATTGGGGAAAAAGTCAACTGTGGCCAATTGACAGTCAAATCCCATGAAAATTGACCCACATTAACATTATGAACTCACATGGACCATTTGATCAAGTTTGGATCACAATTCCACAAGAAATTTGATCAGATCACCAAAAGGGCAAAATGGTCATTTTAGGGTTTTGACTGCACAAAGGCAATTTTTGACTGTTTGACCTAGCCAATGGCAAACCAAGCTCACATATGGACTCAAGGACACCATGGAATTGTCTTGACATACTCAACAAGTTCAAAATATCCCAAATACACAAGATTGGCAGTTGAATTTCCCAGTCAATTGGTCAATTTTGACTGTATACTGAAAAGTCAAACTTTGACTTTTTGGTCAAAATCAAGTGTCAAGATTCATTTTTCATCAAAACATGCCAAATCATGAAACTTATTCATCAAGAAATCAAGAATTGCAAATTAGGGTTTGAAATGAAGATTTTTCATAACTTAGAATTTTTCTAAGTTATGAAAAACCCTAATTTTTTCCTAACTTTGTCCCACTTTCTCACCAAGATTCATTTGGATTCAAGCAAAAGTAAAAACATGAAAGTTGTAGCCTATTACAAAATATACAACTTTGATTCACAAAGTTTTCCCAAAAGAAGCTTGTATCTCAAGTTACAATTTTTGGAACAAGGGTACCAAACCATTCTTAACTTGGAGAAAATTTGACCTATTTTAGGCAGGATTTTTGCCTAACTTCAAGACCATTTTTCACATACTTCCACTTGGAATTTCGATTTTCATTTCAAAGATGGGTTGAAGTACACATTCCAAGCTTTCCAAAATGTCCAAGAACTCATCAAACAACCTCATGGTTTGAGAGAATCGAATTTTGCAATATGGGAAAAACTCACTTTTGTTATGGCCAATTTCCATGTTCATACACTTAGGCAATTTTCAAATCAGCATGCATTTCTTGATTACAGGCCCTAAATCTCTTTTACACTCATAAATTTAATGCAAACTCATTGTGCCAAGACCATATTTTTTGTGTTCAAGCATTGCATAATGGTTTAGTCCCAAAATAGATAAAGCATTTTAACCATTTTTGCAAAAGTGAACTTTATGTCAAAATGCAAATCCAAGCAAGTACAGTTAAGATCTCTTTGGCACAAGTTTATGGGATAATTACACTGATCAAGACTAAGTGGTTCAGCATAGAATGGGGGCCTGTACAGGCTAGAAACACCAAGTGGCCTTTTGTTGCTTAAAGGGTAAGAAACTTGCCATAACACATAACAACTCTCATTTCCTGTAAACCAAGCTTAAGAAAACTTGTCAAACATTTTCTAATCATCAAACCCAAGCTGAAACACGAGCTATCCACCTCCATTGCCCTCTCAAACACAGAATCACTCTCAAACTGTCCAAACAGAGCACCTGCTGCAGATTGAATCCCACAACTCATTTCCATCGTGCATCTTGGCCAAAACCAGTTCAAACACTTTCCTTACCATCAATCCAAACTACCCAAAGCATTAGAAGTGAACTGTAACTCCTCTAATCAGTTTGGCCATTTTCATTTCTTCCTCTTGCAGGTTGACTTCTGCAGCTTGGTACAGAAGGTTTCAAGGCATACCAAGTATTGGAATAGCATCCTCACACTTCAAGGAAGCTGTACAAATCATCATCTTGCCCTGAAAGCTCCCCCATTTCCAGACACGATTCCAACTAAACAGGTATATTCTTAAACTTCTAACTCTCAATGTAGGCATCATTAGCTCTAAGTTTATGAATAAGAAGTGTTCTACTCATGCCCCTGAAACTGTACATACCTTTACTTTCCATTTATTTTGCATATGTTGTGAGAATTTAAGGTCTGAACATTGATAAAAAGTTAGGTTAAGATTTGGGAATGATGAAATTCTCTCTCATTTCTGAGAGTTAGGATGAGTTCTTTACATGTCCAGAATCGTGGCTTGATGATTAACATTTCTGATGTTGTAAGTTTGTGCTAAAAGTCCAAGAATCCAGGTGTTTGAATCAGTGTTCCAAGCGCGCATTTTTGACAAAGTTTCTGGCTGGAGGTTGAAGAAGCTCCACGTGGGCTGGGCCTGTTTTGTTATTTCTTTTCACACTATGTTTTTACTTTTACACCCCCTTGGCCCATTATGTTTATTTTTGTGTTTTTTTGACTTTTTCTTTTTTGTTCTGACTTATTTATTTTTTCTAATAATATTAAAAATATTAAAAATATTTTTCACACCATTTTTTATATTTTTTAGGCATTTATTTGTTTATATTGATATTTGTATGTAAATAAATACATAATACTTTTTTAGAATATTAGGAATAAATACCAAATACATTCATTTTATTTTATTTTATTTTATCTTCTGAAAATATTTGATATAAAATATACTTTTTTATAAATATTAAATATTATTATTTTTGTACATATAATATATATTTAGTAAGTAATAATAATACATCTATATTTATTAGAATATTTAGGTAAAAAAATACAAAATATATACATTTTTTATTTTTATTAATATTTGACATTAAAAATACCTTTTTATAAATATACTTCATTTTTATTTTATTTTTATACATAATTATTAAATATTGTATATATTGAATAGTTAATACTTTTACCTAATAAAATTAGGGTTTTACCCTAAACATAAAAATACCCAAAAATTAATATTTTTTATTTTGTTTACTTGACATATAAAAATACTTTTTTTCATACATATAAAAAGCCTTTTTGCATCTTGCATATTTATTTTATTTCTATTTAATTTGTGCAATTAAATATCTTGTAAATAATTCCAAATTGATGTAATAGCTAGGTTTAAATTCCTTGTCAAATACCCCCCATTTGAACATTTGTACCCCCCTTCCCATATATTGTGTTGTAATAGCTTAGTAACTTTATTTTTCGCACTTTATTGCTTTCTAAATATACCATGTTAGAATTAGGGTTTGTATGCGAATCAAAAACAACAAAATAGTTTGACCTAATTTCAAGATAATCAAGCATGAAAATGGACAACACTAATCACACTTGCACCCCTAGGGTATTCCACTTGTTGCCTTCAATAATGGGCCATATTGCATGTTAGGTCTCTTTGGGCAAAACAAAACAATTCAAATGATCATAGTCCCTCGATGACGCTTTCGAAAGTTGCCTAAAAATGATCAAGTCCCTTAAAGAAACATTGCCCAAAGATACTTGGCACCATTGCAACTATGGTCTAAACGATGACCCGCGCCCGTCCCTTTCACATCCTAACACAAGATTGTCCACCAAATGCAATGGTGGAACAAAATTGTTAAAAGGGTTAAAACATAGCAAAAATCTTTGATAACTTTAGGGTAGATAGCTCTTAAGTACTTGTCAACTTGCAAAACAAAAACACTTGCCTATTTTTCAAACCACACTTCACAAACACTTTCAAAACAACTTTCAAAAAAACCTTGAAACATCTTTCCAAAAAGACAAACACCTTTTGTAAAACATTCGAGTAAAGAATTGTTACAAGGGTAGCCTAGACAAGGCATCTTTTTCAAAACATTTTCAAAACCACACACAAAGCACCATTTCAAACAATTGAAAACCAAGGCAAGTTGATCTAAGCAAGTACCTAAGAGCCCATGGATAACCATGGATAGAAAGGGTGCTAATACCTTCCCTTTCTATAATCTACTCCCCGAACCCAAGAAAACATCTCAAAGGTTTTTGTTGTGCTTTTTAAACCTTTCCTTAGGATAAAATAAAAAGTCGGTGGCGACTCTTGCTCAACCGAAACATTTGCGAAAACAAACGCAAAACCCTAGTCAGTTCTCCCACCGTATCACAGAACTGGCGACTCTGCTGGGGAGAAATTTAAAAGTGGAGTAACCTTAGGGATTAGATCACCCTTTTGCATGACTAATTGTTTGATTTGATTGCTTTTATATTTTGGCTCTCTTGTTTGGGTTTGCAATCCTACACCCGGATTTTTGGGAAACATTCATAGATAGCAATACGTTGTGGAAACTGTGCGAGGTATACCGACACGGTTGAAGCAATAGCTATATTAGTGCGACATATTTGTGAGTACCGGTAACCCTTGAGTTCAATCAAGGAGAGTACGGGGCCGCTGAGTGATGTCACTAAGCACTAATGACCTAGAACCTTACTTGACCATCTTGGCCTTACATTAGGGGTAGTGATATGACCGGCTTTGGTGCAGTCCGAAGTTGGTAGATACTCGATACTACACTCATTGAGGGTTGTTTTCTTGGAATATTTTGGTCGCTAGTTAAGTGGCTAAACCAAAACAATGAACAATGAAAACAATCCAATGATATTGAGCTCCTTAGAACCCGGTTACTATTTATAGGACAGGTTTTTAAGCCAACTACACTCAAGAGGGTACTTACCTATGAAACCCCATACAAGCCTGAAACTAGGGTTTGGTGTGATTTGCTTGTACATATGTTTGTGCATACATCATGAACATCATAAAGCATCATATGCATTCACTAACCACTTCAAGGGTTTAGATCTTCATCTTTGTTCTTGTTTTGTAGGTCATGGAAATTCCTCGCAGAAAAACCATCCAAGTTAACCTTGTGAGAATCTCTCCTCAACTCAAGGAGCTCACATCAAGAATTCCGGAAAGCTCATCCTTCAGTGAAAGACATGGTAGACTGCTCAGCTTAGTCAACACCAACATTGAAGAAGACATGATGAAAGTGCTATTCCAGTTCTTTGACCCTCTTCACCACTTTTTCACTTTCCCCGATTACCAGTTGGTGCCCACTTTGAAGGAGTTTTCTTAACTCCTGAGAATTCCTATCCTTAATCAACTACCCTTCAACGGTACGGAAAAGGAACCAAAGCCGGAAGATGTTGCTCGAGCATTACATCTACAACCATCCGACATCAAGGGGCATTGGGAAACCAGAAGCGGCGTCAAAGGATTCTTAGCAAAATTCTTGTTTGAGAAGGCACAAGAATGTTGGAATTCATTGGACCTACAAGCCTTTGAAGAAATTGTGGCACTCCTTATCTATGGGTTGGTCTTGTTCCCAAATTCTGACCAATTGGTAGATGTCAACACCGTCAAAATCTTCTTGTCCAGAAATCCAATACCAACATTGCTTGGGGACATCCTTCACTCATTTTACACACGAACAATGAGAAAGAGGGGTGTTTTCATGTGTTGTACTCCTCTCCTTGCAAGATCGTTTATTTCGCACCTTCCACAATCTGTCTTGAAGAATGACCAAGGCTCAAGGTGGTCCCAACGGTTGATGACTCTTACTCACTCTGATGTACATTGGTGTTCTCGGTCCAGAGAAAATGTCATCATCGTCGATCGTTGTGGAGAGTTTCCTAATGTTCCTTTACTTGGAATCAGATGAGGTATCACCTACAACCCTTGCCTAGCTTTGAGGAAATTTGGATATGCACGGAGGGATGGCCCTCACGACATGTTGATTCCTGCCCTAGTTTTTGACTTCGACAACGATGCGCAAGGACTTCGCCAAAGATTCATCAGAGCTTGGAGGATGCCCAACAAGGTTGATAGCAAGACACTGGGACACAAGAACTCCATCCCTCTTGAACCTTATCTCAAGTGGGTACGAGCCCGAGCCCAGAGTCTAATGATGCCTTATCCTCATGTTCTCCCTGTGATTAAAGAGCCCGTCAAGGAAGGAGAGGTTCCCTACACCATCCTACATCCTGACATGCCTACATCGTGGGAGGAAATGCAGAAAAGTTGGATTCAGCTCAAGGAGGAACGGAACACTTTTGAAGCCAGCTTCTACGCTAGCGAGAAGAAGGTTCTAGAGCTTACCCGCCAACTCCATGAGCAAGAGGCCCTCAACACCAACATTGCACCAAAGAGGATGCGCAATGTCTTTTTACCTTGAGAAGTTGTTTTTGTAATATTTGGCCCATGGGGCATTTATGTACTAACAAATTTCTTCTTATTAATATGACGTGCGTTCTTCTTTGTCTGCAACAATTTTGAATGTTCTAAATCCTTGAATGCATTGCATACATAAGTGTGATCGGTGGATCTGGAACTGACTGTTTAACGCTGGTTCGCGAAATGTCGCGGAAGCAAGAGTCGTCACCGTCTTTTATTTTCTCCAAATGGAAAGGACAAAAGCACAGAAAAATTCCTTATAGAGATTGCTCTCGGTTCGGGAGGTAGGTTATAGAAAGGGAAGGTGTTAGCACCCTTTCTATCCATGGTTATCCATGGGCTCTTAGATACTTGCTCATTGTGTTTTCAAAAATGGTTTGTTTGCTTTTCAATTGTGGGTTTTTAAAAAAGTTTCTTTGAAAATTTCAGTTCGACTCTTGTATCGGTCCTCAAGAGTGTTTGAAAAATTGCTTCCGAAATCTTTTGAAAATGTGTTGGTGTGAAAAGTATCTTTTTTGATTTGTTTTTGAATTTAGAGCAAGTATCTAGAGTCGTCTACTTACCCTAAGGAATTAGGCTGTGTAGATGTCCTTAAGGTAGTGCCATCCCACCATTGAGAGATAGGTAGCACCACCGTTGGAGGTGTTCGGGTCAATTTGTTTGTAGGAACAGTGTGGCCACCAGAGCAACAGTAGGACACCTTAGAAGCTACCCTTATGCCATTGATCCTTTTTAATTCCGAGGCAACCGTTTCGAGGCAACTGGATCATGTCATGGACATAAGGACTTACTAAAACGTCCTATACTCGACGACCACGTTTCGAGGGCAAGGCAACAGTGAGACGTACCCAAAGAGTGGTGTGTGAATTTGTGTGTTGTTTTCAGATATTTTGTCTTGTTCATGTCATGGGTGATCTACGCTTTGTTTTTATTTTAACATTCATTCTTGCATGTCATTATAATTTAAAAGTGCGGAAATTTAAATGCGGAAAGTAAAATCCTACGCTATTACAAGGCGCGGGTCTATACATCGCCAAATTACAAAGACCCGTTTTAATAAAAATGCGGAAAGTAAATAAATTCCTAATTACTATTACAAGGCTTGAGCAATTACATAATATTTGGAAGGAAATAAATTAACGTGCGAAAAGAATAAAAATAGAACGTTCGAGGGCGTTGGACCCTTTTGAAATTAAATTAAATTAAAAGAACTAATTGATTATTAAATTAAAGAAAAGAAAGTGTTTTAGTGTTTATGAAAAATAAAGAAAAAGAATTAAAAGGAAACCCTAAATCTAGATTATTTTAATTATGAATGAAAATATTAAAGTTAACCTAATTTACTAGTTAATTAATTTATTTACATGTTTATTTACAAAATTAATGATAATTAATAATAATGATAAATAATGATGATTAATAATTTATTTAAGAAAAAGATGAAAATGTCAAAAAAAACCTAATTCTAGATACTTTTTACTTATTAAGAAAAAGATTAAAGTTTAAAAACCTAAATTAAACTAAGTTAATTGTTAGAGTTTATTTACAAAAAATAGGTTAGTGATGAAATTAATAATAATTAAATATATTTGTATTTTTGATTTTTCTGTTTTTATTATAGAAAATTATTTTATGGTGAAAAAAACAATTAAAACAATTAAAAAAAGAATTAGAAAAGAAAAGAAAATAAAATTAAAAAGGATGCAAACCAAGGGGGGTTTCAGGCTCAATGGGAGGTTTTTTTGAAGTATTCTGCATTCTTTGGCCATTGGATTGGGTTTCATGGTCATTTGTGTTCTGGCTGTTGGTCATTTGTGTTCTGGCCTCAACGTTCCTTAATCTTCTCAGGATGTTGTCTCGCCATGTATTGGTGTCATGCATAAGTTGTTCTTTTGGCCATTTGGCTTTTGGCTTTTGGCTTTTGGCCATTTGGCTTTTGGCTTTTGGCCTCAACGTTCCTTAATGAACCTGCATGGGATCCTGTCTAAATATGCAGTGTTGAATCTCATGAATACATTAAATAAAATCATAAAATGCAAATAAAGCCAATATATGAAGAAATTTAATGTTTAGGCACAATATGGCATGTATGAATGATTATACCTTTTTGATCATGGAGATCAAATCAATCTTACCCTTACTGGAAAAGTAGTGACATGAATGCTTTTATGCCCTTTTGATCATGGAGATCAAACCAGTCTTACCCTTACTGAAAAAGTAGTGAGGTGTTGGTTTGTAACTGTGATGGCTTGTTTGTAGTGAGAGAGGGATTTGTAATAAGGATTTCAAGGTTTTAGGGTTCTTGAAAGAATTTGATATTCTAACAGCGTTGTGGCAAGGTTTTTTTTCTCTCCTCTTTTTGGTTTGTGTGAAAAGAAGGTGATTATATAATGGAAATTAGGGTAAAGAAAATGGGCTTTGAATGTGCAATTGGGCCTCCAATGTTCACTTGAGTTCGTCACTTTCCAGACTAAATCGCAGGGACTTAAGTGCAATTTTTGAAGTTGAAATATGAAAACAAAATGTAGCCGACATCAAGAACTAACTCCTGTCCGAAAATCGGCTCAATCGGATAAACGGTGAATTAGTTATGAATTTTTGAAGTTTCAGCTCAGACAAACTTATTTTGGGCTCCGGTGTCGACTCTGACACGTTCTTCAATAAAAAACTGATATTGATCGGAGCATAATCCGGTCTCGACTTTTGAAGCAAAGTTGTAGATCTATGAGTCAGGGACCTTGTGTAAAAATATGAGCCCAATCTGATAAAAATTGACCGAGTTATGAATTTTCGAAGTTTCGGCCCAGATGAAATCATATTCAGCATTCAGGATTTTCAGCGTGTCACGCACTCTGAGCAAAAAACAAAGGCCTTTTGAATACCATTTGAACTCAATACCTTCTGTGAAAATGTAGCCAACTCAATTTGTGAAATTTTGGCGCCGGAACCAGCTCGATACGATGAAAATCGACCAAGTTATGATTTTCTAAACATGACGCAAATAAACTTGTCACAAATTTTCTGTGCGAAAATACTTGATAAATCCACATTTTTGAAGATCTTCTGATCGAAATTGGCTTCCAGCCGTAAGAGATGAAAAAGTAGATAATGTCAAGACGGAATTTTGGCCACCGGAACGGGTTCAAAACGAGCCACGATCTTCAAGTTATGAATTTTTTAGCGCGTAAAAACTGCACTTTCAGCACACTTTTTCACCATATTTCTTCGAGAAAACTCACACATTCGGATACCTTCTTTAAAGAATTGACTCTTGAGCCGAACCTGAATTTGAGAATATGTTATCAGAGATATCTTGGCGAAAGAATATCTGAATATGACGCGCCGGGTTGGACTTGTGAATTTTTCTTGAGATGTTTTGAGAAATATGGGAGGGCAAATTTTGGGGTACAACAGTTGCCCCTGTTCAATCTTCTTAAACCTGAGGATGTAGATTGGCTTGCATGCCTTTCGTGATCCGAAGGTGGAAGATGATTGAAAACTAGAGTGCCCAGAAATTTGCACTCGCATAGTAGAGTATCAGCAGTGTGATGGCGGGAATGGGTTTACAGATGCCATTTGGAGAGATGACGGATAGGAGGATGGGCTTATAGATGCCATTTGGAGTTGTGACAGAGCCTTGTCGGGAATGAGCTTATAGATGCCATTTGGAGACTGTTGGTATGTGGATGGGCTTATAGATACCATCTAGGTGTCGATCGCGTAAGAGATTCCTTAGCGAGAACTTGCGTACCTGAGAAAAGAAAATAATTACCTGGCCTGTTACAGGAGTTGATCTTCAAACTCTTTGTGTAGAGGTGCCCTGGCTGGATACAGGAATCGAATCTTTAAACTCTTCAGACGTGCCCTGGCAAGATACAGGAATCGAGTCCGGAGAATATAGTCGTCAACAGATACACCCTGGCAAGATACAGGAATCAGATCTTCGAACTCTTCAGACGTGCCCTGGCAAGATACAGGAATCAAGTCTGGAATATAGTCGTCAACAGATACACCCTGGCAAGATACAGGAATCGGATCTTCAAACTCTTCAGACGTGCCCTGGTAGGATACAGGAATCGAGTCTAGAATATAGTAAGGTTGGTGAGTTGTCTCTACTGACAGGTTATCCTCATGGACGAGTGGTTTTTAACGACGAGTGTCTATAACGACGAGTGTCTATAACGACGATTGTCTATAACGACGAGTGTCTATAACGACGAGTGTCTATGACGACGAGTGTCTATGACGACGAGTGTCTATGACGACGAGTGTCTATGACGATGAGTGTCTATAACGACGAGTGTCTATGACGACGAGTGTCTATGACGACGAGTGTCTATGACGACGAGTGTCTATGACGACGAGTATCTATGACGACAAGTGTCTATGACGACGAGTGTCTATGACGACGAGTGTCTATGACGACGAGTGTCTATGACGACGAGTGTCTATGACGACGAGTGTCTATAACGACGAGTGTCTATAACGACGAGTGTCTATAACGACGGGTGTCTATAACGACGGATGTCTATAACGACGGGTGTCTATAACGACGGGTGTCTATAACGACGGGTGTCTATAGCGACGGGTGTCTATAACGACGGGTGTCTATAACGACGGGTGTCTATAACGACGGGTGTCTATAGCGACGGGTGTCTATAACGACGGGTGTCTATAACGACGGGTGTCTATAACGACAGATGTCTATAACGACGGGTGTCTATAACGACGGGTGTCTATAACGACGGGTGTCTATAACGACGGGTGTCTATAACGACGGGTGTCTATAACGACGGGTTGTATCAGAGAAATCTTTAGGCATTGATTTAACTGGATTTGTATTCTTTGACTGGGTTGGTCTCTTTTGACTGTATTCGTCTACATAGCTGATCATTTAACTGTATCCTTCCTGAAAGGTAAAGGTCAGTCATATGCAATGCATGATATGAATTTTGCAATGATGTTCTCAACACATGAGATTGTATGATATGATGCGTATATGCATGTATCATGATGTATAACAATGTGATGTTTATGAATGTATCTTCGTCTGGGAAAATAGATCCTTGACGGATGTCGGGAAGTCAAATCCTGGGCTGATGTTGAAGAGTGAGATTCTTCGTTTCCGTTGGGGATGATGATTGCAAGAATACCGGTAGGAGAAGATGACTCCGTTGGGGAATAAACTTGGCGAATAGATTACTTTGCGTGGAGGTAACTCTGTGGGGAAAGAGAGGTACTTTACTGAGGTGTTGATGGTAACTTTGCTGGGGATACCACTGTTCTTTTGGAAGTGTTAATAGACTTCGCTGGGGATAGGAAGACTCCGTCGAGGACGCTCTTTCCGTGGCTTTTGGCTGAGGATAACCCAGTTATATCCTGGTAAGGAAATAACTCTTTGAATAAAGCCGGGGGACGCGTTCGTGCTCTGCGAGGATAAGCTTCCAGAATCTACTGGGGATAAGCTTACTGCTTGGGGAGATGAATTCCAAATTTCCTGGGGAACTAGATTGGACTTTCTGGGGGGAAGTTTTGAGATGTATTGGAAGTAACTCCACTGAATGTTTGGTATACCGCCGGGGAACAATCTTTAGACCAAGACTGCCGGGGATGCCTGTTAAGAGTGCATATATGCTGCTGGGGAATGTTGAGATCTGCTGGAGGATACCCAATTTCCTTAAGGTTTGATTGTATAGCTTTGCTCGGGGAGAGTGTACTGACTTGCTGGCTCACTCTCTAGGGAATTGGGATGTACTGGTTATGTTCTTTAGCTGAACCTACCTTGGTACCTTGGAGGATAGAACAATTAGATTGCTTGGGCAACTCATTATTGCCCCTGTTTCTGAGGTGGGAGAGGAAGACCTATGAGGTGCTGATAGTCGTTGATGGGCAAACCTTCTTCTGGTAGGCAGGTGACAGGATGGCAGGACATAGTCGTATGCTTTAATCCCTAACTTTTGCCTGGACCGCCCTTTCGGGTTTTCAGTCCACCGGGATACCCATTTTTGCCCAAGCCGCCTTTTCAGGTTTTCGACTTGCCGGGTGTACAGATTATTTTCATTTCATCCCTTATTTTTGCCCGAACCCTTTTGGTTCGCCGGGAAGCCCTAATTTTTGCCTAGGTATGTCAACCTAGCGGGTCTTTGATTGCGCGTAGTATTTTCTTCGACTATGTCCATGCTCTCTGGATGTAGGGAGTTGCCCCTGTTAGAAGTGTTTTGTCATGCCACCAGAAGACGTTTGATTAGGCAAGATTTATTGTTGAAATGCCCCAAGTGACTCAGGCGGAGATTTGCCCCAGGCTATTTGGCCTTTGAGAGATTCTCCGAATCTTGACTTAGCTGCCCCAGATGATGGACAATAGTCATACCTGCCCCTTGATTGGAAATGCTTCTGTTCATTAGGCATTCGTCGTGCGAATTTCCCTGTTGTTCAAACAAATAGTCATATGCAAACAATGTTATATTAAAAATGCAAAGCTTATGTCTGTCTTGAAGATTTGGAAAATGCAGTTTTTTTCATAAAACAAGTGAATGTTTGTAAAACGTGATGTCAACACCGTATTTACCGTAGGCCTTAAGGAGTCAGAATACCTTTCGTAACAGTATGCTTTCGAACTAACCCATGCTTCAGCTAGGACTTTTAAGGGTTATAACGTGGCCTGGTTCACGGTTTAAGAAACAAAGGATAATGGCTCAAATTTTATTTGTACCCACCCGCTCTTCGTGATATTCTCCAAACCTAAACTCAGTTGATCATACGCTAGACCTTGTTCGAGTTTTTGTTCTGATGTTCCAATGATGGTTCAGATATTGATGATTTATTTTGAACAAGCAGTCATTTGTTTTTGTTTTTGTTGAGGGTTTGTAGGACCTCTTTCTTCTTTTTTTGTTATCCCTATCTTTTTTGCCTGAATTGTTTCCTTTTTTGGAATCACAGTCAGCGGGATGCCCCAGTTTTGTAAGTCTCCTTCATGGGTTTTGACTTAATGGGTTTTTTATTTTTTGAGATAATGACTGCCTTTCTTTATTGATTATTCGGAACCATCACTGTCTTTCTTCGTTTTGTAAGGACTTCTTTGGTGCCATTTGTTATGCACTTGGATCAACTGAGAGACTACCCTGCCCCAGGTTATGATTAAGGGTTTTAAATCTCGAAAAGAAAAACTCCTACTTCTTTGGCTCAGAGGGGTTGACGAGGGATTATCATCCTTATAACTCCAGTGTTTAGGGATTGAAACAATGCCTGTACCTCATCAGCGGGGTCTATTCAAAAGCATACTGTAATGATCGCGGTATCGTTTTCGTCATCCTCCCTCAAGAGGCTTAGAATTATTAATTAAGAGTTGATCATCAGAAAAAAAATATGAAAATAATTTGCATTTAGTGAATACGAATATATTGTTTCAGAACAGACATATGCGATGCATTAATGAAATAACAACGTTTGATATGAATGGAATGCTTGAACAATCAAAAGAAAATTATAACTTGAAAGATTCTAATGAACAAAAATTTCTCAATCCTAGCCGTGTTTTGACAAGGGAGCAGTGATTATGTTCGGAGTCTCAGGTACTTCAAACTGAATCTCTCCAGCGTCGATCATGTCTTGAATCTTGTTTTTGAGAGGCCAGCAGTTGTCCGTAGTATGCCCCGGGCTATCAGAATGGTATGCGCACCTATCGTTGGGATGATAGTTAGGAGCAGAAGTGTTTGGATTCCGGAGAGGAGCCCTTAAGGTGATCAGCCCAGCCTTCAACATTTGTTGTAGTGCCTGATCCAGCGACATGTTGATCTTGGTGAACTGCCTTTTAGGCTTGTCTGGTTTGCTCTGATCAGTCCGTTGTTCTGGGCGAGGTCGTCGTTGGACCTGTGAAGTAGTAGCAACTCGGAGAGGTCTATTCATTGGACCCGACCTTTGCCCTCTTGGAAGCTGTTCCATGACCTGGTCCCTGATTTGGGCTGGTTGCTTCATGCCTTGAGGAAGCTGGCTGATCATGGCCCTCAGCTCTCCCTGCTCCTGAGCTAAACCTTGAATGAGGGCCCTTTGCCCCAGCATCTGGGTTTTCAATGTGTCTGCCTCAGCTTGTAGACGTTTCAGCTGTTCGTCCTTGTCATCTTCAGGACTCCTTCTGATCAGATTCCCCATGAGGAGTGTCCTTAACTCTTCCTGCCCCTTGGATAGGCTTAGGAAGATCTCCTTGAACTGAGTCTCTTGAGTGTGAGGGTCCTGGTTATCTTGTTGGGGAGTCATTGCTGAAATAAACAGCGAACAAGGGTAAGTGACCTGCAATAAGGGTACCTGTAATGCAATGATATGTATGATATATATGCAATGTTTTCAAGGATCTCGCGGGGTAAACAAGAAAACCGTTAGAATTTGAATTCAGTGGCTTGATTGAAGGAACTTCATGTTGTTGAGAGTCCTTCTTCAAGGGTCAAAGGCTCACCATATCCAGTGGGTCATAGCCCCTGACTCAAGTCATCAACCTTATTTTGCTTTCCAAACAACCTTGGCTAGGGGAACCTTCTTCAGGAGTCAAAGCTCACCATATCAAGTGAGTCATAGCCCCTGACTTTAATCATCATGTCTGGTTTTGATTTCCAAACAACCTTGGTTAGGGGAACCTTCTTCAGGAGTCAGAGCTCACCATATCAAGTGGGTCATAGCCCCTGACAACCTTGGCTAGAGGAAAATAAATCCTCTTTGCCCCTTGCTGGGATAGTTGATTCACCCTGACCTGCATCATAAGCCCTTGAGATCCTTGAAATGGGTTAGGATGTATGCAATGGTATGATGTCATGCTATGCATGGGGTAATGTAAGTAAACCCTGTTATGAGTCCCAATTAAGGACTGCAAACCAAAACCTGCAAGAAACTTAGCAAACTTTATTATGAGTCCTAATTAAGGACTGCAAACCAAAACCTGCAAGAAACTTAGTAAACCCTGTTATGAGTCCCAATTAAGGACTATAAACAAAACCTGCAAGTAGTTCATGTGTCAGCTAACAAGCATGCAAGTAGGCAAGTACAAAGGCACACAAGTCACACAACAGAATCCCTTAGAGTTTAGGCCAGCATGGGGTCTGGGTATTACCCTCTTGAAGTTGGTGGGCTCAACCTGTCCTATCAAAGTAACCGGGTTCTTAGATGATCCCAATATCATTGACTACCCTCAATCGGTCATAACTCCAGCATCGCAATCTTTTCTTGCGGCCAGAACCATCACGAGAGTTTAGCCTCAATGGGCGTAGCATACTGCTACTGTTCTAATGGCCAAGTTGTGTCATTTAAGGTTCTAAGGTTGTTGGTGCTTAATGACTCCTCAGAAGACCCATATTCTCCTCGTTGCAACACAAGGGATATCGGTACAGACCAAGGTGCCACACCAACGTAGCCACTGTTTCACCCGTGTCGGTCTACGCCGGACAGGTCCCTCACAGCTTATGCTACCTAAATAGGGTATCCCCAGATCCGGGTTAGGATCTATGTAACTCCCATGCAACCCCCAAATTTAAAGCAGACAAGTCAATACAATTGAAAACACAGTTATGAACTAACCCTAAGGTACACCTCACTTTATAAAGATGTCCCCAGCAGAGTCGCCAGTTCTGTGATCGGTGGATCTGGAACTGGCTGTTTAACGCTGGTTCGCGAAATGTCGCGGAAGCAAGAGTCGCCACCGTCTTTTATTTTCTCCAAATGGAAAGGACAAAAGCACAGAAAAATTCCTTATAGAGATTGCTCTCGGTTCGGGAGGTAGGTTATAGAAAGGGAAGGTGTTAGCACCCTTTCTATCCATGGTTATCCATGGGCTCTTAGTTACTTGCTCATTGTGTTTTCAAAAATGGTTTGTTTGCTTTTCAATTGTGGGTTTTTAAAAAAGTTTCTTTGAAAATTTCAGTTCGACTCTTGTATCGGTCCTCAAGAGTGTTTGAAAAATTGCTTTCGAAAGCTTTTGAAAATGTGTTGGTGTGAAAAGTATCTTTTTTGATTTGTTTTTGAATTTAGAGCAAGTATCTAGAGTCGTCTACCTACCCTAAGGAATTAGGCTGTGTAGATGTCCTTAAGGTAGTGCCATCCCACCATTGAGAGATAGGTAGCACCACCGTTGGAGGTGTTCGGGTCAATTCGTTTGTAGGGACAGTGTGGCCACCAGAGCAACAGTAGGACACCTTAGAAGCTACCCTTATGCCATTGATCCTTTTTAATTCCGAGGCAACCGTTTCGAGGCAACTGGATCATGTCATGGACATAAGGACTTACTAAAACGTCCTATACTCGACGACCACGTTTCGAGGGCAAGGCAATAGTGAGACGTACCCTAAGAGTGGTGTGTGAATTTGTGTGTTGTTTTCAGATATTTTGTCTTGTTCATGTCATGGGTGATCTACGCTTTGTTTTTATTTTAACATTCATTCTTGCATGTCATTATAATTTAAAAGTGCGGAAATTTAAATGCGGAAAGTAAAATCCTACGCTATTACAAGGCGCGGGTCTATACATCGCCAAATTACAAAGACCCGTTTTAATAAAAATGCAGAAAGTAAATAAATTCCTAATTACTATTACAAGGCTTGAGCAATTACATAATATTTGGAAGGAAATAAATTAACGTGCGAAAAGAATAAAAATAGAACGTTCGAGGGCGTTGGACCCTTTTGAAATTAAATTAAATTAAAAGAACTAATTGATTATTAAATTAAAGAAAAGAAAGTGTTTTAGTGTTTATGAAAAATAAAGAAAAAGAATTAAAAGGAAACCCTAAATCTAGATTATTTTAATTATGAATGAAAATATTAAAGTTAACCTAATTTACTAGTTAATTAATTTATTTACATGTTTATTTACAAAATTAATGATAATTAATAATAATGATAAATAATGATGATTAATAATTTATTTAAGAAAAAGATGAAAATGTCAAAAAAAAACCTAATTCTAGATACTTTTTACTTATTAAGAAAAAGATTAAAGTTTAAAAACCTAAATTAAACTAAGTTAATTGTTAGAGTTTATTTACAAAAAATAGGTTAGTGATGAAATTAATAATAATTAAATATATTTGTATTTTTGATTTTTCTGTTTTTATTATAGAAAATTATTTTATGGTGAAAAAAACAATTAAAACAATTAAAAAAAGAATTAGAAAAGAAAAGAAAATAAAATTAAAAAGGATGCAAACCAAGGGGGGTTTCAGGCTCAATGGGAGGTTTTTTTGAAGTATTCTGCATTCTTTGGCCATTGGATTGGGTTTCATGGTCATTTGTGTTCTGGCTGTTGGTCATTTGTGTTCTGGCCTCAACGTTCCTTAATCTTCTCAGGATGTTGTCTCGCCATGTATTGGTGTCATGCATAAGTTGTTCTTTTGGCCATTTGGCTTTTGGCTTTTGGCTTTTGGCTTTTGGCTTTTGGCTTTTGGCTTTTGGCCATTTGGCTTTTGGCTTTTGGCCTCAACGTTCCTTAATGAACCTGCATGGGATCCTGTCTAAATCTGCAGTGTTGAATCTCATGAATACATTAAATAAAATCATAAAATGCAAATAAAGTCAATATATGAAGAAATTTAATGTTTAGGCACAATATGGCATGTATGAATGATTATACCTTTTTGATCATGGAGATCAAATCAATCTTACCCTTACTGGAAAAGTAGTGACATGAATGCTTTTATGCCCTTTTGATCATGGAGATCAAACCAGTCTTACCCTTACTGAAAAAGTAGTGAGGTGTTGGTTTGTAACTGTGATGGCTTGTTTGTAGTGAGAGAGGGATTTGTAATAAGGATTTCAAGGTTTTAGGGTTCTTGAAAGAATTTGATATTCTAACAGCGTTGTGGCAAGGTTTTTTTTCTCTCCTCTTTTTGGTTTGTGTGAAAAGAAGGTGATTATATAATGGAAATTAGGGTAAAGAAAATGGGCTTTGAATGTGCAATTGGGCCTCCAATGTTCACTTGAGTTCGTCACTTTCCAGACTAAATCGCAGGGACTTAAGTGCAATTTTTGAAGTTGAAATGTGAAAACAAAATGTAGCCGACATCAAGAACTAACTCCTGTCCGAAAATCGGCTCAATCGGATAAACGGTGAATTAGTTATGAATTTTTGAAGTTTCAGCTCAGACAAACTTATTTTGGGCTCCGGTGTCGACTCTGACACGTTCTTCAATAAAAAACTGATATTGATCGGAGCATAATCCGGTCTCGACTTTTGAAGCAAAGTTGTAGATCTATGAGTCAGGGACCTTGTGTAAAAATATGAGCCCAATCTGATAAAAATTGACCGAGTTATGAATTTTCGAAGTTTCGGCCCAGATGAAATAATATTCAGCATTCAGGATTTTCAGCGTGTCACGCACTCTGAGCAAAAAACAAAGGCCTTTTGAATACCATTTGAACTCAATACCTTCTGTGAAAATGTAGCCAACTCAATTTGTGAAATTTTGGCGCCGGAACCAGCTCGATATGATGAAAATCGACCAAGTTATGATTTTCTAAACATGATGCAAATAAACTTCTGTCACAAATTTTCTGTGCGAAAATACTTGATAAATCCACATTTTTGAAGATCTTCTGATCGAAATTGGCTTCCAGCCGTAAGAGATGAAAAAGTAGATAATGTCAAGACGGAATTTTGGCCACCGGAACGGGTTCAAAACGAGCCACGATCTTCAAGTTATGAATTTTTTAGCGCGTAAAAACTGCACTTTCAGCACACTTTTTCACCATATTTCTTCGAGAAAACTCACACATTCGGATACCTTCTTTAAAGAATTGACTCTTGAGCCGAACCTGAATTTGAGAATATGTTATCAGAGATATCTTGGCGAAAGAATATCTGAATATGACGCGCCGGGTTGGACTTGTGAATTTTTCTTGAGATGTTTTGAGAAATATGGGAGGGCAAATTTTGGGGTACAACAGTTGCCCCTGTTCAATCTTCTTAAACCTGAGGATGTAGATTGGCTTGCATGCCTTTCGTGATCCAAAGGTGGAAGATGATTGAAAACTAGAGTGCCCAGAAATTTGCACTCGCATAGTAGAGTATCAGCAGTGTGATGGCGGGAATGGGTTTACAGATGCCATTTGGAGAGATGACGGATAGGAGGATGGGCTTATAGATGCCATTTGGAGTTGTGACAGAGCCTTGTCGGGAATGAGCTTATAGATGCCATTTGGAGACTGTTGGTATGTGGATGGGCTTATAGATACCATCTAGGTGTCGATCGCGTAAGAGATTCCTTAGCGAGAACTTGCGTACCTGAGAAAAGAAAATAATTACCTGGCCTGTTACAGGAGTTGATCTTCAAACTCTTTGTGTAGAGGTGCCCTGGCTGGATACAGGAATCGAATCTTTAAACTCTTCAGACGTTCCCTGGCAATATACAGGAATCGAGTCCGGAGAATATAGTCGTCAACAGATACACCCTGGCAAGATACAGGAATCAGATCTTCGAACTCTTCAGACATGCCCTGGCAAGATACAGGAATCAAGTCTGGAATATAGTCGTCAACAGATACACCCTGGCAAGATACAGGAATCGGATCTTCAAACTCTTCAGACGTGCCCTGGTAGGATACAGGAATCGAGTCTGGAATATAGTAAGGTTGGTGAGTTGTCTCTACTGACAGGTTATCCTCATGGACGAGTGGTATTTAACGACGAGTGTCTATAACGACGAGTGTCTATAACGACGAGTGTCTATAACAACGAGTGTCTATAACGACGAGTGTCTATAACGACGAGTTTCTATAACGACGATTGTCTATAACGACGAGTGTCTATAACGACGAGTGTCTATGACGATGAGTGTCTATGACGATGAGTGTCTATGACGACGAGTGTCTATGACGACGAGTGTCTATGACGACGAGTATCTATGACGACGAGTGTCTATGACGACGAGTGTCTATGACGACGAGTGTCTATGACGACGAGTGTCTATGACGACGAGTGTCTATGACGACGAGTGTCTATAACGACGAGTGTCTATAACGACGAGTGTCTATAACGACGAGTGTCTATAACGACGGGTGTCTATAACGACGGGTGTCTATAACGACGGATGTCTATAACGACGGGTGTCTATAACGACGGGTGTCTATAACGACGGGTGTCTATAGCGACGGGTGTCTATAACGACGGGTGTCTATAACGACGGGTGTCTATAACGACGGGTGTCTATAGCGACGGGTGTCTATAACGACGGGTGTCTATAACGACGGGTGTCTATAACGACGGGTGTCTATAACGACGGGTGTCTATAACGACGGGTGTCTATAACGACGGGTGTCTATAACGACGGGTGTCTATAACGACGGGTGTCTATAACGACGGGTTGTATCAGAGAAATCTTTAGGCATTGATTTAACTGGATTTGTATTCTTTGACTGGGTTGGTCTCTTTTGACTGTATTCGTCTACATAGCTGATCATTTAACTGTATCCTTCCTGAAAGGTAAAGGTCAGTCATATGCAATGCATGATATGAATTTTGCAATGATGTTCTCAACACATGAGATTGTATGATATGATGCGTATATGCATGTATCATGATGTATAACAATGTGATGTTTATGAATGTATCTTCGTCTGGGAAAATAGATCCTTGACGGATGTCGGGAAGTCAAATCCTGGGCTGATGTTGAAGAGTGAGATTCTTCGTTTCCGTTGGGGATGATGATTGCAAGAATACCGGTAGGAGAAGATGACTCCGTTGGGGAATAAACTTGGCGAATAGATTACTTTGCGTGGAGGTAACTCTGTGGGGAAAGAGAGGTACTTTGCTGAGGTGTTGATGGTAACTTTGCTGGGGATACCACTGTTCTTTTGGAAGTGTTAATAGACTTCGCTGGGGATAGGAAGACTCCGTCGAGGACGCTCTTTCCGTGGCTTTTGGCTGAGGATAACCCAGTTATATCCTGGTAAGGAAATAACTCTTTGAATAAAGTCGGGGGACGCGTTCGTGCTCTGCGAGGATAAGCTTCCAGAATCTACTGGGGATAAGCTTACTGCTTGGGGAGATGAATTCCAAATTTCCTGGGGAACTAGATTGGACTCTCTGGGGGGAAGTTTTGAGATGTATTGGAAGTAACTCCACTGAATGTTTGGTATACCGCCGGGGAACAATCTTTAGACCAAGACTGCCGGGGATGCCTGTTAAGAGTGCATATATGCTGCTGGGGAATGTTGAGATCTGCTGGAGGATACCCAATTTCCTTAAGGTTTGATTGTATAGCTTTGCTCGGGGAGAGTGTACTGACTTGCTGGCTCACTCTCTAGGGAATTGGGATGTACTGGTTATGTTCTTTAGCTGAACCTACCTTGGTACCTTGGAGGATAGAACAATTAGATTGCTTGGGCAACTCATTATTGCCCCTGTTTCTGAGGTGGGAGAGGAAGACCTATGAGGTGCTGATAGTCGTTGATGGGCAAACCTTCTTCTGGTAGGCAGGTGACAGGATGGCAGGACATAGTCGTATGCTTTAATCCCTAACTTTTGCCTGGACCGCCCTTTCGGGTTTTCAGTCCACCGGGATACCCATTTTTGCCCAAGCCGCCTTTTCAGGTTTTCGACTTGTCGGGTGTACAAATTATTTTCATTTCATCCCTTATTTTTGCCCGAACCCTTTTGGTTCGCCGGGAAGCCCTAATTTTTGCCTAGGTATGTCAACCTAGCGGGTCTTTGATTGCGCGTAGTATTTTCTTCGACTATGTCCATGCTCTCTGGATGTAGGGAGTTGCCCCTGTTAGAAGTGTTTTGTCATGCCACCAGAAGACGTTTGATTAGGCAAGATTTATTGTTGAAATGCCCCAAGTGACTCAGGCGGAGATTTGCCCCAGGCTATTTGGCCTTTGAGAGATTCTCCGAATCTTGACTTAGCTGCCCCAGATGATGGACAATAGTCATACCTGCCCCTTGATTGGAAATGCTTCTGTTCATTAGGCATTCGTCGTGCGAATTTCCCTGTTGTTCAAACAAATAGTCATATGCAAACAATGTTATATCAAAAATGCAAAGCTTATGTCTGTCTTGAAGATTTGGAAAATGCAGTTTTTTTCATAAAACAAGTGAATGTTTGTAAAACATGATGTCAACACCGTATTTACCGTAGGCCTTAAGGAGTCAGAATACCTTTCGTAACAGTATGCTTTCGAACTAACCCATGCTTCAGCTAGGACTTTTAAGGGTTATAACGTGGCCTGGTTCACGGTTTAAGAAACAAAGGATAATGGCTCAAATTTTATTTGTACCCACCCGCTCTTCGTGATATTCTCCAAACCTAAACTCAGTTGATCATACGCTAGACCTTGTTCGAGTTTTTGTTCTGATGTTCCAATGATGGTTCAGATATTGATGATTTATTTTGAACAAGCAGTCATTTTTTTTTGTTTTTGTTGAGGGTTTGTAGGACCTCTTTCTTCTTTTTTTGTTATCCCTATCTTTTTTGCCTGAATTGTTTCCTTTTTTGGAATCACAATCAGCGGGATGCCCCAGTTTTGTAAGTCTCCTTCATGGGTTTTGACTTAATGGGTTTTTTATTTTTTGAGATAATGACTGCCTTTCTTTATTGATTATTCGGAACCATCACTGTCTTTCTTCGTTTTGTAAGGACTTCTTTGGTGCCATTTGTTATGCACTTGGATCAACTGAGAGACTACCCTGCCCCAGGTTATGATTAAGGGTTTTAAATTTCGAAAAGAAAAACTCCTACTTCTTTGGCTCAGAGGGGTTGACGAGGGATTATCATCCTTATAACTCCAGTGTTTAGGGATTGAAACAATGCCTGTACCTCATCAGCGGGGTCTATTCAAAAGCATATTGTAATGATCGCGGTATCGTTTTCGTCATCCTCCCTCAAGAGGCTTAGAATTATTAATTAAGAGTTGATCATCAGAAAAAAAATATGAAAATAATTTGCATTTAGTGAATACGAATATATTGTTTCAGAACAGACATATGCGATGCATTAATGAAATAACAACGTTTGATATGAATGGAATGCTTGAACAATCAAAAGAAAATTATAACTTGAAAGATTCTAATGAACAAAAATTTCTCAATCCTAGCCGTGTTTTGACAAGGGAGCAGTGATTATGTTCGGAGTCTCAGGTACTTCAAACTGAATCTCTCCAGCGTCGATCATGTCTTGAATCTTGTTTTTGAGAGGCCAGCAGTTGTCCGTAGTATGCCCCGGGCTATCAGAATGGTATGTGCACCTATCGTTGGGATGATAGTTAGGAGCAGAAGTGTTTGGATTCCGGAGAGGAGCCCTTAAGGTGATCAGCCCAGCCTTCAACATTTGTTGTAGTGCCTGATCCAGCGACATGTTGATCTTGGTGAACTGCCTTTTAGGCTTGTCTGGTTTGCTCTGATCAGTCCGTTGTTCTGGGCGAGGTCGTCGTTGGACCTGTGAAGTAGTAGCAACTCGGAGAGGTCTATTCATTGGACCCGACCTTTGCCCTCTTGGAAGCTGTTCCATGACCTGGTCCCTGATTTGGGCTGGTTGCTTCATGCCTTGAGGAAGCTGGCTGATCATGGCCCTCAGCTCTCCCTGCTCCTGAGCTAAACCTTGAATGAGGGCCCTTTGCCCCAGCATCTGGGTTTTCAATGTGTCTACCTCAGCTTGTAGATGTTTCAGCTGTTCGTCCTTGTCATCTTCAGGACTCCTTATGATCAGATTCCCCATGAGGAGTGTCCTCAACTCTTCCTGCC
Source organism: Vicia faba (assembly GCA_948472305.1). Taxonomy (NCBI): domain Eukaryota; kingdom Viridiplantae; phylum Streptophyta; class Magnoliopsida; order Fabales; family Fabaceae; genus Vicia; species Vicia faba. The sequence goes on from CATIWC010001761.1 coordinate 366,211, forward strand.
CCTTGGATAGGCTTAGGAAGATCTCCTTGAACTGAGTCTCTTGAGTGTGAGGGTCCTGGTTATCTTGTTGGGGAGTCATTGCTGAAATAAACAGCGAACAAGGGTAAGTGACCTGCAACAAGGGTACCTGTAATGCAATGATATGTATGATATATATGCAATGTTTTCAAGGATCTCGCGGGGTAAACAAGAAAACCGTTAGAATTTGAATTCAGTGGCTTGATTGAAGGAACTTCATGTTGTTGAGAGTCCTTCTTCAAGGGTCAAAGGCTCACCATATCCAGTGGGTCATAGCCCCTGACTCAAGTCATCAACCTTATTTTGCTTTCCAAACAACCTTGGCTAGGGGAACCTTCTTCAGGAGTCAAAGCTCACCATATCAAGTGAGTCATAGCCCCTGACTTTAGTCATCATGTCTGGTTTTGATTTCCAAACAACCTTGGTTAGGGGAACCTTCTTCAGGAGTCAGAGCTCACCATATCAAGTGGGTCATAGCCCCTGACAACCTTGGCTAGAGGAAAATAAATCCTCTTTGCCCCTTGCTGGGATAGTTGATTCACCCTGACCTGCATCATAAGCCCTTGAGATCCTTGAAATGGGTTAGGATGTATGCAATGGTATGATGTCATGCTATGCATGGGGTAATGTAAGTAAACCCTGTTATGAGTCCCAATTAAGGACTGCAAACCAAAACCTGCAAGAAACTTAGCAAACTTTATTATGAGTCCTAATTAAGGACTGCAAACCAAAACCTGCAAGAAACTTAGTAAACCCTGTTATGAGTCCCAATTAAGGACTATAAACAAAACCTGCAAGTAGTTCATGTGTCAGCTAACAAGCATGCAAGTAGGCAAGTACAAAGGCACACAAGTCACACAAGAGAAGCCCTTAGAGTTTAGGCCAGCATGGGGTCTGGGTATTACCCTCTTGAAGTTGGTGGGCTCAACCTGTCCTATCAAAGTAACCGGGTTCTTAGAGGATCCCAATATCATTGACTACCCTCAATCGGTCATAACTCCAGCATCACAATCTTTTCTTGCGGCCAGAACCATCACGAGAGTTTAGCCTCAATGGGCGTAGCATACTGCTACTGTTCTAATGGCCAAGTTGTGTCATTTAAGGTTCTAAGGTTGTTGGTGCTTAATGACTCCTCAGAAGACCCATATTCTCCTCGTTGCAACACAAGGGATATCGGTACAGACCAAGGTGCCACACCAACGTAGCCACTGTTTCACCCGTGTCGGTCTACGCCGGACAGGTCCCTCACAGCTTATGCTACCTAAACAGGGTATCCCCAGATCCGGGTTAGGATCTATGTAACTCCCATGCAACCCCCAAATTTAAAGCAGACAAGTCAATACAATTGAAAACACAGTTATGAACTAACCCTAAGGTACACCTCACTTTATAAAGATGTCCCCAGCAGAGTCGCCAGTTCTGTGATCGGTGGATCTGGAACTGGCTGTTTAACGCTGGTTCGCGAAATGTCGCGGAAGCAAGAGTCGCCACCGTCTTTTATTTTCTCCAAATGGAAAGGACAAAAGCACAGAAAAATTCCTTATAGAGATTGCTCTCGGTTCGGGAGGTAGGTTATAGAAAGGGAAGGTGTTAGCACCCTTTCTATCCATGGTTATCCATGGGCTCTTAGATACTTGCTCATTGTGTTTTCAAAAATGGCAGTGTCAGGCACGACACCAACGATTTTTGGGCACTCAAGCATAAAATCCAAGACCTGATAGAGGCGAAGGAGGTGGAGTTCGACGCTCCAGAGAAGCCGAACGTGATATCTGCTCCAATGCCGAAGCACGGCCGAAATGTCAATGCCATTGAAGAAGATTTGTATGTTGCTGATGTCAATAATCTGATAACTCCATTGTTAACCATCAAGTTGAATCTGTTAAGGGCCGGGATCTTCCCGGGATATAAAGAAGATTGCTATTGTTGTTACTCTCTACCGTTTGATTGTCCGTTACTGAAAAAAAGGCATCCAAGGCCTAATGGACAGTCGACAAATTTTGTTTGAAAAAGTTTCTGCCATTCCAACTCATACTGAAGATGTCTCAATTATAACCATTCACGCCAATCTTTCCAAGGCCGTCAGAAAGCCTGTTAAGATTACACCAGCTACGAAATCTGTTCCTTTGAAGATAACAATGCCAGGGCCTGTCCCCTATATTTCTGAGAAGTCAATACCATGGAACTATGGCGGTGACGTCTACTACCATGGTATTAAACAAATCGAAATAACTGAAGAAAGTTTGGATGATGAAGAAGCCAGCATTGGAAACATTGCAGGCACGAGAAAAATCACCCGGAGCGGGAGAATATTTTCTCCAGAGATTGCCCCTCCAAGAGCAATCTTTGGACCCTCATCTACTGACAAGGTTATCCCTGCACCAATAAAACTCTCCGCTAGAACCCCATTGATTGAAGATGTTGTTGTTCCTAGTACTGTCCCTCCTACCGCTGCTGATAAAGGTAAGGGAATCCAAGATGAGCTCGTCAGGACGAGGGCTCAACCCTTGGTCATCCCGGAAACCACCAAGAAAGAAATGGATGAGATCTTGAAGATAATCAAAAGGAGTGATTACGATGTGGTAGAACAACTGGGGCAAACCCCCTCAAAGATCTCCATGCTGGCACTACTACTTTGCTCGGAAGCGCACGCTAAAGCTCTGATAAAATTCCTGAAGGCAGCCCATGTGCCCCAGGAAACCTCTGCAGATCAATTTCAAAATTGCGTGGCCAGCCTTACTGCGGACAATGGATTAGGTTTCTCTGATGCCGACCTAACTCCTAAAGGTAGAAACCACAATGATGCTTTGCACATTTCAGTCGAGTGCCGAGGAACTACTCTCGCACATGTCTTGGTCGACACTGGTTCGTCGCTGAATGTACTGCCTAAGAAGGCCTTGGACCGACTAGATTGTGAAGGGTTGGAGTTGAAACCGAGTGATATTGTTGTCAGAGCTTTCGATGGTTCGAAGAGGATGGTCCATGGGGAGGTTGAAATTCCCATCAAGATAGGCACTGAGGTGTTTAAATCTACTTTCTATGTGATGGACATCCGTCCGTCATACTCTTGCTTGTTGGGTAGGCCTTGGATACACCATGCTGGGGCAGTCACCTCCTCCTTACATCAGATGTTGAAGTATCCTGTCAAGGGAAAGATTATAACCGTCCATGGCGAAGAGGAGTACATGATCAGCCACTTGAACTCCTTCCGGTATATGGAGGTAGAGGGGGAGTTCATTGAGATGCCTTTTCAGCATTTCAAAGAAGTCCTTCCTGAAGTAACAGTAGCAAAGTTGGCAGCTGAGACACCGAGGCAGATGGCCAGGATGGCATCTCTGGAGGATGCAAGGGCTGCAATAAAGGAGGGGAAGAATTCAGCATGGGGGCAGTTGCCTGATATTCCACATAAAATAGACAAATTTGGATTAGGGTTCACTGCCGCGGGCCAGAAAGCTATGCGCCGTTCAAAGATTGAAAGAGCGCCAGTCAAAATTTCTCCCTACGGAATCAACGCTTTGGAGGATGAAGACAAAGAGAGCAGCATCGAAGAGTGGATTTACCCAACTGTCAAAGGAGGATTGTGCAACTGGGAGGCAAAAGACTTTGTCCCCATCACTTTTATTCATCAGTAATTTATCTGTCAAACATTTCCTATTGGTCTGTAATATTTATTTTCGAACAATCCGTACACTATCTTTTTACCTCATGCCTTGCCCGGGGCATGTAGGTCCATTTGTAAGGGTTTTGATTATTTTCATATCCATATGCCATGTTTAATGATTCATTGGACGTTTTTCATTTGATAAACTGTTGTGTTCATTTTCTTTCCTTTTGCATTTTTGTTTAAGGATGGCTATCCCTTACACACACCCACACTCACAAATGCAGGTACCCATCCATTCCGGATTCCATGGGTGACTATTCTGCTATATCCTTCAATAACTCTGAAGATCTGGTCAATCAAGCCGAGTATGAAGATGACGAAGGTTGTGAAGTACCAGGGGAACTAGCCAGACTTCTACAGCAAGAGGAAAGGGCCATCTTACCGCACGAAGAGTCATTGGAAACTGTCAACTTAGGGACCGAGGAAGACCAGAAGGAGGTACAAATGGGTGCCAATCTGGAGCCAAGTGTCAAGGAACTCCTGATACAGTTGTTGAATGAGTATGTTGAAATCTTCGCTTGGTCTTATGAAGACATGCCGGGTTTAGACATAGACATCGTGGTTCACCGTCTCCCCACAAGAGAGGATTGTCCACCGATCAAGCAAAAAGTCCGCCGAATGAGGCCTGACATGTCTGAAAAGATCAAAGCAGAAGTGATGAAGCAATTCGACGCTGGCTTTCTGGCTGTTACGTCCTATCCTCAATGGGTCGCTAACATCGTGCCAGTACCTAAGAAAGATGGCAAAGTCAGGATGTGTGTGGACTACCGGGATTTGAATAGAGCCAGCCCCAAAGATGATTTTCCACTTCCACACATTGACATTTTGATCGACAATACAGCTCAGCACAAAGTGTTTTCCTTCATGGACGGATTCTCGGGCTACAATCAAATCAAAATGGCCCCCGAGGATATGGAGAAAACAACTTTTGTCACACAATGGGGCACTTTCTGTTACAAGGTGATGCCGTTCATACTGAAGAACGCTGGGGCAACTTATCAACGCGCCATGGTAGCTTTGTTTCATGATATGATACATCATGAGATTGAAGTTTACGTAGACGATATGATAACTCAGTCACAAACAGAGGAGGAGCACCTTGAACATCTAGAAAAGCTGTTTGCCAGGTTGAATCCAAGTAAGTGCACTTTTGGAGTTAGGTCTGGTAAACTTCTAGGATTCATTGTAAGCAACAAAGGCATTAAAGTCGATCCAGCAAAAGTGAAAGCAATACAAGAGATGCCTGCTCCCCGTACTGAAAAGGAGGTTAGAGGGTTCTTGGGGCGCTTGAACTATATTGCCAGATTCATCTCTCATCTGACTTCTACCTGTGAGCCAATTTTCAAACTCTTGAAGAAAGATCAGGTAGTCGAATGGAACGACGACTGCCAAGCTGCTTTTGATAAAATCAAGGAGTATTTGCTAGAACCTCCTATTCTGATGCCACCCGTCGAAGGAAGACCATTGATCATGTATCTGACCGTCTTGGATAACTCAATGGGGTGTGTTTTGGGCCAGCATGACGAGTCTGGTCGAAAAGAGCATGCTATTTATTACCTTAGCAAAAAGTTTACCGACTGTGAGACTCGCTACTCACTGCTCGAGAAAACTTTTTGCGCTTTGGTATGGGCTGCTCGCCGACTAAGACAGTATATGTTGACTCATACTACCTTGTTGATTTCCAAAATGGATCCTATCAAGTATATCTTCGAGAAGCCTGCTTTATCTGGAAGGATAGCTAGATGGCAAATGATCCTAACTGAGTATGACATCCAGTACACCACTCAAAAAGCTATAAAAGGGAGTGTACTAGCGGACCATCTGGCTCATCAAGCTATCGAAGATTACCAACCCATGAGATTTGACTTCCCAGACGAGGACATCATGAATTTGGACAACATTGAAGGTAACGGACCGTATGACGGACCCGAAAAGGGATCCCGATGGACCCTGTACTTTGATGGTGCCTCAAATGCACTTGGAAACGGTATCGGTGCAGTACTCATTTCCCCGGAAGGTTGTCACACACCTTTCACGGCCCGACTTTGCTTCAGCTGCACAAACAACATGGCTGAGTATGAAGCTTGCATCTTTGGTCTCAAGGCGGCTATAGACTTGGGGATCAAATCTTTGATCGTATTTGGGGACTCGGCTTTGGTTATCAGTCAAATCAAAGGAGAGTGGGATACCAAGCACCCTAATCTTATCCCATACAAAGAACATGTCTTGACATTGTTGCCTCATTTCGAGCAAATTACCTTCGAGCATTTCCCGCGAGAAGAGAATCAGCTAGCAGATGCTCTAGCTACAATGTCCTCCATGTTTAAACTCAACTGGGATAATGAGGCTCCCCAAATCACCATCGAGCGAATGGATGAACCTGCACATTGTCACGAGATTAATACCGAAGAAGTAGTGGAACAACCCTGGTTCCATGAAATCAAAAGGTATCTCCAGGCTAGAGATTATCCCGAAGGAGCTTCCGTAAATGACAAGAAGTTCTTAAGGAAATTTGCTGCCAAATTCTTCCTGAGCAACGGCATCCTTTACAAACGAAGCCATGATTGTGTATTACTCCGATGCATAGACAAAGCTGAAGCAGAGTTGATCATGACTGAGATACACAACGGCACATTTGGCACTCACTTGAGTGGGCATACAATGGCTAAGAAAATCCTAAGGGCAGGCTATTACTGGTCTACCATGGAAGCTGACTGCCATCAGCATTCCCGTACTTGTCACAAATGTCAAGTCTACACTGACAAAGTTCATATCCCTCTGGTTCCTCTCAACGTTCTGACTGCTCCTTGGCCGTTTGCAATGTGGGGCATTGGCATGATTGGAGAGATCAAGCCCACGGCTTCCAACGGACATCGCTTCATCCTAGTTGCCATTGACTATTTCATCAAGTGGGTCGAAGCGGCTTCCTTCGCCTCTGTTACTAAAAATGTGGTTGCCCGCTTCATTAAGCAAAATCTCATATGCCGGTATGGTGTTCCAGACAGGATCATCACAGACAACGGTACAAATCTGAATAACACAATGATCACCGCATTGTGCAAACAGTTCAAGATTTATCATCACAATTCATCTCTATATCGGCCGAAGATGAACGGTGTTGTTGAAGCTGCGAACAAAAACATCAAGAAGATCATTCAGAAAATGACAGTCACTTACAAAGACTGGCATGAGATGTTACCGTTTGCTCTGCATGGATACCGTACGACGGCACGTACTTCAACCGGGGCAACCCCATTTTCGTTGGTATATGGCATGGAAGCTGTCCTGCCTATGGAAGTTCAGATTCCTTCTCTAAGGATTATGAAGGACACAGGTTTGAATGAAGATGATTGGATTCAGACCCGACTTGATCAACTCAATTTGATCGACGAGAAGCGACTCGCTGCTATATGCCATGGTCAGACGTATCAAAAACGGATGATCAAGGCCTTCAATAAGAAAGTCAGACATCAAGTGTATCAAGTCGGAGATCTCGTAATCAAGCGGATTATCTTGGCGCAAAGTGATCCCAGGGGCAAATGGACTCATACATATGAAGGACCATTTGTGATCAAGAGCATATTTTCTGGTGGTGCGATGATTCTAACCACCATGGACGACGACGATTTGCCGCACCCTGCGAACGCAGACATAGTCAAAAGATACTACGCATAAAATAACCCGACAAGTCGAAAACCCGAAAGGGCAGCTTGGGCAAAAATGGGCATCCCGGTGAACCGAAAACCCGAAAGGGCGGTTCAGGCAAAAATTAGGGATAAAAACAAAAAAATCTGTACACCCGGCAAGTTGAAAACCCGAAAGGGCGGCTTGGGCAAAAAGGGGTTTCCCGGTGGATCGAAAACCTGAAAGGGCGATTCAGGCAAAAGTTAGGGAATTAAAGCGTATGACTATGTCTCGTCGGATCACTTCAAAGACAATCTCTTCATCAACCAGTTCCAGGTTTCTGATCAATCCAGACATCGGCAAACGAAGCATTGGATGGACAGATATTTAGAGTTGTGAAGGCTATAGCAGAATGGAATCCCATGGAATTATTTCACATAGCCATCTTTATTTTGTATAAATCTTTCAATATTTACGACAAAATCCTCTTACTAGGATGATTGTCTCCTTTGTACAAATATACTCAGAGAAAGTTAATACAAATACTCTTCCCAGAAATTTGTGTCATTTCCTTTTTCTTTTTCGCTTGCACTAATTGTTTTATTTTGAGAAACGTCCAATGTTTTGTTAAATAGGCATATGCATTTGAACATAATCATTTCCTTATGAATCCAGAAAGAGGATTACTGATAGGTTGAAGGTGCAGTTGGATATCTTAATACCCTTTCAAAGGAAACCCCCAGGAGATTTGGAATCCATATCCCCAGCAAGTCTTGAAGCTTATCCCCAGTAGATTCTGGAAGCTTATCCCCTGCAGAGTACGGATGTCTCTCCCGAGCTTTATTCAAAGTTATTCCTCACAAGGGCTTATAACTGGGTTATCCTCAGCTAATTTACCATGGAAGATCGCACTCGGCAATATTCTTCCTATCCCCAGCGGAGTTCATCAAAGTTTCCCAGCATAACTTATCAATACAATCCCCATAGGAGTTTATCTTTGTTATCCCCAGCCAGAGAATCCTCCAGAACTCAATTCCCCTCAGAACTAAGTTTCAGTATCCCCAGCAGAGCTAAAACTTCAGGCTATCTATCCCCAGCGGAGCCAGACTAGTGAACCTTCTCCCCACGGAAATGCTTCTCACTAGACTAGAGATTCTCAGTCTTATCTCCCCAGCTTAAGTCTGCCAGGTTCTAAAATCCTCAGTAGACATCATCAGAAATTCTCTTACCCTGCAATTCACCAAGGAAATTCCAATTCCACGCAAGTGGTTCTAAGGCCCCTCGACGTTTGAAGGTCTAGTATTCCCCAAGCAAATCTGAAGACTTTCAGTGTTCAGTTCCTCATTGTATATTCGAAGATTCTCCAGTGAAGATCTCCTCAAGACAGGGATTCCCCAGAAGATTGGTATACAACCCAAGCTCCTTATTCCCCAGCAACAACCAGGAATTATTCTTCCCGACAGCAGTCAAGATGCTTTTATCTTCAGCCATCTCGGATTCATCTATCCTTTGCAAGACAGCTCTCCAGCTTACATGCGCATTCATTTACATTAATATCATATAACATACATTGCATCATGCATCATGACATTGCATACAACTAACCCTTTACCTTTTCAGGTAAGATCAGTCGACAGACAAAAATCATTATCTTCCGAGACACTTTTGAAAACAGTTTACGGACGCTTCCCAACAACGGATGCTGCTCTATTGCTTATTCAACTTCAAGATTTCTGAAAACAGTTCACGGGTTCTCCAAGTAACGGATGCTAACCTATCGCTTGTTCAGTTTCTTCTCAAGACTTCTGAAAACAGTTTATGGATTCTTCCCAACAACGGATGTTAATCTATCAACTTGTTCAGATGCAACTTTTGAAAACAGTTTATGGATTCTTCCCAACAACGAATGTTAATCTATCAACTTGTTCAGATGCAACTTTTGAAAACAGTTTACGGACGCTTCCCAACAACGGATGCTGCTCTATTGCTTATTCAACTTCAAGATTTCTGAAAACAGTTCACGGGTTCTCCAAGTAACGGATGCTAACCTATCGCTTGTTCAGTTTCTTCTCAAGACTTCTAAAAACAGTTTATGGATTCTTCCCAACAACAGATGTTAATCTATCAACTTGTTCAGATGCAACTTTTGAAAACAGTTTACGGACGCTTCCCAACAACGGATGCTGCTCTATTGCTTATTCAACTTCAAGATTTCTGAAAACAGTTCACGGGTTCTCCAAGTAACGGATGTTAACCTATCGCTTGTTCAGATTCTTCTCAAGACTTCTGAAAACAGTTTATGGATTCTTCCCAACAACGGATGTTAATCTATCGCTTGTTCAGATGCAACTTTTGAAAACAGTTTACGGACGCTTCCCAACAAAGGATGCTGCTCTATTGCTTATTCAACTTCAAGATTTCTGAAAACAGTTCACGGGTTCTCCAAGTAACGGATGTTAACCTATCGCTTGTTCAGACTCTTCTCAAACTTCTGAAAACAGTTTACGGATGCCTCTAGATACGGATATCAATCTATTGCTTGTTCAGACCCCCAGTTCAGAGATGGTCCAAAACACGGACACCTTTCCGATACTCATTCCAGATGGCATCTTTAAGCCTATCCCCGACAAGTTTCTGTCACTCCTCCCGATGGCATCGTTAAGCCCATCTCCAAATGGCATCTTTAAGCCCATTCCCGCATCCATTGCTTTGACGAGTGCAAATTTAAGGGCACTCTAGTGTCCAATCTCCTTTTACCCTCGAGTCACGAAAGGAAAACTTTCCAATCTAACTCTTCAGGTTCAATAAGATTGAACAGGGGCAACTGTTGTACCCCAAAATTTTCCCTCCCATCTCTCAATGATTTCTCATCACAAAGCCCTTGAAGCTCAAGATCCAGTTAGGGTTTCATCTGCTCAAGACTTCTCCTTGCACTGTTGACCCAAATTAGGGTTTGTGTTTGCACAAAGATGTTTTGACCTAAAATGCCTAAGATGACTTTCATGCTTCATATTGGACTCCCAAGTTTGTCCACATCAAGTTTCAAGCCCTGATTCCAAACTTTGCCCAGTCAATTGGACAGTTGACCTAGAAATCAGCTGTATTGGGGAAAAAGTCAACTGTGGCCAATTGACAGTCAAATCCCATGAAAATTGACCCACATCAATATTATGAACTCACATGGACCATTTGATCAAGTTTGGATCACAATTCCACAAGAAATTTGATCAGATCACCAAAAGGGCAAAATGGTCATTTTAGGGTTTTAACTGCACAAAGGCAATTTTTGACTGTTTGACCTAGCCAATGGCAAACCAAGCTCACATATGGACTCAAGGACCCCATGGAATTGTCTTGACATACTCAACAAGTTCAAAATATCCCAAATACACAAGATTGGCAGTTGAATTTCCCAGTCAATTGGTCAATTTTGACTGTATACTGAAAAGTCAAACTTTGACTTTTTGGTCAAAATCAAGTGTCAAGATTCATTTTTCATCAAAACATGCCAAATCATGAAACTTGTTCATCAAGAAATCAAGAATTGCAAATAACTCTTTGAATAAAGCCGGGGGACGCGTTCGTGCTCTGCGAGGGTAAGCTTCCAGAATTTACTGGGGATAAGCTTACTGCTGGGGAGATGGATTGAACTTTCCTGGGGAAACCTCTGGACTGGACTCTCCTGGGGAAATTCTTGAGGTGTAATTTTTGTAAGTTGAAAGAGGGAACCTATGTAGGGTTTCCCGATGATGAGCTCGTGTAAAACCGCATCTTGGAAAGAAGGACACCTGTGTAGGGTTACTGATGACGAGTTTGTGTAAAACTGCATCTTGGAGGAAGGAGACCTGTGTAAGGTTTACTGATGACGAGTTCGTGTAAAACTACGTCTGGAGCTTGAGAAGGGAACCTGTGTGGGGTTACTTTGACGATGAGCCCGTGTAAAACTGCATCTTTGAAGAGGTAAAACCTGGGTAGGGTTTCTGATGACGAGTCCGTGTAAAACTGCATCTTTGGGGAGAGAGAACATGTGTAGGGTTTCTTCGGGATAAGTTCGTGTAAAACTTTTTGATGAACCGGGGTAAGGTCATCTTGAGATAAGTCCGTGTAAGACTTCAGGAGGAACCGGGGTGAGGTTACTGCAGGATAAGTTCGTGTAAAACTTCTTGATGAACCGGGGTAAGGTCATCTTGAGATAAGTCCGTGTAAGACTTCTGGAGGAACCGGGGTGAGGTTACTTCAGGATAAGTTCGTGTAAAACTTTTTGATGAACCGGGGTAAGGTCATCTTGAGATAAGTCCGTGTAAGACTTCAGGAGGAACCGGGGTAAGGCTACCTGGAGGTAAGTTCGTGTAAAACTTCTTGATGAACCGGGGTAAGGTCATCTTGAGATAAGTCCGTGTAAGACTTCTTCTGAGGATGAGTCCGTGTAAGACTTTGTCTGAAAGTTGAGAAGGAACCGGTGTAGGGTTGCCTGATGGTGATCAAGTGGATGATTGTCCTGTTTGGTTTCGGATATTAACCCACGATCAGTCGTCCACTGATTTTTCTTGGCTTGTTACCAATGTTGATCTGGAATTTGTAAAGGTAGATGGTAATCATCTTTATATTGATCTTTTCTTGGTACCTTGGTTGACAGAGCAACTGGATCGCCTGGACGACTCATTATTGCCCCTATTTCTGAGGTGAGGGGAGAAGATACCTTGTGGAGGTGCTGGATGACTGCCGATTGACAAATCTTCCTTTTGGTAGGCAAGTGACGAGATGCCGGGCCATAATCGTACGCTTTTGATCCCTAAATTTTGCCTGAACCGCCCTTTCGGGTTTTCAGTCCACCGGGATACCCATTTTTGCCCAAGCCGCCTTTTCAGGTTTTCGACTTGCCGGGTGTACAGATTTTTTCATTTCATCCCTTATTTTTGCCCGAACCCTTTTGGTTCGCCGGGAAGCCCTTATTTTTGCCTAGGTGTGTCAACCTAGCGGGTCTTTGATTACGCGTAGTATTCTTTTCGACTATATCCACGCTCTCAGAATGTAGGGAGTTGCCCCTGTTAGAAGTGTTTTGTCATGCCACTAGAAGGTGTTTGATCAGGCAAGATTCGTTGTTGGAATGCCCCAAGTGACTCAGGCGGAGATTTGCCCCAGGCTGTTTGGCCTTTGAGAGATTCTCCGCATCTTGATTGAACTGCCCCAGATAATAGATCATGGTCATGTCTGCCCCTTGATTGGAAGTGCTTCTTCCATTTGAGCTTTTGTTGAGAAGATTTTATTCACTGGATATTCGTCATGCAAACTTCTATGCTGTTCAAACAAATAGTCATGTGCAAACAATGTTATTTTAAGAATGCAAAAGCTTATGCCTGTCTTAAATTTTGAAAATGCATTTTTGTAAAACAAGTGAAACTTTTTGTAGACTGTGATGTCAACTCAAGCTTTTACAGTGGGCCTTAAGGAGTCAGGATACCTTTTATGACAGTATGCTTTCGAACTAACCCATGCTTCAGCTAGGACTTTTAAGGGTTATAACGTGGCCTGGTTCACGGTTTAAGAAAGAAAGGATAAAGGCTCAAAGTATTTGTACCTAACCGCTCTTCATGATGTTCTTCGAACCTAAGCTCAGTTGATCGTGCGTTAGACCTTGTTTGAGTCTTTGTCCTGATGTTCCAATGATGTTTCAGATATTGATGATTTATTCTGAATAGGCAGTCATTTTTTGTTTTCGTTGAGGGTTTGTATGACCTCTTTCTTTTTGATTTCGCTATCCCTAAATTTTGCCTGAACTGTTTCTTTTGTGATTACAGTCAGCGGGATGCCCCAGTTTTGTAAGTCTCCTTCATAGGTTTTGACTTATTGGGTTTTTGTTTTTGAGATATAATGACTGCCTATCCTTATGATTATTCGGAATCATCACTGTCTTCCTTTTTTTTGTAAGGACCTCTTCGGTGCCATTTGTTATGCACTCGGATCAACTGAGAGAACTACCCTGCCCCAGGTTATGATAAAGGGTTTTAATTTTCGAAAAGAAAAACTCCTACTTCTTTGGCTCAGAGGGGGTAACGAGGGATTATCTTCCTTATAACTCCAGTGTTTAGGAATTGAAACAATGCATGTACCTCATCAGCGGGGTCTATTCAAAAGCATATTGTAGAGATCATGGTATCGTTTTCGTCATCCTCCTTCAAGAGGCTTAGAATTATTAGTCAAGAATTGATCATCACAAAGAATATGAAAGCAGCTTTAAGTATATTAAACATAATTAATTCAAGACAGACATGTGTAATGCATTCATGAAATAAAAGAGTTTAACATGACAATTGTTTGTTTGAATAAGAAAAGAAAAATACAACTTGAATTTAAATGAACAAAAATCTCTCAATCCTGGCCATGTTTTGGAAAAGGAGCAGTGGTCACAATGGGAGTCTCAGCAGGCTCGAACTCGATCTCCTTAGCGTCGATCATATTCTGAATTTTATACTTCAGCGCCCAACAGTCCTCAGTATCGTGCCCCGGGCTATCAGAATGATAAGCACACCTCGCCTCTGGATTGTAGTTTGGAGAGGAGGTCTTGGGATTTGCAGGAGGGTTGATCACCGCAATCAGGTTCATTTCCAACATGTGCTGCAATGCTTGTGACCATGACATGTTGATGTTGGTGAATTGTCTTTTAGGCTCTTCCGGCCTTCGCTGATTTCCCTTTTGTGGTTGTCGGCGTGGTGCAGAACCAGAGATCATGACTGCCCCTGCCTGTTGGTCATGGCGACTCTTTTGACCGTATGCAGCATTAGATTCCTTCTTTCCCAGGTAAGGCTTTTTGTGAGTATCAGAAGGTGTGGCCTCTTGAATCTTCCCGGCCTTGATACCAGCTTCAATTCTTTCCCCAGTCAGAATGAGGTCGGTAAACCCTGCAGATGAATTACCAATGAGATGATTGAAGAATGGCCCGGATAGGGTCCCCAAGAACATATCAACGAGTTCCCGGTCAATTAGAGGTGGTTGTACCCTCCCAGCAAGGTCCCTGCATCTCTGCGCATATTCTTTGAAACCTTCTCCCGATCCTAACGACATACCCTGGAGTTGGGTACGTGTAGGAGCGAGGTCGGCATTATATTGATACTGCTTGTAAAAAGCAGTAGCCAACTCCTCCCAGTTACGAACCTTGGTTCCATCCAGCTGATAGAACCATTCGAGATGAGTCCCTGAAAGACTCTCCTGGAAGAAGTGGATCCACAAGTTCTTGTCCACAGTATATGGTTGAATCTTCCGCACATAAGATCTGAGATGCAGCCTGGGACAGGATGCCCCATCATACTTAACAAAAGAGGGAGCCTTGAATTTGTGTGGGATCACCACGCCAGAAGATAGACCCAGGTCTCCGAAATCCAACCCAGGCACTTGTTGAATTTCCATGGCATTCAGACGATCCTCTATCTGTTTGTACCGGTCCTCAGCTGGAGGGTACTGCTCATCATTGAACTCCGTCTCGTTGCCGGAGACCACTGGACTAGGCACCTCTCTCTCTTGGGGACTGTCTTTCCCAACAGAGGAAGTAGCTTGGTTAGCATCATTTTGTGATACATTTCCAGACTTGCGCCTAGGGTTAAACAACACAGTTCTCTTCTTCTTCTTCTTCAGGAGCAGAGTCTTCAAATCCTGCTGCCCCTGGGCTAGACTCATAATCAACTCCTGGAACTGGGCATTCTGGGCCTGGAGGGCCTTGATTGATTGTTCGTTGGAAGATTCGAGATTCATGACGATTGGCTGAAATAAACAGCGAAGAGGGTAAGCAACCTGTAAAAGGGATACCTGTAATGCAATGATATGTATGTATGCATGCAATGTTTTCAAGGATCTCGCGGGGTAAACAAGAAAATTGTTAGCATTTGAATTTGTAGCTTGATTGAAGGAACTCCATGTTGCTGAGAATCCTTCTTCAAGGGTCAAGGCTCACCATATCAAGTGGGTCATAGCCCCTGACGACCTTGGCTCGGGGAACTTTCTTCAAGTGTCAAAGCTCACCATATCAAGTGGGTCATAGCCCCTGACAACCTTGGCTAGAGGAAAATAAATCCCCTTTGCCCCTTGCTAGACAGTTGGTTCATCATGACCTGCATCACAAGCCCTTGAGATCCTCGAAATGGGTTAAGATGTATGCAATGGTATGATGTCATGGTATGCATGGAGTGATGTAAGTAAACCCTGTTATGAGTCCCCCTTAAGGACTATAAACAACCTGCAAGAAACTCAGTACACTCTGTTATGAGTCCCAATTAAGGACTATAAACAAAACCTGCAAGAAACTTAGTAAACCCTGTTATGAGTCCCAAATAAGGACTATAAACAAAACCTGCAAGTAGTTCATGTGTCAGATAACAAGCATGCAAGTAGTCAAGTACGAAGGCACACAAGTCACACAAGAGAAGCCCTTAGAGTTTAGGCCAGCATGGGGTCTGGGTATTACCCTCTTGAAGTTGGTGGGCTCAACCTGTCCTATTAGAAGTAACCGGGTTCTAAGGGTCCCAATATCACGGGATTGCTTTCATTGTTCATCGTTTCGATTTAGCCACTGAACTGGCGACCGAAATATTCCAGGAAAGCAACCCTCAATTGAGTGTAGTATCGAGTATCAACCAACCTCGGACTGCACCAAAGTCAATTATCTCACTACCCTAAAGAGGCCAAGATAGTTCAATTAAGGTTCCTAAGGTCTGTTGATGCTTCACAACACCACACAGAGGCCCCGTACTCTCCTTGACTGAACTCAAGGGTTACCGGTACACACCAAAGTGCCACATCAACGTAGCAAACTGTTTCAACCATGTCGGTATACCCCGCACAGTTCCCTCACAGCTTTGTTGCTACTTTCTAAGAAGGTATCCCCCAGATCCGGGTTAGGATCTATAGAACTCCCAAGACAATCCCACAATTTATAGCAAACAAGTCAAAGCAATTGAAAACACAGTGATCTTAGTCCTAAGGTACACCTCACTTTAAGTTAATCCCCAGCAGAGTCGCCAGTTCTATGATCGGTGGATCTGGAACTGACTGTTTAACGCTGGTTCGCGAAATGTCGCGGAAGCAAGAGTCGCCACCGTCTTTTATTTTCTCCAAATGGAAAGGACAAAAGCACAGAAAAATTCCTTATAGAGATTGCTCTCGGTTCGGGAGGTAGATTATAGAAAGGGAAGGTGTTAGCACCCTTTCTATCCATGGTTATCCATGGGCTCTTAGATACTTGCTCATTGTGTTTTCAAAAATGGTTTGTTTGCTTTTCAACTGTGGGTTTTAAAAAAGTTTCTTTGAAAATTTCAGTTCGACTCTTGTATCAGTCCTCAAGAGTGTTTGAAAAGTTGCTTTCGAAAGCTTTTTGAAAAGGTGTCGGTGTGAAAAGTATTTTTTATTTGTTTTGAAATTAGAGCAAGTATCTAGAGTCGTCTACCTACCCTAAGGAATTCGTCTGTGTAGATGTCCTTTAAGGTAGTGCCATCCCACCATTGAGAGGTAGGTAGCACCACCGTTGGAGGTGTTCGGGTCAATTCGAAGGTTCGGGACATGGTGATCACCAGAGCAATAGGAAGACACCTTAAAAGCTACCCTCATGCCAGGTTCCTGGATCATGAGGACTTACTAAAACGTCCTCTACTCGACGATCACCTTTCGAGGGGCAAGGCAACAGTGAGGCGTACCCTAGGGGTGGTGTGTGATTTGTGTGTCGTTTTCAGATATTTTGTCTTGTCATGTATTGGTGATCTACGCGTTGCTTTTATTTTAACATTCATTCTTTCATGCCATAGTTAACAGTTAAAGGTGCGAGAATATAAAAGTCCTACGCTATTACAAAGGCGCGGGTCCACATCGCCAAATTTAATCCAGGACCCGATTTGAAAATAAAATAAAGTGCGAGAAATATAAATGTCTAATTTACATGGCTTTGGGAGAATTACATGAATATTATAAGAAAGGAGATAAATGCGCGAAACGAACTGATAATCGAAAGCGAGGGCGTTGGACCCTTTTTAATTAAATTACGATTAACAAATTAATTAAATTAAAATAAAAGAGATTTTTTTGGAGTTTTTTGTATTTAAAGATTTTAATGAGAGAATTAAATGAAATTAAAAAAAGTTAATTAACCCTAATTCTAACTATTTTTATTTATTAAGAAATATGTTAAAGTTGAATCTAAAATTAACCTAATTAATTAATACAATTTTATTTACAAAAATATATAATTAATTATTAATAATGATAGAAGAAAAGAAAAAGATAAAAGTGATTAAAACCCTAATTCTATAATTTTTAAGTTTATAAAAAAAATATTAAGATTTAAACCTAAAATTAACTAAATTAATTAATATAATTTATTTATAAAGAAAATATTTAAATAAAATATGTTTTTTTTTTTATTTTTGTGACTTTCTGATTTTTTTGTTATTTTTTATGTTTTATGAAAATATTAATTTGAAGAATTAAGAGGAAATAATTAAATTAACACAAATAATGGAAAGTAGAAAAAAAGAAAAGAATTGCAAACCCTTGGGGGTGTTGACCCCAGATTGGAGGTTTTGTCCCAGCAATTAGGCCCAATAGACCCCTGGCCTTGTTGACTTTTCACGCTGGCGTGTGGCCTGGTTGACTTATGCACATGATACTCTTCAGATCAGGGCCCTTGGTTGGATCTTAGTGGGCGCGTGGCACGTCAGATTATGGGGACACATGATGGTCATTAGGAGGCACGCTGCATAGGAAGATATTAGCAAGAAAAATATTGAAATAACATGGGGGACCTGGGGATCGAACCCAGGTCCCAGAGATTACCAAATGCCTTGTCCACCAACTGTGCCAACTGTGCGCGTTGTACATGGAATGAAGAATAAATAATATAAAAGCAAATTAGCGTTAGTGGCCTAGAAACAAAAAAACGCGGGCTGAATTCAAATTATCCAACCATAGCTTTCCACATGATCTTCTTCTTCGTTGTCCCTGAAACAAAAAAGAATCAGCGGGGGTTTTAAACCCCCCCAAAATGCAGTCTTTTCAAAAATAGCGAATAGCCCGTATGGCTATATAAATTAGGCGCGATTAGTGTGTCAAATTCGTCCAAGCATCCTGATTCTGGCCATGGTACTGGGGTGCCTTGATTTTTCCTTAAACGCAAAGCCCTAATTTTTCAGTTTGGAAACCCTAGCGAGCTTCAATGGTGAATTCGTGTATGATGCACAAAAACTCAATTAAAATAGATGGTTAGCTTCAGAATGAGTAACTTAACATAAATCAAACATTAAAAATTGCAAACAACGCATGAATTATGATACATGAATATGAGAAAAATATTGAACAGGACAAGGTCGTTCTACCAATTTCTTGCGTTAGGGACAATGGTTTTGATCCAGACACGTTCCTTGAAGCCTCAGGAATGCAATGGGATAGTTATTTGGCCTTGAAACGCCTTAGAATCGTGGTTTCAGTTTTGAAAAATTTCACAAAAAGTGCAAAGTTGTTTATCGTTTTGGGCGCAGCTTAGAGGTCCTTTGGCATTAGGTTTTGATCAGTATATGTATGGGGACTGATTAGGGTTGAAATTTGGATCCAAATCCCTTTGCATTGATGTATGAGATATTTGATTTTCATGGCATATTTTCCAAATCTTTTTTCATGTGTTTTTTATTCCAATCATGGCAATCTTTCCAATTTTGGTATGCACGAAATCTTGAGTATCCAATGAGTGATTACACTGCATAAAAAGATTCAAATGCATTGGTTTAGTATTTTTTTCATATTTTATTTAATTAAATGAATTAATTGTGATTAAAAATTCAAATAAATAATAAAAATGATGAAATAAATCCCCTTTGGGCCAAATGGTCGTGCATATGCTTTGGATGATGAATCTTGGAAGAAAATGTGGCCCATTAGCAATTTTGAGGCATTTGAAGTAAAGTTGACTTTTCAAAATTCCAAAACATTTCCCAACTTCCACAAGGCATATCTTGCTCAATTTTTAAGCTTTGATCATGTTCTTGGACATTTTGGAAAGGTCTTGAAGTCCTCTAACCAATTCCTTTGGTCCCATGTCATTTTGATTTACCAATCTCAATTTATGGTCTTTGACTTAAAGTCCCTTTTTGTTGACTTTTGAAAATGACCTATAATGTTGAAATTGATAACTTTTTGTGAGAGCATTTCTTGGACTTGAAGTGTGAAGAGGAGTTGTAGGAAATGTATTTATCTTCATAATGAGCTTTGGATGGAATTTTTATGATAAACCATGTGGAAGTTATGCCTTGGTCAAGTTACAGTTGACTTTTTCAACTGTCCAAATATGGAAACTTTTGCATCTTGAGACTTTTTGAGCCATGCCTTGAAAATCATGATCAAGAATTGATCAAATGATGTTTGTGGCTTCAAAATGAGATGTTGATCAAAAATTTGAACTTTTGACTGTCAAATGACCATTTTGCCCCTGCAGTTGACTGCTGAGCAATTAGGGTTTTTGACTGTGCAATTTTGTGTTGTAAGTCTTGAAACTTGGTATGAGGATGTTTGACCATGTTTATAGGCATGTGGGACTTGTTTGGACCCTTGGAAACTTCATTTACTTTGCTAGAAACAAAACCCTAGTTTTTGACTGTTAGGAGGCCCTTGAACTGTGCAAACCTTTGGGGAGATTTTGAAGCATGCTCTTTGCAATTCTTGAAGAATATGGGAGGGAAAATTTTGGGGTACAACAGTTGCCCCTGTTCAATCTTCTTAAACCTGAGGATGCAGATTGGCTGACGTGCCTTTCGTAATCCGAAGGTGGAAGATGATTGAACACTAGAGTGCCCAGAAATTTGCGCTCACATAGTAGTGTGATGGTGGGAATGGGCTTACAGATGCCATTTGGAGATTGATGGATAGGATGATGGGCTTATAGATGCCATCTGGATGTAGATCGCATAAGAGGTTCCTTAGCGAGAAGTTGCGTACCTGAAAAGAAAAATGAGTACCTGACCTGTTACAGGAGTTGGTCTTCGAATTCTTTGTATAGATGTGTCCTGACTGGTTACAGGAGCTGGATCTGGAGCTTCAAAAGGTGATGAATGAACCAGGGATGGTTACTATCTCAACGGGATGGTGAGAGAACCTTGAACGATTACTACCTCAACAGGGACGCTGAGAGAACCTTGGACGATTACTACCTCAACAGGAACGCTGAGAGAACCTTGGACGATTACTACCTCAACAGGAACGCTGAGAGAATCTTGGGCGACTTCAACCTCAACAGTATCGTTGAGAGAATCTTGGGCGACTTCAACCTCAACAGTAACGTTGAGAGAATCTTGGGCGACTTCAACCTCAACAGTAACGCTGAGAGAATCTTGGATGTCTTCTACTGAGTCTTTATCAGGAAAATCTATTAGGGATCGATTTAACTGGACTAGAGAAGGCCTTTGACTGGATAAGAAACAGGAAAATCTTAGGGTCAATTTAACTGAACCGGTCTAGGTCTTGAAATCTTCAACTGGATAAGAACCAGGGAGATCTTAGGGTCGATCTGACTGAACCAGAGAAGGCCTTTGACTGGATAAGAAACAGGAAAATCTTAGGGTCGATTTAACTGAACCGGTCTAGGTCTTGAAATCTTACACTGGATAAGAATCAGGGAGATCTTAGGGTCGATCTGACTGAACCAGAGAAGGCCTTTGACTGGATAAGAAACAGGAAAATCTTAGGGTCGACTTAACTGAACCGGTCTAGGTCTTGGAATATATCTGAGAACTTAACTGGGTCTTTCCTGAAAGGTAAAGGTCAGTCATATGCAATGTATGATATGAATCAAGCAATGATGTTCTCAACATAAATGAGATTTGTAAGATATGATGCGTATATGCATGCTATAATGATGGAAGTGCGATGTTTATGAATGTATCTTTTTGTCTTAGGAAAATAAATCCTCGACGGGTGCCGGGAAGTCACTCCTGGGCTGATGTTGAAGAATAGATCTTTGCTTCCGCTGGGGATGATAGCTGCGAGAATACCGGTAGGAGAAGATAACTCCGTCGGGGAATAAACTTGATGAAGAGATTACTCTGCGGGGAATAACTACTCTAGCTACCTTGCTGGGAAGCAATACTCTGTGGGGAGAGAGGTACTTTGCTGAAATGTTGATGGTAACTTTGTTGGGGATACCGTTGTTATGTTGGAAGTGTTAATAGACTCCGCTGGGGATAAGAAGACTTCGCCGAGGACGATCTTTCCGTGGCAATTGGATGAGGATAACCCAGTTATACCCTGGTAGGGAAATAACTCTTTGAATAAAGCCGGGGGACGCGTTCGTGCTCTGCGAGGGTAAGCTTCCAGAATTTACTGGGGATAAGCTTACTGCTGGGGAGATGGATTGAACTTTCCTGGGGAAACCTCTGGACTAGACTCTCCTGGGGAAATTCTTGAGGTGTAATTTTTGTAAGTTGAAAGAGGGAACCTATGTAGGGTTTCCCGATGATGAGCTCGTGAAAAATCGCATCTTGGAAAGAAGGACACCTGTGTAGGGTTACTGATGACGAGTTTGTGTAAAACTGCATCTTGGAGGAAGGAGACCTGTGTAAGGTTTACTGATGACGAGTCCGTGTAAAACTACGTCTGGAGCTTGAGAAGGGAACCTGTGTGGGGTTACTTTGACGATGAGCCCGTGTAAAACTGCATCTTTGAAGAGGTAAAACCTGGGTAGGGTTTCTGATGACGAGTCCGTGTAAAACTGCATCTTTGGGGAGAGAGAACCTGTGTAGGGTTTCTTCGGGATAAGTTCGTGTAAAACTTTTTGATGAACCGGGGTAAGGTCATCTTGAGATAAGTCCGTGTAAGACTTCAGGAGGAACCGGGGTGAGGTTACTGCAGGATAAGTTCGTGTAAAACTTCTTGATGAACCGGGGTAAGGTCATCTTGAGATAAGTCCGTGTAAGACTTCTGGAGGAACCGGGGTGAGGTTACTTCAGGATAAGTTCGTGTAAAACTTTTTGATGAACCGGGGTAAGGTCATCTTGAGATAAGTCCGTGTAAGACTTCAGGAGGAACCGGGGTAAGGCTACCTGGAGGTAAGTTCGTGTAAAACTTCTTGATGAACCGGGGTAAGGTCATCTTGAGATAAGTCCGTGTAAGACTTCTTCTGAGGATGAGTCCGTGTAAGACTTTGTCTGAAAGTTGAGAAGGAACCGGTGTAGGGTTGCCTGATGGTGATCAAGTGGATGATTGTCCTGTTTGGTTTCGGATATTAACACACGATCAGTCGTCCACTGATTTTTCTTGGCTTGTTACCAATGTTGATCTGGAATTTGTAAAGGTAGATGGTAATCATCTTTATATTGATCTTTTCTTGGTACCTTGGTTGACAGAGCAACTGGATCGCCTGGACGACTCAATATTGCCCCTGTTTCTGAGGTGAGGGGAGAATATACCTCGTGGAGGTGCTGGATGACTGCCGATTGACAAATCTTCCTTTTGGTAGGCAAGTGACGAGATGCCGGGCCATAATCGTACGCTTTTGATCCCTAAATTTTGCCTGAACCTCCCTTTCGGGTTTTCAGTCCACCGGGATACCCATTTTTGCCCAAGCCGCCTTTTCAGGTTTTCGACTTGCCGGGTGTACAGATTTTTTCATTTCGTCCCTTATTTTTTCCCGAACCCTTTTGGTTCACCGGGAAGCCCTTATTTTTGCCTAGGTGTGTCAACCTAGCGGGTCTTTGATTACGCGTAGTATTCTTTTCGACTATATCCACGCTCTCAGAATGTAGGGAGTTGCCCCTGTTAGAAGTGTTTTGTCATGCCACCAGAAGGTGTTTGATCAGGCAAGATTCGTTGTTGGAATGCCCCAAGTGACTCAGGCAGAGATTTGCCCCAGGCTATTTGGTCTTTGAGAGATTCTCCGCATCTTGATTGAACTGCCCCAGATAATAGATCATGGTCATGTCTGCCCCTTGATTGGAAGTGCTTCTTCCATTTGAGCTTTTGTTGAGAAGATTTTATTCACTGGATATTCGTCATGCAAACTTCTATGCTGTTCAAACAAATAGTCATGTGAAAACAATGTTATTTTAAGAATGCAAAAGCTTATGCCTGTCTTAAATTTTGAAAATGCATTTTTGTAAAACAAGTGAAACTTTTTGTAGACTGTGATGTCAACTCAAGCTTTTAAAGTGGTCCTTAAGGAGTCAGGATACCTTTTGTGACAATATGCTTTCGAACTAACCCATGCTTCAGCTAGGACTTTTAAGAGTTATAACGTGGCCTGGTTCACGGTTTAAGAAAGAAAGGATAAAGGCTCAAAGTATTTGTGCCCAACCGCTCTTCATGATGTTCTTCAAACCTAAGCTCAGTTGATCGTGCGCTAGACCTTGTTTGAGTCTTTGTCCTGATGTTCCAATGATGTTTCAGATATTGATGATTTATTCTGAATAGGCAGTCATTTTTTGTTTTCGTTGAGGGTTTGTATGACCTCTTTCTTTTTGATTTCGCTATCCCTAAATTTTGCCTGAACTGTTTCTTTTGTGATTACAGTCAGCGGGATGCCCCAGTTTTGTAAGTCTCCTTCATAGGTTTTGACTTATTGGGTTTTTGTTTTTGAGATATAATGACTGCCTATCCTTATGATTATTCGGAATCATCATTGTCTTCCTTTTTTTTGTAAGGACCTCTTCGGTGCCATTTGTTATGCACTCGGATCAACTGAGAGAACTACCCTGCCCAAGGTTATGATAAAGGGTTTTAATTTTCGAAAAGAAAAACTCCTACTTCTTTGGCTCAGAGGGGGTAACGAGGGATTATCTTCCTTATAACTCCAGTATTTAGGAAGTGAAACAATGCCTGTACCTCATCAGCGGGGTCTATTCAAAAGCATACTATAGAGATCATGGTATCGTTTTCGTCATCCTCCTTCAAGAGGCTTAGAATTATTATTCAAGAATTGATCATCACAAAGAATATGAAAGCAGCTTTAAGTATAGTAAACATAATTAATTCAAGACAGACATGTGTAATGCATTCATGAAATAAAAGAGTTTAACACGACAATTGTTTGTTTGAACAAGAAAAGAAAAATACAACTTGAATTTAAATGAACAAAAATCTCTCAATCATGGCCATGTTTTGGCAAAGGAGCAGTGGTCACAATGGGAGTCTCAGCAGGCTCAAACTCGATCTCCTTAGCGTCGATCATATTCTGAATTTTATACTTCAGCGCCCAACAGTCCTCAGTATCGTGCCCCGGGCTATCAGAATGATAAGCACACCTCGCCTCTGGATTGTAGTTTGGAGAGGAGGTCTTGGGATTTGCAGGAGGGTTGATCACCGCAATCAGGTTCATTTCCAACATGTGCTGCAATGCTTGTGACCATGACATGTTGATGTTGGTGAATTGTCTTTTAGGCTCGTCCGGCCTTCGCTGATTTCCCTTTTGTGGTTGTCGGCGTGGTGCAGAACCAGAGATCATGACTGCCCCTGCCTGTTGGTCATGGCGACTCTTTTGACCGTGTGCAGCATTAGATTCCTTCTTCCCAGGTAAGGCTTTTTGTGAGTATCAGAAGGTGTGGCCTCTTGAATCTTCCCGGCCTTGATACCAGCTTCAATTCTTTCC
The DNA here is from genome assembly GCA_948472305.1 of Vicia faba. Taxonomy (NCBI): domain Eukaryota; kingdom Viridiplantae; phylum Streptophyta; class Magnoliopsida; order Fabales; family Fabaceae; genus Vicia; species Vicia faba. The sequence goes on from CATIWC010001761.1 coordinate 391,116, forward strand.
CCAGTCAGAATGAGGTCGGTAAACCCTGCAGATGAATTACCAATGAGATGATTGAAGAATGGCCCGGATAGGGTCCCCAAGAACATATCAACGAGTTCCCGGTCAGTTAGAGGTGGTTGTACCCTCCCAGCAAGGTCCCTCCATCTCTGCGCATATTCTTTGAAACCTTCTCCCGATCCTAACGACATACCCTGGAGTTGGGTACGTGTAGGAGCGAGGTCGGCATTATATTGATACTGCTTGTAAAAAGCAGTAGCCAACTCCTCCCAGTTACGAACCTTGGTTCCATCCAGCTGATAGAACCATTCGAGATGAGTCCCTGAAAGACTCTCCTGGAAGAAGTGGATCCACAAGTTCTTGTCCACAGTATATGGTTGAATCTTCCGCACATAAGATCCGAGATGCAGCCTGGGACAGGATGCCCCATCATACTTAACAAAAGAGGGAGCCTTGAATTTGTGTGGGATCACCACGCCAGAAGATAGACCCAGGTCTCCGAAATCCAACCCAGGCACTTGTTGAATTTCCATGGCATTCAGACGATCCTCTAGCTGTTTGTACCGGTCCTCAGCTGGAGGGTATTGCTCATCATTGAACTCCGTCTCGTTGTCGGAGACCACTGGACTAGGCACCTCTCTCTCTTGGGGACTGTCTTTCCCAACAGAGGAAGTAGCTTGGTTAGCATCATTTTGTGATACATTTCCAGACTTGCGCCTAGGGTTAAACAACACAGTTCTCTTCTTCTTCTTCTTCAGGAGCAGAGTCTTCAAATCCTGCTGCCCCTGGGCTAGACTCATAATCAACTCCTGGAACTGGGCATTCTGGGCCTGGAGGGCCTTGATAGATTGTTCGTTGGAAGATTCGGGATTCATGACGATTGGCTGAAATAAACAGCGAAGAGGGTAAGCAACCTGTAAAAGGGATACCTGTAATGCAATGATATGTATGTATGCATGCAATGTTTTCAAGGATCTCGCGGGGTAAACAAGAAAATTGTTAGCATTTGAATTTGTAGCTTGATTGAAGGAACTCCATGTTGCTGAGAATCCTTCTTCAAGGGTCAAGGCTCACCATATCAAGTGGGTCATAGCCCCTGACGACCTTGGCTCGGGGAACTTTCTTCAAGTGTCAAAGCTCACCATATCAAGTGGGTCATAGCCCCTGACAACCTTGGCTAGAGGAAAATAAATCCCCTTTGCCCCTTGCTAGACAGTTGGTTCATCATGACCTGCATCACAAGCCCTTGAGATCCTCGAAATGGGTTAAGATGTATGCAATGGTATGATGTCATGGTATGCATGGAGTGATGTAAGTAAACCCTGTTATGAGTCCCCCTTAAGGACTATAAACAACCTGCAAGAAACTCAGTACACTCTGTTATGAGTCCCAATTAAGGACTATAAACAAAACCTGCAAGAAACTTAGTAAACCCTGTTATGAGTCCCAAATAAGGACTATAAACAAAACCTGCAAGTAGTTCATGTGTCAGATAACAAGCATGCAAGTAGTCAAGTACGAAGGCACACAAGTCACACAAGAGAAGCCCTTAGAGTTTAGGCCAGCATGGGGTCTGGGTATTACCCTCTTGAAGTTGGTGGGCTCAACCTGTCCTATTAGAAGTAACCGGGTTCTAAGGGTCCCAATATCACGGGATTGCTTTCATTGTTCATCGTTTCGATTTAGCCACTGAACTGGCGATCGAAATATTCCAGGAAAGCAACCCTCAATTGAGTGTAGTATCGAGTATCAACCAACCTCGGACTGCACCAAAGTCAATTATCTCACTACCCTAAAGAGGCCAAGATAGTTCAATTAAGGTTCCTAAGGTCTGTTGATGCTTCACGACACCACGCAGAGGCCCCGTACTCTCCTTGACTGAACTCAAGGGTTACCGGTACACACCAAAGTGCCACATCAACGTAGCAAACTGTTTCAACCATGTCGGTATACCCCGCACAGTTCCCTCACAGCTTTGTTGCTACTTTCTAAGAAGGTATCCCCCAGATCCGGGTTAGGATCTATAGAACTCCCAAGACAATCCCACAATTTATAGCAAACAAGTCAAAGCAATTGAAAACACAGTGATCTTAGTCCTAAGGTACACCTCACTTTAAGTTAATCCCCAGCAGAGTCGCCAGTTCTATGATCGGTGGATCTGGAACTGACTGTTTAACGCTGGTTCGCGAAATGTCGCGGAAGCAAGAGTCGCCACCGTCTTTTATTTTCTCCAAATGGAAAGGACAAAAGCACAGAAAAATTCCTTATAGAGATTGCTCTCGGTTCGGGAGGTAGATTATAGAAAGGGAAGGTGTTAGCACCCTTTCTATCCATGGTTATCCATGGGCTCTTAGATACTTGCTCATTGTGTTTTCAAAAATGGGTTGTTTGCTTTTCAACTGTGGGTTTTAAAAAAGTTTCTTTGAAAATTTCAGTTCGACTCTTGTATCAGTCCTCAAGAGTGTTTGAAAAGTTGCTTTCGAAAGCTTTTTGAAAAGGTGTCGGTGTGAAAAGTATTTTTGATTTGTTTTGAAATTAGAGCAAGTATCTAGAGTCGTCTACCTACCCTAAGGAATTCGTCTGTGTAGATGTCCTTTAAGGTAGTGCCATCCCACCATTGAGAGGTAGGTAGCACCACCGTTGGAGGTGTTCGGGTCAATTCGAAGGTTCGGGACATGGTGATCACCAGAGCAATAGGAAGACACCTTAAAAGCTACCCTCATGCCAGGTTCCTGGATCATGAGGACTTACTAAAACGTCCTCTACTCGACGATCACCTTTCGAGGGGCAAGGCAACAGTGAGGCGTACCCTAGGGGTGGTGTGTGATTTGTGTGTCGTTTTCAGATATTTTGTCTTGTCATGTATTGGTGATCTACGCGTTGCTTTTATTTTAACATTCATTCTTTCATGCCATAGTTAACAGTTAAAGGTGCGAGAATATAAAAGTCCTACGCTATTACAAAGGCGCGGGTCCACATCGCCAAATTTAATCCAGGACCCGATTTGAAAATAAAATAAAGTGCGAGAAATATAAATGTCTAATTTACATGGCTTTGGGAGAATTACATGAATATTATAAGAAAGGAGATAAATGCGCGAAACGAACTGATAATCGAAAGCGAGGGCGTTTGACCCTTTTTAATTAAATTACGATTAACAAATTAATTAAATTAAAATAAAAGAGATTTTTTTGGAGTTTTTTGTATTTAAAGATTTTAATGAGAGAATTAAATGAAATTAAAAAAAGTTAATTAACCCTAATTCTAACTATTTTTATTTATTAAGAAATATGTTAAAGTTGAATCTAAAATTAACCTAATTAATTAATACAATTTTATTTACAAAAATATATAATTAATTATTAATAATGATAGAAGAAAAGAAAAAGATAAAAGTGATTAAAACCCTAATTCTATAATTTTTAAGTTTATAAAAAAAATATTAAGATTTAAACCTAAAATTAACTAAATTAATTAATATAATTTATTTATAAAGAAAATATTTAAATAAAATATGTTTTTTTTTTATTTTTGTGACTTTCTGATTTTTTTGTTATTTTTTATGTTTTATGAAAATATTAATTTGAAGAATTAAGAGGAAATAATTAAATTAACACAAATAATGGAAAGTAGAAAAAAAGAAAAGAATTGCAAACCCTTGGGGGTGTTGACCCCAGATTGGAGGTTTTGTCCCAGCAATTAGGCCCAATAGACCCCTGGCCTTGTTGACTTTTCACGCTGGCGTGTGGCCTGGTTGACTTATGCACATGATACTCTTCAGATCAGGGCCCTTGGTTGGATCTTAGTGGGCGCGTGGCACGTCAGATTATGGGGACACATGATGGTCATTAGGAGGCACGCTGCATAGGAAGATATTAGCAAGAAAAATATTGAAATAACATGGGGGACCTGGGGATCGAACCCAGGTCCCAGAGATTACCAAATGTCTTGTCCACCAACTGTGCCAACTGTGCGCGTTGTACATGGAATGAAGAATAAATAATATAAAAGCAAATTAGCGTTAGTGGCCTAGAAACAAAAAAACGCGCGCTGAATTCAAATTATCCAACCATAGCTTGCCACATGATCTTCTTCTTCGTTGTCCCTGAAACAAAAAAGAATCAGCGGGGGTTTTAAACCCCCCAAAATGCAGTCTTTTCAAAAATAGCGAATAGCCCGTATGGCTATATAAATTAGGCGCGATTAGTGTGTCAAATTCATCCAAGCATCCTGATTCTGGCCATGGTACTGGGGTGCCTTGATTTTTCCTTAAACGCAAAGCCCCAATTTTTCAGTTTGGAAACCCTAGCGAGCTTCAATGGTGAATTCGTGTATGATGCACAAAAACTCAATTAAAATACATGGTTAGCTTCAGAATGAGTAACTTAACATAAACCAAACATTAAAAATTGCAAACAATGCATGAATTATGATACATGAATATGAGAAAAATATTGAACAGGACAAGGTCGTTCTACCAATTTCTTGCGTTAGGGACAATGGTTTTGATCCAGACACGTTCCTTGAAGCCTCAGGAATGCAATGGGATAGTTATTTGGCCTTGAAACGCCTTAGAATCGTGGTTTCAGTTTTGAAAAATTTCACAAAAAGTGCAAAGTTGTTTATCTTTTTGGGCGCAGCTTAGAGGTCCTTTGGCATTAGGTTTTGATCAGTATATGTATAGGGACTGATTAGGGTTGAAATTTGGATCCAAATCCCTTTGCATTGATGTATGAGATATTTGATTTTCATGGCATATTTTCCAAATCTTTTTTCATGTGTTTTTGATTCCAATCATGGCCAATCTTTCCAATTTTGGTATGCACGAAATCTTGAGTATCCAATGAGTGATTACACTGCATAAAAAGATTTAAATGCATTGGTTTAGTATTTTTTTCATTTTTTATTTAATTAAATGAATTAATTGTGATTAAAAATTCAAATAAATAATAAAAATGATGAAATAAATCCCCTTTGGGCCAAATGGTCGTGCATATGCTTTGGATGATGAATCTTGGAAGAAAATGTGGCCCATTAGCAATTTTGAGGCATTTGAAGTAAAGTTGACTTTTCAAAATTCCCAAACATTTCCCAACTTCCACAAGGCATATCTTGCTCAATTTTTAAGCTTTGATCATGTTCTTGGACATTTTGGAAAGGTCTTGAAGTCCTATAACCAATTCCTTTGGTCCCATGTCATTTTGATTTACCAATCTCAAGTTATGGTCTTTAACTTAAAGTCCCTTTTTGTTGACTTTTGAAAATGACCTATAATGTTGAAATTGATAACTTTTTGTGAGAGCATTTCTTGGACTTGAAGTGTGAAGAGGAGTTGTAGGAAATGTCTTTCTCTTCAAAATGAGCTTTGGATGGAATTTTTCTGATAAACCATGTGGAAGTTATGCCTTGGTCAAGTTACAGTTGACTTTTTCAACTGTCCAAATATGGAAACTTTTGCATCTTGAGACTTTTTGAGCCATGCCTTGAAAATCATGATCAAGAATTGATCAAATGATGTTTGTGGCTTCAAAATGAGATGTTGATCAAAAATTTGAACTTTTGACTGTCAAATGACCATTTTGCCCCTGTAGTTGACTGCTGAGCAATTAGGGTTTTTGACTGTGCAATTTTGTGATGTAAGTCTTGAAACTTGGTATGAGGATGTTTGACCATGTTTATAGGCATGTGGGACTTGTTTGGACCCTTGGAAACTTCATTTACTTTGCTAGAAACAAAACCCTAGTTTTTGACTGTTAGGAGGCCCTTGAACTGTGCAAACCTTTGTGGAGATTTTGAAGCATGCTCTTTGCAATTCTTGAAGAATATGGGAGGGCAAATTTTGGGGTACAACAACATATAAAAATACTTTTTTTCATACATATAAAAAGCCTTTTTGCATCTTGCATATTTATTTTATTTCTATTTAATTTGTGCAATTAAATATCTTGTAAATAATTCCAAATTGATGTAATAGCTAGGTTTAAATTCCTTGTCAAATACCCCCCATTTGAACATTTGTACCCCCCTTCCCATATATTGTGTTGTAATAGCTTAGTAACTTTATTTTTCGCACTTTATTGCTTTCTAAATATACCATGTTAGAATTAGGGTTTGTATGCGAATCAAAAACAACAAAATAGTTTGACCTAATTTCAAGATAATCAAGCATGAAAATGGACAACACTAATCACACTTGCACCCCTAGGGTATTCCACTTGTTGCCTTCAATAATGGGCCATATTGCATGTTAGGTCTCTTTGGGCAAAACAAAACAATTCAAATGATCATAGTCCCTCGATGACGCTTTCGAAAGTTGCCTAAAAATGATCAAGTCCCTTAAAGAAACATTGCCCAAAGATACTTGGCACCATTGCAACTATGGTCTAAACGATGACCCGTGCCCGTCCCTTTCACATCCTAACACAAGATTGTCCACCAAATGCAATGGTGGAACAAAATTGTTAAAAGGGTTAAAACATAGCAAAAATCTTTGAGAACTTTAGGGTAGATAGCTCTTAAGTACTTGTCAACTTGCAAAACAAAAACACTTGCCTATTTTTCAAACCACACTTCACAAACACTTTCAAAACAACTTTCAAAAAAACCTTGAAACATCTTTTCAAAAAGACAAACACCTTTTGTAAAACATTCGAGTAAAGAATTGTTACAAGGGTAGCCTAGACAAGGCATCTTTTTCAAAACATTTTCAAAACCACACACAAAGCACCATTTCAAACAATTGAAAAGCAAGGCAAGTTGATCTAAGCAAGTACCTAAGATCCCATGGATAACCATGGATAGAAAGGGTGCTAATACCTTCCCTTTCTATAATCTACTCCCCGAACCCAAGAAAACATCTCAAAGGTTTTTGCTGTGCTTTTTAAACCTTTCCTTAGGATAAAATAAAAAGTTGGTGGCGACTCTTGCTCAACCGAAACATTTGCGAAAACAAACGCAAAACCCTAGTCAGTTCTCCCACCGTATCACACCAGGCTTCATGGTACCTTGTATTGCTATCTGGTCATAATCCAGGCTTCACAACATCTTATACCATTATCTGGTCGAGTCCAGGCTTCATGGTACCTTGTATTGCTATCTGGTCGTAATCCAGACTTCACAATAACTTACTAAGCTGTTATCTGGTTGATTTTCGGGCTTCACGGCTTGTATTTATGACATGTCACTATCTGGTCGCTTCCAGGCTTCATGGTGTCTTGTACTGCTATCTGGTTGTAATCCAGGCTTCATAGTAACTTGCATTGCTATCTGGTCGTTCTCCAGGCTTCACAACAACTTGCTGGGGATTAAACTATTATCTAGTCGAATCCGGGCTTCATGGCTTAAATTTAAGGTAAAGCACTATTTGGTCGATTCCAAGCTTCGCGGTATTTTGGTACTGTTATTCGGTCATTCTCCAGGCTTCGCAGTATGATGGAGAAATCAAGATATTATCCGGTCGAATCTGGGCTTCATAGCTTGAACTGGAACAGAAATCTTATCACCAATTCGACTGAACCAGAGACAACTTGTGAGAATTTGATTGTATATTTCCCTGAAAGGTAAAGAGTTAGTTGTATGTAATGCCATGATATATGAAATGTATTGAGTAATGATGCTCTCAAAATAAATGAGATTGTGTTGTATGCTGCGTATGCGCATGTCATGATGTATGGATATGCAAATGTTCTCGTGATGTTTTTTAGCTGGGGAAAATAAATCTCGGATTACTGCTGGAGAATACAAGGAGTTGAGTTCCTCGTTCTCACTTGGAGGTAACGATCGAAGATGATCTGAGAATAAATTGGCGGGAGAATAACTCGGTTGGAGAATAAACTGGCGAGAGAATGACTCTGTGGGGAAGAGATATTCTGCCAAAAGATATGCTGATTTGGAGAAGTAACCTCGGCTGGGGATGAATTATCGTTGCTGGCGATGATGAACTCTGCTTGGGGATTGAGTTTCTGTCTGTGGAAGAAATAAACTCCACTGGGGATAGTCTTCCATTGTTGGTGATAGATGAACTCTGCTAGGGGAGAATTAACACCACTATTTTCTGACACTTCCTACTCTGCGGGGGAAGGTATGTACCTTTAGTCATTTTCTCAAACTGACTCTATCCTTGTACTCGGTGGGTAGAGCAACTGTAAGGTTTGGACACTTCTTGTTTGCCCCTGTTCCTGGAATTACGATTAATTGTCTTTTGTTTCGCATGTAAATATTTATGAGCAACAATTATGTTCAAATGCATATATCAAAAATGAACCATTGGACGTTCTTGCAAAACAAAACAGAAAAAGAAAAACAATTTGAAATTTATTGTAAAATGAATTATATTGATTTTTGAAGTTGGCCTGTAATAGGCGTTTTTGTACAAGAGGCTGACGTCCTAGTAAGAGAACGCCACCGAACGAACAAAATTTATACAATTTGTGTAAAACAAAGAAAAACAGCTATGTGAACAATCCCACTGGGTTCCAACTCTGATATTGCCCTTATATCTTCGAGTGTCTCATCACTTTGCTACTTGGTTGAAGGTAGATCAGATTGATTAGTCGATACTGAAGTCTGGTTGCAAGATGATCCAATGAGACATAGTGTTATGCTTTAATCCCTAATTTTTGCCTGGACCGCCCTTTCATGTTTTCAGTCCACCGGGATACCCTTTTTTGTCCAAGCTGCCTTTTCAGGTTTTCGACTTGCCGGGTGTACAGATTTTTATTTTCATCCCTTATTTTTGCCCGAATCCTTTTGGTTCGTCGGGAAGCCCTTATTTTTGCCTAGGCCAGTCAACCTAGCGGGTCTTTGACTATGCGTAGTATTTTTTCACTATGTCTACATTGACAGGGTGAGAAAGGTTGTCACCATCCATGGTGGTTAGAATCATAGCTCCTCCCGAGAAAATGTTCTTAACCACAAATGGCCCTTCGTACGTGGGGGTCCATTTGCACCTGGGATCACCTTGCGGCAGTATGATGCGTTTGATCACCAGATCCCTGACTTGATACTCTTGTCGTCTGACTTTCTTATTAAAAGCCCTACTCATCCACTTTTGATACGTCTGACCATGACAAATAGCAGTAAGTCTCTTTTCATCGATTAAGTTCAACTGATCAAGTTGGGTCTGGATCCAATCTTCTTCGCTCAAACTTGCATCCTTCATAATCCGGATAGAGGGTATCTAGACCTTAATGGGTAAGACTGCCTCCATGCCATACACCAAAGAGTAGGATGTCTTCCCTGTCGATGTCCTTGCTGAGGTACGGTACCCATGAAGGGCGAATGGTAACATCTCATGCCAGTCTTTGTATGTCACCGTCATCTTCTGCACAATATTCTTGATATTCTTATTATCCGCTTCAACAGCCCCATTCATCTTCGTCCGGTAAGGAGAAGAGTTATGATGTTGTATCTTAAACTGTTTGCAGAGCTCGGTGATCATTGTATTATTGAGATTTGTACCATTGTCCGTAATGATCCTCTCTGGTACACCATAGCGATAGATTAGATTGTGTCGGATGAACCAGGCCACGAAGTTCTTGGTTACTGTAGCAAAGGAAGTTGCCTCAACCCACTTCATAAAGTAATAAATAGCCACCAGAATAGAACGATGCCTGTTAGATGCAGTAGGTCTGATCTCGCCGATCATATCGATGCCCCACATTGCAAAAGGCCAAGGAGCTGTCAAAGTATTCGGAGGAACTGGAGGTACGTGCACCTTATCATCATAGACTTGGCACTTATGACAGGTCCGAGAATGCTGATAACAATTGGCTTCCATAGTGGACCAATAATATCCTGCCCATAGGATCTTATTTTCCATGGTATGTCCACTGGAATGAGTTCCGAAGGTACCTTCATGTAACTCTGCCATGATCCTTTCTGCCTCGCTTTTATCCATACATCGCAGTAAGGTTGAATCATGGTTACGCTTGTAGAGAATGCCATTGCTGATGAAGAACTTTGCAGCGAATCTCCTCAGAAACTTCTTATCATTAACAGATGTACCCTCGGGGTACTCGTGAGTCTCAAGATACCTTTTTACCTCGTGGAACTAGGGTTTATCTGCTACCTCTTCAGTCTCAATATCACAACAATGTGTGGGTTCGTCCAACCTCTCAATGGTAATTTGGGAAGCCTCATTGTCCCACCTGACCTTGAACATAGAAGACATGGTAGCTAGCGCGTTCTCCAGCTGATTCTCCTCTCTTGGGAAGTGTTCAAAGGTTATCTCCTCGAAGTGTGGGAGCAATGTCAATACATACTCTTTGTAAGAAATAAGATTTGGATGCTTCGTATCCCACTCTCCTTTGATCTGACTGATCACTAAAGCGGAATCTCCGAATACACTCAAGAACTTAATCCTTAGGTTGATAGCAGCTCGAAGACCTAAGATACACGCTTCATACTCCGCCATATTATTGGTGCAGTTAAAATATAATCGGGAGGTGAATGGAGTATGACAGCCTTCGGGAGATATAATCACAGTGCCAATGCCATTACCTAATGTGTTTGATGCTCCATCAAAATACATAGACCATCGGGATCCTTCCTTAGGTCCTTCATTCGGTCCAGGTTTTTCACAGTCGGTCACCAACATGATGTTCTCATCCGGGAACTCGAAATTCATGGATTGGTAGTCATCCACTGCCTGGTACGCCAAATGATCCACCAACACACTCCCCTTGATTGCTTTTTGGGTTGTGTGTTGGATGTCATTCTCAGTTAAGATCATCTACCATCTTGCTATTCTTCCGGACAAGGCAGGCTTCTCAAAGATATACTTGATTGGGTCCATCTTTGATATCAATAAGGTGGTGTGAGTCAGCATATACTGTCTCAGCCGGCAAGCAGGCCATGCCAAAGCGCAGCAAGTTTTCTCAAGCAGTGAGTATCGGGTCTCACAGTCGGTAAACTTTTTGCTAAGGTAGTAAATAGCATGCTCTTTTCAGCCAGACTCGTCATGCTGCCCCAGCACACACCCCATTGAATTGTCGAGTACTGTCAAGTATAAGATCAACGGTCTCCCTTCAACTGGAGGCATCATAGTTGGTGGCTTTTGGAGATATTCCTTGATCATTTCGAAAGCGGTCTGACATTCATCATTCCATTTTACCACTTGATCTTTCTTCAGCAGCTTGAAGATTGGCTCACAAGTAGCTGTCATATGTGAAATGAATCGGGCAATGTAGTTCAGGCGTACCAAAAAACCTCTAACTTCCTTTTCTGTGCGGGGAGCCGACATCTCCTGTATGGCTTTCACCTTTGCGGGATCCACCTGAATACCTTTATCACTAACAACGAAACCCAACAGCTTACCAGACCTTACCCCGAAGGTGCATTTGTTCGGGTTTAACCTCAGCTTGTACATCTTTAACCTATCGAATAGTTTCTGGAGATGGTCAAGGTGTTCTTCTTTAGTCTGGGACCTTGCAATCATGTCATCAACGTACACCTCAATCTCATGGTGAATCATGTCGTGGAACAAAGCGACCATGGCACGTTGATACGTTGCCCCAGCATTCTTCAATTCGAACGACATGACTTTGTAGCAAAAGGTGCCCCACTGCGTAATGAAGGTTGTCTTCTCCATGTCTTCGGGAGCCATCTTAATCTGATTGTAACTAGAAAAACCATCCATAAAGGAGAAGATCTTATGTTGCGCGGTGTTGTCGACCAGAACATCGATGTGAGGGAGTGGGAAATCATCCTTGGGGCTTGCCCTGTTTAGATCTCTATAGTACACACACATCCGCACCTTACCATCCTTCTTGGGCACTCAAACAACATTGGCAACCCACTGTAGATTATAGAAAGGGAAGGTGTTAGCACCCTTTCTATCCATGGTTATCCATGGGCTCTTAGATACTTGCTCACTTGTGTTTTCAAAAATGGTTTGTTTGCTTTTCAACTGTGGGTTTAAAAAAGTTTCTTTGAAAATTCCAGTTCGACTCTTGTATCGGTCCTCAAGAGTGTTTGAAAAATTGCTTTCGAAAGCTTTTGAAAAGGTGTCGGTGTGAAAAGTATTTTTGATTTGTTTTGAAAGTTAGAGCAAGTATCTAGAGTCGTCTACCTACCCTAAGGAATTCGTCTGTGTAGATGTCCTTTAAAGTAGTGCCATCCCACCATTGAGAGGTAGGTAGCACCACCGTTGGAGGTGTTCGGGTCAATTCGAGGTTCGGGACATGGTGATCACCAGAGCAATGGGAAGACACCTTAGAAGCTACCCTCATGCCAGGTTCCCGGATCATGAGGACTTACTAAGACATCCTCTACTCGACGATCACCTTTCGAGGCAAGGCAACAGTGAGGCGTACCCTAGGGGTGGTGTGTGCGAATTGTGTGTCGTTTTCATTTGTATTTATCTTGTCATATTATTGGTTTTCTACGCTTGTTTTTATTTTGTCCATACATTCTTTCATGCTTTTGATTAACAGTTAAAAGGTTGCGAGAAAAGTAAATTCTAAGCTATTACAAAAGGCGCGGGTCCACATCGCCAAAATTAAACCAGGACCCGATTTGACAGAAAATAAAGAAGTTAAAAGAATTAAAAGTGCGAGAAGTAATTTACATGGCTTCGGGAGAGATACATGAATATTTAAACGAAATAAAATAAATATGCGAAATTAAACAATTAAAAATATGGGCGTTGGACCCTTTTGCAAAAATTAAAGTTAATGAGGAATTAAAATTAAAATTAAAAGAAAGCAAGAATTTGTTTTTGGTGTTTTTTAGTGTTTTAAGATTTAATAGAAAAAAGAATTAATTAAAATTAACTAACCCTAATTCTAATGGTTTTTAAGTTGTTAAGAAAAATATTGAAATTTTAAATCTAAATGAAACCCTAATTAATTTACAATTTTAATTATGAAAAAAAAATAAATAATATTATAGTGACAAAAGAAAAATTAAAAGGAATAAAAACATTAAACCTAATTCTATATTTTTTGGATTTTTTGTTATGAAGGGAATTAAAATTAAACCTAGTTTAAACTAATTCAATTATATACAATTTATTTATGAAAATAATTAAAAGAAAATACTTTTTATATTTTTGATCTTTTCTGATTTTTTTTATGCATTTTTTATATTTTGTAGAAATAATTAATTAATTTAAACAAATAAAGAAAATAAAATAACAATTAAAAATAAAATATGAAAAAAAATGGAGAATTGCAAACCAGGGGGGTGGTAGTCCCCAAAGTGGAGGTGAAATTATGAGAAATCTGGCCCAATAAGCAGTGATCCGTTTGACTTTTTTGAACAGCATGTTGAAGCGTGGACCAGGGTACAACATGCTCTTTAGATCTGTGCCTTTGGTTTGATCTCCCAGGACACGTGGGCGATGATCTTTGAGCGTGCATGATGATCCTCAACGTAAGCGCTGCATAGGAATTGTTATGGAAAAATAATATTGAAGCATGTAAGACCTGGGGCTCGAACCCAGGTCACTAGCATCACCAATTAACACTTGTGCCACTGAGCCATCTCAATTACATTTAATATATAATAACATACAAATATAATAAATAAAGACATGATGTTAGTGGGTTGAAGCGCGCGCAAATTTGAAAGGACCTATCACCATTTGCCAACACATCATCTTCTTCGCGTGTTTTGTTTTTTTTCTGAAACAGGAACATAAAGCAACGGTTTTAAACATGTTCTATTAGGTGGCCTTAGAGAAAATAGCGATTAGCTCTCCTTGGCACATAAATTCAGCGCGATGGTCCTATCTTCTTCGTCTGAACGTGCTGAATCTAATGGTGGTGGTTTGGAGTCTCAATTTTTCCCCGTTTCAAAAGCCCTAATTTGAAGCTTGCAAAACCCTAAAATTCAAACATGGTGGAATCGTATATACAGCATAATAATCAAATTAAATGCATTGGTTAGCTTCAAAACATCATAATGAACATGAATCAATGAATAAATTTCACAAATAATGCATGGAATTTGATATACGATTATGAGTTTTTTTCTGTACAGTTCAGGTTCAATATACCAATTCTTGAGGTTTTGATGGCTGTGCTTGATTGGAATGTGATCAGTAGACCTTGAGGAAGCTATTGAAGCAAATTCCGTGCCTTGAATCCACCTAAAAAGGGTTTTTCAGATTTGAGTTTTTAGAGAATTTTTCCAAGTTTGTCCATGGCTTTCTTGCGCAGTTTTGTGTCTTCTGTGATTAGGGTTGTATTCTAGCATTTGTACTGAGTCCATTAGGTTAACAAAAACCAATCAAATCCATGGCATTCATTGTTTTGGAAATTTGATTTTCTTAAGGATCTTTTCATATCTTTTTCATGTGTTCTTGTGTCAATTATGATCCAATCACCCCAAATCTTTCCTAATTTGCATTTGCACGAAATATTGAGTCTAAAACATGTATAAAAAGATTGGTTAGGTTAAGTTAGATATTTTTCACATATTTAAATGATTTAAATGAATTAATATAAATAATAATTCAAATAAATAAATAAAAAATGAGAAAATACTTCCCTTTGGGCCAAGTGGTCGTGCACATGCTTGGAATGATGAATTATGGAAGAAAAATGGGCCCATTAGCAATTTTAGGTCATTTGAACTAATGTTGACTTTTCAAAATATCCAAAAATTTCCCAACTTCCACAAGGCATAACTTGCTCAATTTTTAAGATTTTCTCATGTTCTTTGACATTTTGGAAAGGTCTTTGAGTCCTATAACCAATGCCTTTGGTCCCATGTCATTTTGATTTACCAATCTCAAGTTATGGCCTTTGAATTAAAGTCCCTTTTTGTTGACTTTTGAAAATGACCTATAATGTTGAAATTGATAACTTTTTGTGAGAGCATTTCTTGGAATTGAAGTATGAAGATGGGTTGTAGGAAATGTCTTTCTCTTCAAAATGAGCTTTGGATGGAATTTTTCTGATAATCCATGTGAAAGTTATGCCCTGGTCAATTTCAGTTGACTTTTTCAGCTGTCCAAATAAGGAAACTTTTGCATCTTGATGATTTCTGAGCCAAATTTTGAGAATCATGATCAAGCATTGATCAAATGATGTTTGTGGCTTCAAAATGATATGTTGACCAAAAATTTGAACTTTTGACTGTCAAATGACCATTTTGCCCCTACAGTTGACTGTAGTGCAATTAGGGTTTTTGACTGTGCAATTTTGTGCTGAATGCCTTGAAACTTGATATGAGGATGCTTGACCATATTTGTAGGCATGTGAGACTTGATTGGGCCTTTGAAAACTTCATTTTCTTGATCAGAACACAAACCCTAGTTTTGACTGTATAGGAGACCTTTGACTATGCCACCCTTGGGGAATTTTGTAGCTTTGACTTGACAAATCTTGAAGGATATGGGAGGGCAAATTTTGGGGTGCAACAGTGGAAAAGTTTGATTTTGAGCAAGTACCTACTAGCATCTACCTACTCGAAAAAAGAATGTTTCCGTTCTTGTTTCCTTTGGACAGTGTTATCCTACTTATTTGAGAAATAGGAAGCACCGTCGTTGGAGTTGTAAGGGTCAATTTGAAAGGGACGTACGATCACTAAAGCAATGTTAGGACGCCTTAGTAATAACCCTAGTTTCTTAAGATCATATTCGAGGCAACATTTCCGAGGCAACATTTCCGAATGGGACATTTGATCTTTGTTTAGACAAGAGGGCAATCACTAAAACACCCTATACTTAATGATCGTTTACTGAAGGCAACCGAAGTGAGAGTATACCCTAGGAGTGCGCATGTGCGAGTGATTTGATTTCAGTTATTATCTTTGCACATTTAGAGTTTGCTAGCCATTTTAAAATTAACATACATTCTTGTCATGCAATCCTATTATCATACATCTAAAAGTTAAATATTTGCGAGAATTAAAATGCGGAAAATAAAACTACGCTATTACAAGGCTTCGGGGAGGGGGATTAATTACATAGCCAAAAACCCATAAAACGATAAATAAAAGAAAAAAATCCTAATTAAACGATCACATACCATGAGCAATTACATTAATATTGTAAAAATAAATAAACGCGCGATGAATCGAGAATTAGAGAAAATTAGGATTTTGACCCCGTCTAAACCTAATTAAAAGAAAATTCATTTTTGTTGTTTTTGATTATTTTTGAGAAAAATAAGGTTTTAATTAAATAAATACAAGCCTAATTACTAATTAATTTCAAATTAAGGAAAATAATTAATTTGACCTATTTTTATATTTTTGTTATTTTAAGAAAAGAAAATAAAAATTAAATCAAACAAACCCTAATTTTCTAATTTATTTTAAGTTATTTACAAAAGGTTAAAATTACCCTAAAGTTAAATTAAACGAATTATTAAATTAACTTTGATAAAAATAAAACCTAAATCTAATTTGATGAAAATTGATTTTATAAATTTTTGTAAATAAATAAAAGAATTAATTTTTGTGTGAGAAAACAATTTAAACAAAAATAAATAAATAAAAGAAAATATATAAGAGAAAAAAGAGAGAGATGGGCCTGGTAGCCAGCAAACAGGGGGGTGTCCATAGCAGTTTTTGGGCCCAATAAGCCTTGGTCCACGTTGACCTTTCATGATCCTGTGCATTGCTTGACTAGGGTACATCATGGACCTCCAAAGGATGGGCGTTAGATCTGGCATTTTGGAGATCTGGTGATTGAACATTGATGGCATATGGTGGACGTCCTAGATGCTGATACACTTGATTATGTAAAATAAAATTGCATTGAACAAATATGGGGGAACTGGGAATCGAACTCAGGCCCTTTGGCAATTTCAAGCGCCTCCTGACCAACTGGGCTAGCATGCTTTGTTGTACATGGAATAACAAATAAACATTATATTGGAAAAGCAAGTTAATATAATAAAAAACACGCGGATTTTTGAATGGACAAATCACACCACGCCACGCCATCATCTTCCCCAGCATCCGTCGTCTTAGGTAAAACGACTTTTACCTCCAGACGTTCTCTGTAGGTAAATCCCCTGCGTATTTCCATAATCTCATACAAGAACAATAAATGAAAACTAATGGTACAGGTCAGATCGTCTTGGCCTTGTGAACACTATGGTACCCCTCTTTTGGGCCAATTTTACCTGCATGAGAAAACCCTAAAACGAGCAAGGAAAACCTAGCAATGGTGGATCTCAGTATGGTTAGCAAAAATGCAATTAATTATTATCATTAGCATGCAAATGTCTCAAAGATTAAGAATATGTCCATAACATATGCTAACAATTCCAGAATTATGAATAGCGATTTCAAAAAAGTAGGGATATCGTGAGGTGCTTAAAGTGCGTATCTGGGCACGAAAATGCTTGTTGATGATTGGGATAGACTCCTTGAATACCCAGCAAGAAAATGAGATAGCTGGGAAGGCTTGAGATAGCATGGAACTATGAAATCAGATTGCCACTTTTTCTTGATTTTTTGAAAGTTGTTCTTCTATTTTCACGCCTCTAACCCCCCTCCTTTTGGTCTGCCAATGTTCTATATGTACCCTTGAGTGAATTAGGTTTACAAGTTTGCATCAAATCTTCTCCAATAATGATCATTGATCATGATTTGATTCTCATGTAAATCTTTCCAAATCAAGCTAAAATCCAATCTTTTTGTGTATATTTGAAGCTTGCACGATTTGATTCTCTCCCTAGTTGTATAAGAGACCTAAACATGCACAAAATCTCAAGCTTTGATTAGTTTTGATATTTTCATGATTTTATTTTGATTTGATTGACATAAAAATCAAAATAAATGATAAAAATAAAACAAAGACAAGTGGGAAGGATCATGGGTCATGGACCATGTTACAAACTCAATGCAAGCACATAAAGTTAGGCCCATTTGACAAAAATTGCAAATTGAGACACATTTAAATTTTGGTAATTTTGCAAAAAGGGTCAACTTTACCAATGCATAACTTCCTCAATTTTGACCCTAGAGATGTGTTCTTAGACTTTTTAGAAAGATCAAGATGTCCTCTAATCAACCCTTTTGGTCTCATCTCAATTGAATCTTCCATGTTCATGTATGAAGCTTTAGCATAAAAGGTGTTTTTGTTGACTTTTCAAAATGACCTATAATGTCCAAATTTATATCTTCTTGTGAGTGCATATTTTGAACTTGGAATCTGAATATGGATTGTAGTATATTGCATCCTATTAAAAATGAGCTTTGGATGGGTCATTTTTGATAAAGTGTGAGAAAGTTATGCTTGGTCAAAGTTAAGTTGACTTTTCCTACAAAACCCTAATTTAGCAACTTTTGGATTTTGATGAATTGTGACCAATCCTTGAGGAATCATGATCAAACCTTGATAAAATGATTAATAATACTTCAAAATGAGGATGTTGACCAAAAATATTGAAGTTTGACTGTATGTGGGCCACAGTTGACTTTTGCCCTAGCACAGTCAATTTTCAAGCCTTTGAGCAATTGACTGAGCAAACTTTCTCTGTAGAGCTTGAAACTTGACATGGATGATCTTGAGAACATATTAGGACAATAGTGAGAATTTGGGATCCTTTTGCCTCACACATCTTGATGCAGATTGAAACCCTAATTTGAGGTAGACTGCCTTAGGAGAGAGTTTGTCTGGTCAACCCTTGGACTTCCTTGAGCAATTTGAGGACCTCACTTGAAATGTATTAAGAAATATGGGAGGGAAAATTTTGGGGTACAACACTTACCATTCTGAAAGTCCATGCCATAATACAAACGATTGTTGGGCTTTAAAGAATAAGGTGCAGGATCTGATCGAGGCAAAGGAGATTAAATTCGATTTTCCGAAAATTCCTAATGTTATAACTGCTCCGATACCCAAGCACGGTCGTGGTATTAATGTTGTTAACAATGATACATTTGTTACTTCTGTTGAGGAACTTGTTACTCCTCTCATGACTGTTAAGTGGAATCTGTTGCAAGCCGGTTTATTTCCAGGCTGTGGTGAAGGTTGCCACTTATGTTTATCTCTACCAACTGGTTGCTATTTGTTAAAGGCAGGTGTTCAGCGCCTGATGGATGATAAAGAGATTCTATTTGAGAATACTCCTGTCATAACTATTTCCTGTAAATATGTTTTGATTATAACCATTTCCGCCAATCCTCCCAGGGTCTCCACCAAAAGACCTGCCAGGATTACATCTGCTCCAAAGTTGGCTCCCCTGATCATCGCTATGCCATGCCCAATACCATATTCCTCATACAAAGTTGTTCCCTGGAATTATGGGGCTGACGTCTATTACCATGGCGTCAAGCAAGACCTATTGGTTGCTGAAGACAAAGTTACTGGAAGTACTGATCCTGAGGTCGACAATATCGTTGGACCAGTAAAATAACAAGAAGCATAAGAGTGTTCTCTCCCAAGATTTCTCCTCCTAAAGTCGTTACTATTCTTGTGATCATTCCTACTATTGTTCCTGCTAATACTACCACTATAACTCATGTGATTAACCCTGTTGCCACCCCTGTCACCGAGTCAGCCGAGACTCAGGGGTAAAGAGATATTGGTTGAGCCTGTCCAGACGAAGGCGCATTCAGAATCCATTTCGGAGGTTTCTGAGAAAGAAATGGAATAAATATTGAAAATAATTAAAAAGAGCGACTACAATGTGGTCGAACAGCTGGGGAAGACCCCTTCCAAGATTTCGATGCTGGCCCTACTATTGTGCTCTGAAGCTCATGCAAAAGCTTTGGTAAAATTCCTCAAGACTGCTCATGTGCCATAGGAAACCTCCGGTGATCAATTCGAAGATTGTGTGGCTAGTTTGACCGTTGATAATGGACTGGGTTTTCTTGATGCTGATTTGACACCCAGGGGGAGAAAACACAATGATGCGCTGCATGTCTCCATCGAATGCAGGGGCGCCACTTTGGCCCATGTTTTAGTAGATACTTATTCATCGTTGAATGTTCTGCCCAAGAAGGCTCTTGACAGATTAAACTGCAAAGGTTTGACTCTGAAGCCCAACAATATTGTGGTGAGGGATTTCGATGGTTCAAAGAGAATGGTGCACGAGGAGGTGGACATCCTTATCAAAGTTGGTTATTAGAACTTTGACTCCACCATCTACGTGATGGACATCCGACCATCTTACTCCTGTTTGTTAGGACGCCCTTGGATCCATGGGGATAGAGTTGTTACTTCCACTCTGCATCAGATGTTGAAGTATCCAGTGAGGGGAAAGATTGTCACAGTACGTGGTGAGGAGGAGTGTAGGATCAAGTGTTTACCACTGAGCTAAAAGCAATTGCTTGTAGCCAAGGTGCAACTTTATTTCCATATAGTACAAGCATTTTCAATGGCTGCACCTAGATTACTAAGAGCCCATGGGTGAGATGTTAAGCCCTTCAAATCCCTAAGGTTGACGCTGGATATTTTAATCCAACAATCTCCCCCCCAGTGTCAGCCGGGGGGGTTCGAACCCATGACCATGCTATGATACCACTTGTAGGATCAAGCGCTTACCATTGAGCTAAAAGTAATTGCTTGTAGCCAAGGTGAAACTTTATTCCCATATAGTACAAGCATTTTCAATGGCTGCACCTAGATTACTAAGCGCCCATGGGTGGGATGTTAAGCCCTTCGAATCCCTAAGGTTGACACTGTATATTTTAATCCAACAAGGAGTACATGGTAAGCCACCTGAACTCTTTCGGGTATGTCGAAATGGACAGCGAGTTCATCGATACTCCTTATCATAATTTTAAAGAGGTGCCTCAGACCATGGCTGCAACCGAGACTGTTACTAGTGTGTAAAAGATCACCAGACCTCCCTTGAAAATGGCTTCTCTCAAGGACGCCAGAGCAGTAATTGAAGAAGGTGGGTGCACCATTTGGGTCCAACTCCCTGACATTCCATACAAATCTGATAAGTTTGGTTTGGGTTTATTTTTAGGGGATCAAAGGGTTATTTTTCGTGCTCGCGCTGGAGGACCCCCCCCCCCCCCCCCCCTACGCATCAGCAATCATGGGATCATCGCTTTAGAAGACAATGATGGTGACTATGACATGGATAGTTGAATCTTCCCTACTACTAACGATGGACCCAGTAACTGGACAGCTAAAGACTTTGTGTCGATTACTTTTATTCAGGAGTAATTGTCTTTTTATTTTTTTCTGGATATGTAATAAATGAACAATACAAACTCTATGGCCTTGTGTCTTACCCGGAGCACAATGGTTTATTTGTGAGGGTTATCATTTTTCAATGTCATATGTCATTAATAAAGCATTGAACGTTTTTGCATACAAATTTTGCGCTCTTTATTTTTTTATTTTCTACTTTTATTTTGTCAATGCAGCTATGATCTTACACACACTCACGCATCAAACTGCAGATCCATATCCACTCGGGATCCCATTGATAACGGTTCTTCTATTTCCGGTTATGACTTTAAAAATCCGATCAACCAAGCCGAGGACGAAAGTGAGGAGGATTGTGAGGTACCAGGAGAACTTGCCAGACCGTTACAACAGGAAGAAAGGGCTATACAACCTCATGAATAACCAGTTGAGACAGTGAATCTGGGTACAGAAGAGGATAGAAAAGAAGTCAAGATAGGTGCAAATTTGGAACTTAGTGTTAAACAACGATTAATTAAGATGTTGCATGATTATGTAGAGATCTTTGCCTGGTCATACAAAGACATGCCAGGACTTGACACTGATATTGTAGTTCATCGCCTGCTGACAAAAGAGGACTGCCCTCCAGTAAAACAAAAGGTTCTTCATATGCGCCCTGAAATGTCAGAGAAGATCAAAGCAAAAGTTATGAAACAGTTCAACGCTGGGTTCTTAGCCGTCACATCCTATCCTCAATGGGTTGCCAACGTAGTACCGATACCTAAGAAGGAAGGTAAAGTACATATGTGCATGGACTACAGAGACTTGAACAGGGAAAGCCCCAAGGATGACTTCCCACTTCCCCATATTGACATTCTGGTTGACAACACCGCACAACATAAAATTTTCTCCTTCATAGATGGATTCTCTGGTTACAATCAGATCAAGATGGCACCTAAGACATGGAGAAGACAACCTTCGTCACACAATGGGGAACTTTCTGTTACAAAGTGATGCCATTTGGGTTGAAGAATGTGGAGGCAACCTATCAGCGAGCTATGGTAGCTTTGTTCCATGATATGATTCACCATGAGATAGAGGTTTATGTTGACAACATGATAGATAGATCTCAAACGAAAGAGGAGCATCTTGATCATTTGCAAAATTTATTCGATAGGTTGAAGACGTATAAGTTGAGATTAAATACGAGCAAGTGCACCTTTGGGGTAAGGTCTGGTAAACTCCTAAGTTTCATAGTCAATGACAAGGGTATTCAGGTAGACCCTATAAAGGTTAAAGCTATACAAGAGATGTCGGCTCCTCGCATTGAGAAGGAAGTTAGAGGTTTCTTGGGACGCCTAAATTACATTGCCAGGTTCATTTCCCATCTGACTGCTACTTGTGAGCCCATCTTCAAGCTCCTGAAGAAAGATCAAGTGGTAAAGTGGAATGACGAATACCAGACTTCCTTTGATAGAATCAAGGAATACCTTCAAGAGCCTCCAATTCTGATGCCTCTGATTGAAGGAAGACCTTTGATAATGTACTTAATAGTATTGGTTAATTCAATAGGGTGTGTATTGGGGCAGCATGACGAGTCTGGTTGAAAAAAGCATGCAATATACTACCTTAACAAAAAGTTTACCGACTGTGAAACAAGATACTCACTGCTCGAGAAAACTTGTTGCGCTTTGGCATGGGCTGCTCGCCGACTAAGACAGTATATGTTGACTCACACTACCTTTTTTATATCTAAGATGGATCCTATCAAGTATATCTTCGAGAAGCCCGTTCTCTCTGGAAGAATAGCAAGATGGCAAATGGTCCTAAATGAATATGATATTCAATACACAACCCATAAAGCAATCAAGGGAAGTGTTTTAGTTGATCATTTGGCTCATCAGACTGTGGATAGCTACGAATCCATGAACTTTGAATTCTCGGATGAGAATATCATGATAGTGACTGATTGTGAAGAACCTAGACCAGATGAAGGACTTGAAAAAGGGTCCCGATGGACCATGGTTTTTGACGGAGCTTCCAACGCACTTGGAAATGGTATCAGTGTTGTAATCATATCTCCCGAGGGCTGTCATACTCCTTTCACCTCCAGACTATGTTTCAACTATACCAACAATATGGCTGAGTATGAAGCATGCATCATGAGTCTCAAAGCTGCTATTGACCTGAGGATCAAGTTCTTAAGTGTTTTTGGAGATTCAGCCTTGGTAATAAGTCAAATCAAAGGAGAGTGGGACACGAAGCACCCTAATCTCATCCCTTACAAATAACATGTGTTGACATTGCTTTCACACTTTGAAGAAGTCACCTTTGAACATTTTCCACGAGAAGAGAGTCAGTTAGCGGACACGCTAGCTACTATGTCATCCATATTCAAGGTCAGATGGGACAATGAGGCTCCTCAGATCACTATTGAGAGATTGGATGAACCAGCTTACTGCTATGAGATCGATACTGAAGGGGTAACAGACAAACCCTGGTTCCACAAAGTGAAAAGGTATCTCGAAGCTCAAGAATGCCTTGAGGGGGCATCTGTCAATGATAAGAAGTTTTTGAGAAGGTTCTATGCAAAGTTCTTCCTCAGTAATGGAATCCTCTACAAGCGCAACCATGCCTCTACTTTACTTCGGTGTGTAGACAAGAGCAAAGCAGCGAGGATTATGGAAGATTTACATGAAGGTACCTTTGACACCCATTCTAGTGGACACACCATGGCTAAAAAGATCCTATGGGCATGATACTGTTGGTCCACTATGGAAGCAGACTGTTATCAGCATTCACGGACTTGTCACAAATGTCAGATCTATGTTGACAAAGTACATGTGCCTCCAGCTCCATTGAATATCTTGGCTGCTCCTTGGCCCTTTGCAATGTGGGGCATTGACATGATTGGAGAAATCATACCTACCGCTTCAAACGGGCATCGCTTCATCCTAGTCGCCACTGATTACTTCACGAAGTGGGTTGAGGCTGCCTCATTTGCTTCTGTTACCAAGAATGTTATGGCGTGGTTCATCAAGCATAACCTTATTTGTCGGTATGGTATCCTTGAAAGAATCATTACAGCTAATGGTATAAATCTCAACAACATTATGATCACCAAACTCTAAACAATTCAAGATCCAGCATCATAACTCTTCTCCTTACTGGTCGAAGATCAATGGCGTTGTGGAAGCTGCTAATAAGAATATTAAAAAGATCATCTAGAAGATGACGGTGACATATAAAGACTGGCATGAGATGTTACCATTTGCTCTTCATGGTTACCGCACCTCAGCACGAACGTCAACAGGAGCAACACCTTTCTCTCTGGTGTATGGTACGGAGGTTGTCCTACATATTCAAGTCCAGATCCCTTCTTTGAGAATCATGAAGGATGCAGGTTTGAACGAAGATGATTGGATCCAGACCCGACTTAACCAACTAAACCTGATTGACGAGAAAAGGTTAGCTGCTATTTGTCGTGTTCAGGTGTACCAAAAGCGAATGATCAATGCTTTTAACAAGAGGGTCAGATATCAGGTATATCAAGTTGGTGATATGGTAATCAAGCGCATCATTCTGCCGCAAGGTAATCCCGGGGGAAAATTAACTCCCACATACAAAGGGCCATTTGTGATCAAGAACATATTTTCTGGTGGAGCCATGATATTAACCACTATCGGTGGTGACGACCTTCCTCACCCTGTGAATGCGTACATAGTTAAAAGATACTATGCATGAATAAAGACCCGCTAGGTTGACTGGCCTAGGAAAAAATAAGGGCATCCCGGCAAACCAAAAGGGTTCGGGCAAAAATTTGGGATAAATACAAAAAAAAAATACACCTGGCAAGTCGAAAACCTGAAAAGGCGGCTTAGGAAAAAAAGGGTATCCCGATGGACTGAAAACCCGAAAGGGCGGTCCAGGAAAAATTTAGGGATTTTTAAGCGTATAACTATGTCCCATTGGATCACCTTACAACCAGACTTCAGTATCAACTATCAAGCTTAAACGGTACTGTTGTACTTCAAAATTTGCCCTCTCATATTTCTCCAAACATTGCAAGAAAAAATCTCCAAGTGGCTCAAGATTGCTCAAGAGTTGGACAGTCAAGCTATCTCCTAAGGCAGTCAACCCTAAATTAGGGTTTTGTGTTGCATCAAGATCTTTGAGTCCAAATGACCTCAAGTGCTCCCAAATTTCCTAATATGTTCTCAAGGTCATCCATGTCAAATTTAAAGCCTTGCAGAGGAAGTTTGCTCAGTCAATTGCTCAAAGGGTCCAAAAATCGACTGTGTTAAGGCAAAAGTCAACTGTGACCCAAATACGGTCAAACTTCAAGATTTTTTGTCAACATTCTCATTTTGAAGTATATTTCATCATTTGATCAAGTGTTGATCATGATTCATCAAGGATTGCTCAAAATTCATCAAGACTCAAAAGTTGCTAAATTAGGGTTTTGCAGGAAAAGTCAACTCAACTTTGACCAAGCATAACTTTCTCATGCTTTATGAGAAATGATCCATCCAAATCTCATTTTAAATAGGATGAAATTTTCTACAATACATCTTCATACCCCAAGATCAGAAACTGCACTCACAAGAATTTATAAATTTGGACATTATAGGTCATTTTTGAAAGTCAACAAAAACACATTTGTTTCCAAAGCTTATAACTTGAGCATGGAATATCAAAATGAGATGAGACCAAAATGGTTGGTTATAGGACATATCAAGCTTTCTAAAAATTCCAAGAACAGTTCCAAAAGTTCAAAATTGAAGAAGTTATGCATTGTTGAAGTTGGGCATTTTTGCAAAATTACAAAAAGTCAATTATCCCCAAAACTTCAAATTTTGTCAAATGGGCCCATTCTTTTCCACTTGATTTGAACCTGCCACATTGCACACGTGTCCTAGCTTCAACCTTGTGTCCATTTATCAATTTTATTATTTTATTTGATTTTTATTGAATTATTTCATTTTAAATCAATTTAAATCAAATAAAATCCAAAAACTTGATTACATGAGATCTTTTTTCTATTTTCAGGACTTAATCATCACCAATATCATCATCAAACTCGTATCAAGCATTCCATGTGCAAAAAGATTGATTTTTTGACAAATTTGGCAAGTCTTCAATGGTGAATCAAATCCAATCTCATGGCATTGATGTGCAAGGATTCAATCCACAAATGTTGACCTAATACATCCTATCATACATATACAAGCAAAAGCACACGAATTTGGGACCTAGAGGCTGCAAGAACACCAAGAACCAAACTTGCAAAAATTGACAAAAAGTGTGAAACTGAAATCATCCTTGGAGGCCTTTTCAGAAGCGAGACTGAACACCAATCGATTGCTGGGTGTCTACTTAACCTTCTGCAATCCAAAGAAAGCTCTCATACGCATCAAAACTCACTGTAAGCATCACGTTTCATGGCCCTGTATTCAAAATCGTAACTCCATATTTTTGCATCTTTCTGGCAAATCTTTGACATATTTGTGATGCTTATGAGATTTCTGAGCTTTTGATAATATTTGATTTCATTCATGTGAACTGTAACCCCATAACCGTATGGCTAGGGTTTTGTGTTATATTTTAGGGATTTGTATTTCAGGAAAAATTGGATCTTGTGATGGACATGGTTGCACTCAGGAGAGGGAGACGAACCTAACTATGTCCTTGGGGATCGTTTTCATGGCCTAGAATGGATTTTAGGAACGACCTGCGAGTTTAGCTGCATATCTAAATCTGCAGGTAAAGTTACAGGGTTGGAGGAAGAAGACGATGACGCGTTAATCCCCAAGTGGCCAATTCATAATTCGCGCGTTTTTACTTTTTGTTTTGGCATATTAGTCCATTATCCCATATTATTATTATTGTTTGATATATTAACAGATGAAGCGTGATGGCTGAGTGGTAGTGGCGTGTGTCCAATTACCAACATGACCTGGGTTCGAATCCCAGGTCCCCATGTTATTTGTTGTATTTTTCATTCAGGTGATCCAGTGCAACTCCAAGCGCGTAGCCTATAATACTCCCTCACTCAATCACTGGACAGATGGCCCCAGGCCAGATCTGAGGGCCAAGAGATGGATGTCCACCATGTTACCAAGTCAAAGTGCCACACTGGATCTCAAAAGGTCAGCCAGGGCAACGTAAATGGGCCTCTGAATTGCCATTCTAACCCCCTAAACAGGCCCAAACCTCCTAACTCTTTCTATTTTTTTTATTATTTCTTTTAATTATTTATTGTTATCATCTTATTATTAACTAACCAATCAAATAATTTTCTCTATAAAATAAAAACCAAAAAAAATGTTTTTTTACTTAATTTAAATTTCAGTATTTTATTTTTATTCATAAATCAATTAACTAATTTAGTTTTAATTAGGAATAACTTTAATATATTTTTTGCAATAATTAAAATTAACTTAGACAATTAGGTTTTTATTAACATTGATTAAATTTATTTTTATTTCTTTAAATATCCAAAACCCAAAAATATTTTTATTAATTAATTTATTTATTAATTTAATAATTAATCTAGTTTAATTTCTTTCATAAATTCAAAAATAACTAAAAAAATATTTTCTTTAATTAAAGGGTCAAAACCCTAAAAACTTGCGCCCGATTTAATTTCTCGCACGCGATCCATTTTATATCATATTTGTATTTGTTCCCGGAATGTAATAGCTTAATAGGACTTTAAATATTTTTATCGCTTTATTTATTTTCCGCATTTAAAATTCAAAGGGTTGCTTTTGGCGATGTAAATACCCGGCGCCTTGTAATTTAATTTTCGCAATTTATTTTCCGCAAAACATAACTGTTAGATGTTTGATAATAGGAATGCATGACAAGAATGAATGTTTAACCTAAAATCAACATAGATCACCCTTAACATGTGAAAAGACAAAAATAACTAAAAACGACACACTTGCACATGCACACTCTTAGGGTACACCTCACTTAGTTGCCTTCGTACGCGATCATTGAGTATAGGTTGTTTTAGAGGTCGCCCTCCTATCCAAAGATCACAGTCGCCTCGAAATGGTTGCCTCGGATATTGTTGCATCAAAACAAATGACTAAGACATTAAGGTTACCGCTAAGGCGTCCGAACATTGCTTTGGTGACCGCACGTCCCTAAAATCAAATTGACCCTTAAACTCCAACGACGGTGCTACCTACTCATTCATAGTGGGATAGCATTGTCTAAAGGACATTAGCATAGAACGATTCCTTTTTCGAGTAGGTAGATGGTTCTTAAGTACTTGCTCTTTCAAAAAACAAAAACAAAATCTTTTTCACACTTACACCTTTCAAACAAAAATTTCTTCAAACCCACAAACACAAAGAAAAGCAATTTTGAAAACAATATGAGCAAGTACCTAAGAGCCCGTGGATAACCACGGATAGAAAGGATGCTAACACCTTCCCTTTCTATAATCTACCCCCCGAACCCGAGAAATATCTCGAAAAAGGAATTTTTCTGTGCTTTTTTCCTTTCCTTGTTGGATAAAATAAAAGTCGATGGCGACTCTTGCTTACCGCGACATTTTGCGAAAACCAACGCAAAACGCAAACCAGCATTCCAAAAAACAGTCAGTTCTTCCCGCCATATCACAGGTACCAATCAATCCAGTCAACTTCGGATAAGTAGCAGAGTGATGAGACGCTCGAGGACATAAGGGAAATAGTAGAATTGAAACCCAATGGGATTATTACACATAGTTGTTTTCACTTTGTATACTATTTTGTATAGTTTCCATCTTTCATGACAGCATTCTCCTACTAGAATGTCAGTCTCTTTGTACAAAAAACGCCTATTATAGGCAAACTTCAAAATCAATACAAATCATTTCTTTGAAAGTACAAAACTTTTCGTTTTTATTTTTTCTGTTTTGTTTTGCAAAAAACGTCCAGTGGTTATTTTTGACATATGCATTTGAATATGATTACTGTTTGGAAATACTTGCATGAAAAATAGAAAGACTTTTGCTAATGACTTTAAGAGACGGTACCAAGTCTAGAAAGCCATTTGTAGTCCCGTTCTCCAGCAGGTACAAAGGCAGTGACGTCCTACTGCAAAGTCACCGCTACATCCTCAGCATACGTCTTAGTGATGTCTATGTTCCCCACATAGTGAAAACAACCAAAGTTTTGATCTCTTCTTCCCCAAGCAGAAATTACCTCCTCCAGCAAAGTTCCCTCAGAGAACTGAAATCCATGTTCCCCAGCTAAATTTATAATCTCAGACATTTTATAAAGTCTCACCCCCGGTAGAATTTATTTCCCTAGTTGTGGAAGTTCATCCCCCAACAGAGTTTATTTCTCTACATTGGTAAGATTTTCCAATAGAGCATCTTCTCCCCAATGGAGCATTCTCAAGCAGAAGTCAAAGATCTCCGGCAGAGTATCCCCAAACAGAAAGAGGAAATCCCTGGAAAATCATCTTCATTCATCATCCCCAGCGGAAATAAAAGAATCACTTTCCTCATCTACCAAACAACAGTTCGGGAGTTAACTTTCCAGTACTCTCCAGCTAGCAGTCATGGATTTATTTTCCCAGACTAGGAAATGTCGCAATAACATTCCATGTTCATACATCATGGCATGCGCATATATATTGTATACAGCATAATCTCATTTATTTTAAGAACATCATTACCCGGTGCATTTCATACATCATGACATTGCATACGATTAACTCTTTATCTTTTTCAGATAAGACCAATCAACAAATACCATTAACTTCTTATATGGCCTGACAGTCTTCTCAAAGACTACATCTGACGAAGGGACATTTCAGTATTTTACTCAGAAAAATTATTCTCAAGACCTCTACTGGTTCAGTTTAAATCGACCAATGATATATTCTGATTCTTTTCCGATAGATACTTTCTCTGGTTCAGTCAAATTAACCCTAAGATTTCTTTGATTCTATTCCAGTTAAAGATAACTCAAGGCCTTTGCTGGTTCAGTTTAAATCGACCAATGATTTATTCTGATTCATTTCTAGTGGATACTTTCTCTGGTTCAGTCAAATCGACCCTAAGATTTCTCTAATTCTATTCCAGTTAAAGATAACTCAATACCTCTGCTGGTTCAGTTTAAATCGACCAATGATTTATTCTGATTCATTTCCGGTGGGCGGTGGATACTTTCTCTGGTTCAGTCAAATCGACCCTAATATTTTTCTGATTCTTTTTCCAGTTAAAGTTAATTCAAGACCTTTCTCTGGCTCAGTCAAATCGACCCTAAGATTTTTCTAATTCTTTATCCAGTTAAAGATAATTCAAGACCTTTTCTCTGGTTCAGTCAAATCGATCCTAAGATTTTTCTGATTCTTTATCCAGTTAAAGATAATTCAAGACCTTTTCTCTGGTTTAGTTAAATCAACCCTAAATTTTTCTAATTCTTCATTCAGTTAAAGATAATTCAATATCTTTTCTCTGGTTCAGTTAAATCGACACTAAGATTTTCTGATTATTATCCAATTAAGAATACTGAAGTCTGGATACGACCAAATAATAATTCAATGTCTACAATACTACAAAGCATGGAATCAATCAGATAGTAGTTAATTTTATATTCCCCGATAAGTCACTGTGAAGCCTGGAATACGACCAGATAGCAGTCAGTCTTATTGTCCTCAGCAAGTCACTGTGAAGCCTCGATCCCGACCAGATAACAGCTTGCTTTCGTCTCTCCAATCAAGAGATAACTCCCAGTAGAGTAACAGACAACCGAAGCTCCTAGGCTCTATTCCCCCAAAACATTCCCCAGTGGACTCCCCCTCAGACAGCAGGAACAGGAATCCCCACAAAAAGACTTCTTATGAAGTCAACATCTACTTTAGATGGCATCTCTAAGCCCATCTCCGACAGTCTTTCGTCATCTTTTCCAAATGACATCTGTAAGCCCATTCCCGATATTATCCACCAACAGTATCACTTCAGAAGAGTGCAAATTTCTTGGCACTCTAGTGTTCAATTATCTTCCACCTTCAGATCACGAAAGGCAAACCAGCCAATCTATATCCTCGGGTCTAAGAAGATTGAACAGGGGCAGTTGTTGTACCCCAAAATTTACCCTCTCATTTTACTTAAGGCATGCCTATTGAGGTCCCCAACTTGCTCAAGGATGACCAAGAATTGATCAGGCAAATTCTCCTCCTAGGGCAATGAACCTCAAACTAGAGTTTCAATTTTCATCAAGATATGTGAGCTCCAATGATCTCAAATGTTTTCCATGGTCCTAATTTCCCTTCAAGTTTGTCCATGACAAATTTCATGCCTTGCACTATAAGTTTGCTCAGTCAAATGCTCAAATGCCTGAAAATCAATTGTATTAGGTCAAAAGTCAATTGTGGCCTATATACAGTCAAAATTCAAGATTTTTGTTCAACATCAACATTTTGGAATGATATCCATCATTTGATCAAGGGTTGATCATGATTCCTTAAGAAATGCTCCCAATTCATCAAAAGTCAAGAATTGCTAATTAGGGCTTCAATAGGAAAAGTCAACCAAACTTTGACCAGGCATAACTTTCTCATACTTTATCAGAAATTTTTCCACCAAAGCTCATTTTGAAGAGAATCCAATTCCCTAAAACTTCTCTCCAGCGCTAAAGTTCAAGAAATAAACCATTTGAAATATACAAGCTTATACATTATGGGTCCTTTCAAAAAGTCAATAAAATCACCTTTTGGGTCAAAGCTCCTTACATGAACATGGAAGATTCAATTGATATGAAACCAAAAGGGTTGTTTAGTGGACATCCTAATCTCTCTAAAAAGTCCAAGAACAACCTCATAAGGTTAAAATTGAGAGAGATATGCATTGCTAAAATTGACTAATTTTTGGAAAAGTGCATGAAGCAAATATTGAGCTAACTTGGAATTTTCCAAATGGGCCTATCTTTTTATGTTTGAAAATTATTCCTAACATGATCCACGACCTCTAAGCCCAACCATGTATTATTCTATTATTTATGCTATTTATTTTGAAATTTTATTCATTAAAATTCAAAATTAAATAAATAATGGAAATAATATAAAGATTGATTTGAAATCTTTTTCCCATTAAATCATGGATAAATATGCTGATTATATCAAGGAAAATACGTGCAAGCCAAGAGGAGAAAGAATATCCAAAATGGGAAATATTTTCAAGTGATTATTTGAAACAAATCATGTACTCAATTCCATGAATTCTTGCTCTTTTTGTGGACCTAATACGATATACTATATAAGCATAACAATATCAGACCTTAAAGGGAGGCACAACTGCTTTAGAAACAACCCTAGCAAAGTTTCAAAATTATTCAAAGTGGTGCAACTCGAGATCTTTTTCTCCAGCCAGTTTCAATCACTTCCAGTCATCCATTCACGTTCCTGAGACCCCTAGTAAGCCAACCCATCTATCTGTGAAGGCCAGGCGATCCCAGAACTCCCTCTCCAACAACTCACGGTTTTCCAATTTTTCATGTTTCAAACTTTTTATTCATGGCATATAAATGATATCTCTGCATATATTTGTGTTTAATATCATGTTTACAAGTTTTTAGAACCATTACACGCAAGCTTGGACGTGGAAACAAAAAAGTGCCATTATTAGGGCATGAAGGTCCTTCTTCTTTGTATCAGGACTTACAGGCCATTTCAGTCAAAAAGGATGCCACCATCGTGATCGCAGCCCTCGAAATAGGGGGTAGGGTACCCTTGGCATCTTTATCTGGCGTGATTCGTAGGTTTGGATTTTTGAGCAATCGAACGGGATGACCAGAGCCACCGTCTGAGGTGGTTTGACCGGCCGGAGACCCTGCATGGCATATTGGGTCCTTTTGGTTGGTTCATTTAAAATACAGGGACCCCACAATGCATGCGTGTCTTGTTGACTCAGCCATATACCTATTTTTATATTATATGGCTTTTTTATTATTATATACACGAATTAACAAGTGGCTCAGATGGCAAAGCCATAAGCGTGTGAAGGAGGGGACTTGGGTTCGATCCCAGGTCCATCAATTTTGCATTTTCCCAAAGTTTCTTGCAGGTTCCAGTACATAGCATCTCAATATATCCCCCGTGTGTTTCAAGATCTCATCCACTAGATCATCCATCATTCAAATCCAGCGCCCAACAATTAATCCCCATGGTGCACCATCAAGCACATCCCCCACTGGATCTCAGACAATGCGTTGGGCTTGTGTTGATTTGGGCCTGGCTTTTTTCAATTTGCACCCCCCAGACTGCTTTCACTATCAGGCCCATTCTCTCATTTTTTTGTTATTTTTTCAATTTCTTTATTTTATTTTAATTCTTTCAAAAATCTATTTTTTATTTAAATCATAAAATAAATAAAAAATCACAAAGAACAAAATTAGTTTTTTTTATAATTAAAATTAATTTTGTAAATTAATATAATTTAATTACTTTGACTTGTTTTCCTTAAAATAAAATTAATTAGAACCTAGGATTAAATTTCAAATATTTTTCTTTAAAAATACCAAAAATATTAGTTTCATTAGAATTAATTGTAATTAATAATTCTTTCCTTTCCTTTTTTAGTTTAGTTAATTAGGATATTATTATTATAACTTAATATTTTCATAACTAAATAAAAACAACAAAAAAATTTCTTTTAAACATTTTTAGGGTTTAGACGCTCTTTCCATTCTTCACGCGCTTATTATTCTTTTCAAATTGATTGTATCTGTACACAGTTTGTAATAGTTTAACTTAGAGTTTATTTACTGCTTTTCATTTCCTCACTCCCAAGTTTGGATATTTATCCCCCTCCCTGAGGTTCTGTAATAGCTAGGTTTAATTTCTGCCTTTTAAATTTTCGCACTATTATTAACTATTTAGATTAATAGGATTGCATAGAAAGACTGAAATTATAACGATTAGATAACCCTAAAGCGCAAGATAAATGAACTGAATCAACACACTTGCACATGCTCACCCCTAGGGTATCTCCCACTTCGGTTGCCTTCTAAAACAGTCACAATTCTCGAAACGTGAGGATTTTTAGTGGTTGTCCTTTAGTTCAAGAGATCACAAGTCCCTCGATGACCCTTTCGACTGTTGCTTCTGTTAAAAAGTGATCTTAGAACTTTAGGACAATTACTAAGAGTTCTTGCCCAGTTGCCTTAGTGACCGTAAACGTCCCTTTGATAGTCTTTCAACATCCAACGATAGGGATACCTACTCACTAATAGTAGGATAGCACTATCTAAAGTAAAAGAGGAAAAGAATATCTTTTTTCGAGTAGGTAGACAGCTGTTAGGTACTTGCTCAAAAAACCATTTTTCCACCTTACACTTTCAAAACCATTTTTTAACAAACACTTTATCAACACTCTTGAGGAATAATACAAGAGCTATCATAAAGCAAAAAAACTTTTCAAAACACACAAACACGAAAGCAATTTTCAAAATGAGCAAGTACCTAAGAGCCCGTGGAAAATCACGGATGGAAAGGGTGCTAACACCTCCCATTTCCATAATCTACCCCCTTACTCAGAAACTCTCGAAAAAGGTCTTTTTCTGCTCTTTTCACCCTTTCCTTTGTTGGATAAAAGAAAATTCGGTGGCAACTCTTGCTTACCGCAACATTTGCGAATACAAAACGCAAAACCAGTATAATAGTCGGTTCTACCACCATATCACAACGATCTACAATTTTCACGATCTATTGCTACTTACCTAAAATTCCCCCGGATCCGGGTATATGATCTTTATAATAAATACCCAAACAACCCTTAAAAATAAATCAGGAAAATCAAACAAGGAAATCAAATTAAAGGTGATCTAGCTCTTAAGGTAACCCCACTTTTAGTTTTCCCCAGTGAAGTCGTCAGTTCTGTAATACGGTGGGAGAAACGACTTTTGGTTTTGCATTTTATTGCAAATGTTGCGGATATCAAGAGTCGCCACCGACTTTTATTTTACCTAATAAAAGAAAAGGGTGAAAAGAATAGGAAAGACCCTTGAGAATTTTTCTGAGTAAGGGGGGTAGGTTATGAAAAGGGAAGGTGTTAGCACCCTTTTCATCCGTAGTTATCTATGGGCTCTTAATCGCTTAGCTCACTTTGTTTGAAAATGCTTTGTGTGTAATGTTTGAAAATATTTTGAAAATGCCTAACTTCGGAAAACTTTGTAATGATTCTCGTATCAATTGAGAACGCATACAAAGTGTTTGTTTTGAAAATATTTCAAAGAAAACTATTTGTAAAAAAATGTTTTATTTTTGTGAGCAAGCGATTACGAGCTATTTACCTACTCAAAGATCTTTCATGTTATTTTCCTCCTCCTTTAGATAGTGTTATCCTACCATTAGTTAGTAGGAAGCCCTATCGTTGGATGTTTGAGGGACAGGCACGGGTCATCATACAGTTATATAGGAACCTTGTGAGACGTTTTAGAAATTTATCATAAGGGACTAAGATCATTTACCGAGGCAGCATCAAAGGGTCATCGAGGGACTACGATCTTTTAACCGAGGGTCTTTGCTAAAGCGTCCCACGTTCGAGTGACATGACTGTTTTTTATCGGGGCAGCAAGGGAGGTTATCCTAGAGGTGCGGGTGTGCAAAGTGCGTTCTATTCGGATATATTATCTTTATTAATGTCATCTAACGGTTGATTATAGATCTTATCATACACACCTAATTACTATACAGTTATATATACATACATACATATATAGGTGTGGAAAGTAAAAGTGCGGGAAAGAATAAATCCTAAGCTATTACATCCCACGAGCAGTTACAATATATAGAAAAAGAAACGCGAGAAGATAAACTAACTATTACAAAATCGTTCGTGCGACCTATACATTTGTTTTCTAGAATTTAAATAACAAAGAAAAATATTGGAAAAATGTTTTAATAAACCTACGATTCTAAGTTAGAAATAGATCTTGATCTTTGTTTGAAAAAATATTTTTATAGTGTGAAATAATAATTAACCCTAATTCTAATTAGTTTACAAATTAATTATGAAATAAAATCAAAATGTGATTAGATTAAATCAATTTTTATTTATCAAAAATTAAATTAATTAATTAAAACCTAAATCCAATTTTTAGTGATTTTTGTGATTTTTACTTATTAAATAGAATTGATTAAAAAAAGAAATTAATTAATTAAAACAAAAAAATAGAAAAAAAAAGTGTTAAAGAGGAAAATAGGTCAAAAATAAGTTAAAGGCGCTGGGTATTGAACCCGCGCCTCTGCCTTTACCAGCCTTCTCTCCTTGCCATTTGAGTTGCACGTGTTTCTTGTTAGTAAACGAAAATCAATTAATATAAAATAAAACAAAAATAAAAAATCTATTTCAAATAACATAGTCAGCATAGGTGGGGCCCTAGTATTTTGAATGGAGCCAATGGGAGCTCACCACGCCTAGGTCACCATGGTTAATCCGCCAAGCAGCGCTGAAGTCAACACTCCGGTAATCTTATCCTATGGAAAAAAATGGCAAAACCTGCAAAACGCATCAATTAATGGAAACAAACCACTCAGATCACATAAACGGACCCTTGCAAATCTGATGGTATGGTTAGTTTAGCCTGTATAATTTTGTGTCCTGAGATTCGAAGCTCACCAGTTCTTGAGCCCTAACAATGGCAGAACTTGATACCTGCTTCAAAACTTGCATCTAATACGTCAAAAATATCTTAAAGATGTGTATTAGTGATTATAGGTAGTTAAAAACAATTTATAGCGTATGGATTTAAGAATTTGAAAATTAAAACATTAACCAACCGGTGTTCTTGAGTTGTGGTGTTCTGGGATGTTGTAAGCTTGAGTAGTAATTGGGAATGACTCCTGGAGGTCTCAAGAGTATGTTGAAATCCTTAGTTTCAATTGAAAGAGGCTAGGAATTGCTACACGGATTTGTAAGTTTCTTTTGAATTTTTGTGAACAAGAACCCTAGCTTTGGAGGCAGCTGCCTATTCTTTTTGTTGGTCTGATGATTGTGCATATATATGAGATCAAATTAGGGTAAAAAATATGGTACCATATTGTTGTACCCCAAAATTTGCCCTCCCATATTCATCAAGAATTGTCAAAGTCCAGGTCACAAAATGCCCCAAGGGTTGTGCAGCTCAACTGTCTCCTAGACAGTCAAAACTAGGGTTTGAGTTCTGGTCAAGCAAATGAACTTTCCAAAGGCCCAATCAAGTCTCATGTGCCTACAAAGATGGTCAAATATCCTCATGTCAAGTTTCAAGGCATTCAGCTCAAAATTGCACAGTCAAAACCCTAGATTGCACTACAGTCAACTGTAGGGGCAAAATGGTCATTTGACAGTCAAAAGTTCAAATTTTTGGTCAACATATCATTTTGAAGCCACAAACATCATTTGATCAATGCTTGATCATGATTCTCAAAATTTGGCTCAGAAATCATCAAAGATGCAAAAGTTACTATATTTGGACAGCTGAAAAAGTCAACTGAAATTGACCAGGGCATAACTTTCACATGGATTATCAGAAAAATTCCATCCAAAGCTCATTTTGAAGAGAAAGACATTTCCTACAATTCATCTTCATGTTCCAAGTCCAAGAAATGCTCTCACAAAAAGTTATCAATTTCAACATTATAGGTCATTTTCAAAAGTCAACAAAAAGTGACTTTAAGTCAAAGGCCATAACTTGAGATTGGTAAATCAAAATGACATGGGACCAAAGGCATTGGTTAAAGGACTCAAAGACCTTTCCAAAATGTCCAAGAACATGTGAAAAGCTTAAAAATTGACCAAGTTATGCCTTGTGGAAGTTGGGAAATTTTTGGAAATTTTTGAAAGTCAACATTGATGCAAAAGGCCTAAAAATGCAAATGGGCCCAATTTTCTTCCAAATTTCTTCATGCCAAGCCTATGCACGACCACTAGGCCCAAAGGGAAGTACTCTCATATTTTTTAATTATTTATTTGAATTAATATTAATTTATATTCATTTAAATGATTTTAATGTATGAAAAATATCAAACCTAATCTAAAAAATCTTTTTATACACATTATAGGCTCAATATTTCGTGTGAAGGCAAATGAGGAAAGATTTGGGGTGATTGGATGCAAATTGGTACAAAAGCCATAGAAAAAGATTCAAAAAGATTTTTAAACAAATCAAATATCTTAATCCATAATTGCAAGGGATTTGTACTAAGTTTGTTGACCTAATAGCCTCTATAGATACTCAGAATGAGAACCCTAAGCATACTAGAAAAAAAGCTGCGCAGCAAACCATACACAAAACTTGAAAAATAATCCAAAAACTTCAAAACTGAAATCAACCTTGGAGGACGTTTCAAGCCATAACACTGTGTCCATCTTATTCCTGAGGCTTCAAGGATCACATACCAGTCAAAACCATTCATCCTAGCATCAAGAATTGGTAAAACGGGCATACCCTGTACCGAAAATAATTGACACTCTTGCATATTGATTCATACGTTTTCTACAATTTTTGAGATTTGATTTGTGTTCCTGACATGATTCTTGTGCTAACTGTATAACTCAATTGTGTTTTCATCGCCTCTAGACGAAATCGCCATTAAAGCTTTCTAGGTTTTCAGGCCTGTGAAATTAGGGATTCCTTTATCTGGTAAAATTGAAACACCATAATGCCAGGATCATAATCAGGAGGTTTGGACGAAACGGTTCCAATGGTCGCGCCAAATTTCTGAACCAAAGCGTGCTAATCGCTATTTTTAAAATAAGCGTATATTGAGGGGGTTCAAAACCCCCGTTAAATATTTGTTGTTTTTCAGGGAAACGAAGGCAACGAAGAAGAAGCTGAGTTGGCAAGGCGTGAATGGTCCTTTTAAATTTCGCGCTAAAAACCTCCACTAACACCATATTTTCTTTATTATATTTATTTGATATCATATATTAAATTGACAGGGCTTGGTTCAGTGGTTAAGTGGTTAACTGGCAACGTCAAAGACCTGGGTTCAAATCCCAGGTCTGTATACTTGCTATATTATTTTGCAAACCAAATTCCCATGCAGGCATCATCATGAGGCATACCATAGACCTCAAAGCGTGACCATCCATGCGTCCAGAGGGCAGCAAATCAATGGCCAAGATTCAATGCGTATCATACAGCAAGTCAAGGCACTAGCATACGATCCAAAAAGTCAAGGAATTCAACACAAATGGGCTTGAATTACCAGGCCTGAACCTCCACTTGGGGACTACCCCCCCCCTGGTTTGACTTTCTTTTTTATATTTCATTCTTTTTTTAATTGTTATATTATTTTCTTATTTTATTGGTTTTAATTAACTAATTATTTTTATCAAAATACAAAAAACATACAAAAATCAGAAAATATCAAAAAAATATAATATTTATTTTATTAGGATTATTTTCAAATAAACATGTATATAATTTAGTAAATTAGGTCCTAATTTAATTCTTTTTTAACAAAAAATGCAAAAAATACATAGAGTTAGGCTAATAAACATCTTTATTTCTTTTTAGTTTTTCTTCCACAGCAATAATTATTTATCTATTATTTTATTTTTATAATTAAATTGTACATAATAAATTTTAGGTTTAATTTAGATCATATTTTAATTCTTTTCATAATAAATAAAAAATATTAGAATGAGGGTTTCCCTTTTAATTTACTTTCAATTAATTCCTTTTTTTTTCATTAAATCTAAAAAACACAAAAAATATCATTCTCATTTAATTTTAATTTTTAAATCCTTATTAATTTTAATTATTTGCAAAAAGGGTCCAACGCCCGTCATTAATCATTTAACTGCGCATTTATTTTATTATCGCTTATTATAATTTTGTAAATGTCCCTAAGCCATGTAATTTACTTTTCGCACTTTATTTCTTCGCATTATTTATTTTCCGCTAAATCGGGTCCGGTTTAATTTTGGCGATGTGGACCCGCGCCTTTGTAATAGTCTTAGATTTATTTCCTCGCAAATTTTATATCTCTTAATATGCATGCAAGAATGAATGGACTTAAAATAAAATCAAGCGTAGATCACAATGACATGACAAAAGACAAATAAATAACTGAAACATGACACACAATTTGCACACACCACCCCTAGGGTACGCCTCACTGTTGCCTTTCGAAAGGTGGTCGTCGAGTAGAAAACGTCTTAGTAAGTCCTCATGATCCGGGAACCTGGCATGAGGGTAGCTTCTAAGGTGTCTTCCCATTGCTCTGGTGATCACCATGTCCCGAACCTCGAATTGACCCGAACACCTCCAACGGTGGTGCTACCTACCTCTCAATGGTGGGATGGCACTACTTTTAAGGACATCTACACAGACGAATTCCTTAGGGTAGGTAGGTTCTCAAGGATACTTGCTCTAATCTCAAACAAACTTAAAAGACTTTTCACACTGACACTTTTCAAAAGCTTTCAAAGCAAACTTTTCAAACACTCTGACGTATGAGTCGAACTGAAATTTTTCAAAGAAACTTTTTTTAAACCCACAATTGAAAAGCAAACAAACCTTCTTGAAAACACAAGTGAGCAAGTATCTAAGAGCCCATGGATAACCATGGATAGAAAGGGTGCTAACACCTTCCCTTTCTATAACCTACCTCCCGAACCGAGAGCAATCTCTTTAAGGAATTTTTCTGTGCTTTTGTCCTTTCCTATTGGAGAAAATAAAAGACGGTGGCGACTCTTGCTTCCGCGACATTTCGCGAACCAGCGTTAAACAGTCAGTTCCAGATCCACCGATCACAGAACTGGCGACTCTGCTGGGGATAAAAACTTAAAGTGAGGTTTACCTTAGGGCTAGCTTATAACTATGTTTTCAATTGTATTGCTTTGTGTGCTTTAAATTGTGGGTTGCTTGGGAGTTCTATAGGTCCTACACCCGGATCTGGGGGATACCTTTCTTAGAAAGTAGCAACAAGGCTGTGAGGGAACTGTGCGGGGTATACCGACACGGTTGAAACAGTCTGCTACGTTGATGTGGCACTTTGGTGTGTACCGGTAACCCTTGAGTTCAGTCAAGGAGAGTACGGGGCCTCCGCGTGGTGTCATGAAGCATCAACTGACCTTAGGAACCTTAATTGAACTATCTTGGCCTCTTTAGGGTAGTGAGATCACTGACTTTGGTGCAGTCCGAGGTTGGTGGATACTCGATACTACGCTCAATTGAGGGTTGCTTTCCTGGAATATTTCGGTCGCCAGTTCAGTGGCTAAATCGAAACGATGAACAATGAAAGCAATCCCGTGATATTGGGAACCTTAGAACCCGGTTACTTTGATTAGGACAGGTTGAACCCACCAACTCAAGAGGGTACTACCCAGACCCCATGCTGGCCTTAAACCTTAAGGGCTTGTCTTGTGTGCCTTGTTTGCCCTACATGTTTGTCTTTGTAAATATCTGTGGTGTGTTTAATCATAGCATCATGACATCATCCAGCATCATATGCATTGACTAACCATTTCAGGGGTTCGAATTTTCATCTTTGTTCTTGTTTTGTAGGACATGGAAACTGCTCGTAGGAAGACAATTCAGGTCAATCTTGTAAGGATACCTCCTCAGCTTAAGGAGCTTATATCCAGGATCCCCGAGAACTCTTCATTCAGTGACAGGCATGGAAGCCTCATCAGCTTGGTCAACACCAACATTGAGGAAGATATGATAAAGGTCTTGTTTCAGTTCTTTGACCCTCTGCATCACTGCTTTACCTTCTTGGACTATCAGTTGGTACCTACATTGGAGGAGTTCTCCCGGCTCCTGAAGATCCCTATCCTTGATCAGCTACCTTTCAACGGTACAGAAAAGGAACCTAAGCTTGAAGAGATTGCTAAAGCCTTGCACCTACAGTCATCTGACCTCAAGGGACATTGGGAAGTTAGAAGTGGCGTCAAAGGGTTCTTAGCCAGGTTTCTGTTTGAGAAAGCCCTTGAATGTTGGAACTCCCTTGACTTGCAAGCTTTTGAAGAAGTGGTAGCCCTCCTTGTTTATGGTTTGGTACTGTTCCCTAATCCAGATCAGCTCATTGATATCAGTGCCGTTCAGATCTTTATGTCCAGAAATCCCATACCTACATTGCTGGGGGACATCCTTCACTCATGTTACACTCGAACCATGAGAAAAAGAGGTGTCCTTATGTGTTGCACTCCTCTCCTGGGAAGGTGGTTTATTTCGCACCTTCCCCAATCAGTCCTGAAGAATGAGCGGGGTTTGAGATGGTCACAACGGTTGATGACTCTTACACATGCAGATATACATTGGTGCCCTAGATCCAGAGGAGATGTCACTATCATTGATCGTTGTGGGGAGTACCCTAATGTTCCTTTACTTGGAATCAGAGGAGGTATTACTTATAGCCCATGCCTGGCTTGGAGACAGTTTGGTTATGCTCGGAGGGATGGTCCTCATGACATGCTAATTCCCGACATAGTTTTTGACTTCGACAGTGATACTCAAGGACTTCGTCAGAGATTTATCAGAGCCTGGAGGATGCCTAGCAGGATAGACAGCAAGACACTGGGGCACAAGAACTCCATCCCTTTGGAGCCTTATCTTAAGTGGGTACGGGCCCGTTCTCAGAAGCTAGTCATGCCTTATCCTCACATGCTTCCAGTAATCAAAGAACCTGTCTTGGAAGGGGAAGTGTCTCATGTTATTCAGCACCCTGATATGCCCACATCCTGGGAAGAGATGCAGAAGAGCTGGATTCAGCTTAAGGAGGAAAGGAATTCTTTGGAGACTAGTCTGCACGCCAGTGAAAAGAAGGTCTTGGAGCTCACCCGTCTGCTGCACGAGGAGAGGAACCTCAACACCTACATAGCTCCGAAGAGGATGCGCAGTGTATTCTGGGATTGACTTGACTTTTGTATTTCTTTTTGCCCATGAGGCCTTGATGTATTAAACAGTGATTTCATTAATGATAACGTGTGTTCTTTTCTTGTCTACAACAAATTTGAACTTTCGAACCCTTGAATGCATTG
Organism: Vicia faba; assembly: GCA_948472305.1. NCBI lineage: Eukaryota > Viridiplantae > Streptophyta > Magnoliopsida > Fabales > Fabaceae > Vicia > Vicia faba. Next base: position 434,141 of record CATIWC010001761.1, read on the forward strand.
CATACGCATTTCATACATCATGTGCATAGCAGGTTTTTCCCCTTTTCAGGTTGCTTACAGTTCTTCGCTGTTTATTTCAGCATCATGAATTCCGGATCTGAATCAACTGAGGCTTCAATCAAGGCTCTCCAGGCGCAGAATGCGCAGTTTCAAGAATTAATCCTGGGTCTAGCTAAAGGCCAAGATGAACTGAAGACCATGCTCCTGAAAAAGGAGAAGAAGAAGAAAAGAAGAACTGTTCTATTCAACACGGGCCGAAGGTTGGGTAATACTCTACACAATGAAGAGGTTGCTTCTTCTGTTGGCAAGAGTCCTTCTCAGGCAGAAGCAAGGGTTCCTAGTCCGGTGGTCTCCGACAACGAGACGGATTATGATGAAGAGCAGTACCCTCCTGAAGACAACAAGTACAAACAACTGGAGGACAGGTTGAAGGCTATGGAGGTGCAACAGACACCTGGGCTGGACTTCGGAGATCTGGGTTTGTCGACTGGTGTAATTATCCCGCACAAGTTCAAAGCTCCAACTTTTTCTAAGTATGACGGGGCATCCTGTCCCAAGCTGCATTTGAGGTCCTACGTTCGAAAGATTCAGCCGTACTCTGCGGACAAGAATCTATGGATCCACTTCTTCCAGGAGAGTCTTTCAGGGACTCATCTCGAATGGTTCTATCAGCTAGATGGGACCAAAGTTCGTAACTGGGAGGAGCTGGCTACTGCTTTCTACAAGCAGTATCAGTATAATGCCGACCTTGCCCCCACGCGTACCCAGCTCCAGGGTATGTCGTTGGGCGTAAGCGAAGGTTTTAAAGAGTACGCGCAGAGATGGAGAGATCTGGCTGGCAGGGTGCAGCCACCTTTGACTGATCGAGAATTAGTGGATATGTTCTTGGGGACCCTATCTGGGCCGTTCTTTAATCATCTCATTGGGAATTCTTCTGCTGGTTTCACTGATTTGATCTTAACCGGAGAGAGAATTGAAGCTGGGATGAAATCTGGGAAGATTGCAAAGGTTGCATCATCATCTGGGTCAGACAAGAAACCATTCAAAAAGGAGTCTAGTGCCGTGTATGGCTCCAGGAAATCAGAAAGACCTGATCGCCGCCAATCTGTCAGTGCGGTCATGATTGCTACGCCTGCTGCCGCTCCCCGGCCAAATAATCCTCAAAGGGCTGATAGACCTCGGAGAGAGTTCACCCGGTTAAGCATGACCCTATCGCAAATCCTGCCACAGCTGCTCGCAACCAATTTGGTATCTGTCAAGGAGGCACCAAAGTTCCCTAACACTACCTCGCCTAAGTACAACCCGAATGCCCGTTGTGCTTACCATTCAGATAGTCCGGGGCATGCCACCGATGACTGTTGGGCACTAAGGAACAAGCTGCAGGACCTCATTGATGCTAAGGAGGTACAGTTTGAAGCATCTGACAAGCCTAATGTGGTGACAGCTCCCCTGCCTGCTCATGGAGTTAATGCTATCGGGGACGAAGAGGAAGTTGATGAAGCTGAGTTCGATAGCTGGATTTACCCAGCAACTGATGGTGGACCCAACAATTGGAGTGCAAAGGACAACCTCCATGTTTCTTTGGTTACTAAGTAATAAATTTCTTTGTTTCATTTTGTAATAAACTATAATAAACTCTTAGGCCCGGTGTCTTACCCGAGGCACCGTGGTTCTATTTGTGAGGGCATATGAACTGTCATTTTATACATCATAAATGAAAATCTTGGACTTTTTCGCATTGCAAATATTGTGTTCCTTTTCTATTTTTTCATTTCCTTTACATAATTTTCAAAAACAGCTGTATTTACACACACACTCACTCATACAGGTTCCAATCCACTCTGGATCTTACTGATAACAGCTCTGCTAATGCCAATTATGACTTCGAAAGTCCGATCAACTTAGCCGAAGACGAAGGTGAAGATGATTGCGAAGTGCCTGGCGAGCTTGCAAGACTGTTGCTTCAGGAAGAGCGGGCAATTCAACCCCATGAAGAGCCAGTGGAAACCATAAACTTGGGTACTGAGGCAGACAGAAAAGAGGTAAAGATTGGTGCTAACCTAGAGCTCAGCGTGAAGCAACGGTTAACCAAGATGCTGCATGACTATATGGAGATCTTTGCCTGGTCCTACGAAGACATGCCAGGGTTGGATACCGATATTGTTGTCCATCATTTGCCAACTAGGGAAGACTGCCCTCCAGTTAAACAAAAGGTCCGTCGGATGCGTCCAGAGATGTCCGAGAAGATTAAGGCCGAGGTCATGAAACAGTTCGATGCCGGGTTCCTTGCAGTGACTTCTTATCCTCAGTGGGTTGCTAATGTGGTGCCAGTACCTAAAAAGGATGGCAAGGTCAGAATGTGTGTCGATTACAGGGATCTAAACAGGGCCAGCCCCAAGGATGACTTCCCCTTACCTCACATTGATGTCCTTGTGGATAATACAGCTCAACACAAGGTATTCTCTTTCATGGATGGTTTTTCAGGCTACAATCAGATCAAGATGGCACCTGAAGACATGGAGAAGACTACATTTGTTACTCAGTGGGGCACCTTCTGTTACAAGGTCATGCCGTTCGGGTTGAAGAATGCTGGGGCAACCTACCAACGTGCCATGGTTGCCTTATTTCACGATATGATCCATCACGAGATAGAAGTGTGTGTGGACGACATGATCGCTAGGTCCCAGACTGAGGAAGAGCACCTAGATCATCTACAGAAGTTGTTTGACCGGTTGAAACTATACAAGCTAAGATTGAACCCGAACAAGTGCACCTTCGGGGTAAGATCTGGGAAGTTGCTAGGCTTCGTGGTCAGTGATAAAGGTATTCAAGTGGACCCTGCTAAGGTCAAGGCTATTCAAGAGATGCCAGTTCCTAAGACAGAGAAGGAAGTCAGAGGCTTTTTAGGACGCCTGAATTACATCGCCCGATTCATATCTCATTTGACTGCTACCTGTGAGCCAATCTTCAAACTACTGAAGAAAGATCAGGTAGTACGTTGGAACGATGAATGTCAGGCTGCTTTCGACAAAATCAAAGAGTATCTCCAAGAACCACCCATCCTCATGCCACCGGTTGAAGGGAGACCTCTGATCCTATATCTGACAGTGCTAGACAACTCAATGGGGTGTGTGCTGGGGCAGCATGACGAGTCTGGCCGAAAAGAGCATGCCATTTATTACCTTAGCAAAAAGTTTACCGACTGTGAGACCCGATACTCACTGCTTGAGAAAACTTGCTGCGCTTTGGTATGGGCTGCTCGCCGGCTGAGACAGTATATGCTGACTCACACTACCTTGTTGATCTCAAAAATGGATCCTATAAAGTACATATTCGAAAAGCCTGCTCTGTCTGGGAGAATTGCAAGATGGCAGATGATCTTAACGGAATACGACATTCAGTATACAACCCAGAAAGCCATCAAGGGGAGTGTATTGGCAGACCACTTAGCTCATCAAGATGTAGATGACTACCAATCAATGAACTTCGAGTTTCCGGATGAAAGCATCATGATTGTAACTGATTGTGAAGTACCTGGGCCGGATGAAGGACCTGAACCAGGATCCCGATGGTCTATGCACTTTGACGGGGCTTCCAATGCTTTGGGAAATGGTATCGGCGCCATTATCATATCTCCACAAGGTACTCACACTCCACTCACTGCCCGGCTGTGTTTCAACTGTACCAACAACATGGCGGAGTATGAGGCGTGTATCATGGGTCTTCAAGCTGCGATCGACTTACGGATCAAGTTCCTCAGTGTCTTCGGAGATTCCGCTCTAGTGATCAATCAGATCAACGGAGAGTGGGATACGAAACATCCAAACTTGATTCCTTACAGAGAATGTGTGTTGACCCTGATTCCCCACTTTACAGAGATAACCTTTGAGCACTTTCCAAGAGAAGAGAATCAGTTAGCGGACGCGTTAGCTACTATGTCTTCAATGTTCAAGGTTAAATGGGATAACGAAGCTCCCCAGATCACCATCGAGAAACTGGACGAACCGGCATACTGTTGTGATCTCGAAACTGAATTGGTAACTGAGAAGCCTTGGTACCACGAAGTGAAGAGATATCTGGAAGCTCAGGAATACCCTGAAGGTGCATCTGTCAACGATAAGAAATTCCTGAGGAGGTTCGCAGCAAAGTTCTTCCTAAGCAACGGCATCTTATACAAGAGAAACCATGATTCAACCTTACTGCGTTGTGTGGACAAAACTGAAGCAGAACAAATCATGGAAGAGCTACATGAAGGGACCTTTGGTACGCATTCCAGTGGGCACACCATGGCTAAAAAGATCCTACGGGCAGGATATTACTGGTCCACAATGGAAGCTGACTGCTACCAACACTCCAGGACATGCCACAAGTGCCGGATCTACGCAGATAAGGTGCATGTTCCTCCGGTTCCCCTGAATGTTCTGACTGCGCCTTGGCCGTTTGCAATGTGGGGTATAGATATGATTGGCGAGATCAGACCTACAGCATCCAATGGACATCGCTTCATCTTGGTGGCGATTGATTATTTTACGAAGTGGGTTGAAGCAGCGTCCTATGCTACGGTAACCAAGACTGTTGTGGCACGGTTTATTCGGCATAATCTGATTTGTCGATACGGCGTCCCTGAACGGATTATTACAGACAACGGTACCAATCTGAACAATAAAATGATTGCTGAGCTCTGCGAACAGTTCAAAATACAACACCACAATTCTTCTCCTTACAGACCAAAGATGAATGGGGCTGTAGAAGCAGCTAACAAGAACATCAAGAAGATCGTGCAAAAAATGACAGTAACTTACAAAGATTGGCACGAGATGTTACCGTTCGCTCTGCATGGGTACCGTACCTCAGCAAGGACGTCAACCGGGGCAACTCCTTTCTCTCTGGTTTATGGCATGGAGGCCGTCTTGCCGATTGAAGTGCAAATTCCCTCTCTCCGGATAATGAAGGATGCAAATCTGAACGAAGATGATTGGATTCAGACACGACTTGACCAACTTAACCTCATTGACGAAAAGAGACTTGCTGCTATCTGTCATGGTCAGACGTATCAGAAACGAATGATCAGGGCATTTAACAAAAAGGTCAGGCCACAGGAATATCAAGTCGGGGATCTGGTTATCAAGAGAATCATCCTTCCTCAGAGTGATCCAAGGGGCAAATGGACCCCTACGTACGAAGGGCCATTTGTGGTTAAGCATGTGTTCTCAGGAGGGGCAATGATCTTAACCAACATGGATGGTGACGACCTTCCTCACCCCGCCAATGCAGACATAGTTAAAAAATACTACGCATGAAAAAAAGACCCGCTAGGCTGACATGCCTAGGCAAAAGTTAGGGCTTCCCGTCGAACCAAAAGGGTTCGGGCAAAATGTAGGGATGAAAATGAAAAAAATCTGTACACCCGGCAAGTCGAAAACCTGAAAAGGCGGCTTGGGCAAAAATGGGTATCCCGGTGGACTGAAAACCCGAAAGGGAGGTCCAGGCAAAAGTTAGGGATAAAGCGTAAAACTATGTCTCATTGGATCACTTTGCATCCAGAATCCGGTATCTGCATCAAGGTCAAAACGGCATCAATCAGTCAGCTTCACCTTCAACCAAGGTCATCAAGTGATGAGACGCTCGGAGTTATAAAGGCAATAGCAGAGTTGAAACCCAGTGAATCATTCATCTTTCGCACAGCTGTTTTATTTTTCTTTTGTACAAAACTTGTATAAACTCTTTTGATCGGCGACGTACCCCTTACTAGGACGTCAGCCTCTTGTACACAAAACGCCTATTTTCAGGCCATTCAAAAATCAATAAAAATGTATTTTCAGTTAAACGTGCCAAGTATTTTTCCTTTCTCTGTTTTGTTTTTGCGAAGAACGTCCAAGGTTCAATTTGTGATGTATGCATTGACAATAATTTGCTAACTCATAAATATTTGCATACGAAACAAAGGAATTCATTGCAGGTGACACTGGAAATAGGGGCAATAAAGAGTTGTCCGAGCAGCTAATTGTTCTATCCCCCAAGGTACTAAGGTAGGTTCAGCTAAAGAACACGGCCAAGTGTATCTTGATCCCCCAGAGAGTGGTTCAACAAGTCAATACACTCTTCCCCAAGCAAATCATCAAATCTCAAGAAAATTGAGTATCCTCCAGTAGATCTCAATACTCCTCCAGCAGCAGCATCCATATATTCTTAACAAGCATCCCCGGCAGTCTTGACCTAAAGATTGTTCCCCGGCGGCATATCAACGTTCAAAGGAATCACTTCCCCAGCATATCAAAACCCCCCAGAAGAGTCCAATCCAGTTTCCCCAGGAAAGTTGGAATTCATATCTCCCCAAGCAGCAAGCTTATCCCCAGTAGATTCTGGAAGCTTATCCCTCGCAGAGCACGAACGCGTCATCCCGGCTTGATTTAAAGAGTTATTTCCGTAACAGGATATAACTGGGTTATCCTCAGCCAAAAGCCATGGAAAGAGCGTCCTCGGCAAAATATCTTCCTACCCCCAGCGAAGTCTATCAACACTTCCAGCATAACAAGGATATCCCCAGCATGACTCATCAACGGTATCCCCAGCGGAGTTACCTTCATCAACTCAGCAAAGCAACACTATCCCCACAGAGTAGCACTCCCCAGCATGATCGTTAGAGTATCTTTTCTCTCGCAGAATTATTTCATTTGCCAAGTCTATTCCCCAATGGAGTTATCTTCTCCTACCGGTATTCTTGCAACAAATCATCCACAGCGGAAGCAGAATCTCTTCCTCAACATCAGCCCAGGATATGACTTCCCGGCACCCGTCAAGGATTTATCTTCCTAGACAAAAACATACACGAATCATCACATACATCATTGTAGCATGCATAACGTATTGCATCATACAAGTCTCATTTATATTGATAACATCATTGCTTGATCCATATCATGCATTGCATATAACTGACCTCTACCTTTCAGGAAGGGTGCAGTTGAAATTCCCAAACATATTTCAAGGATGTCTCTAGTCCAGTCAAATCGACTCCAAACAGATTTTTCTGATAAAGACTCAGTAGAAGTTATGGTCCCCTCTCCAACGGCGTGTGAGGTGGTAATTCCTTCTTCAGATGTTCCCCTCTCCGGCATGAGCGTGAGGTGATATTCTCTTATGGTCCCCTCTCCAACGGCGTGTGAGGTGGTAATTCCTTCTTCAGATGTTCCCCTCTCCGGCATGAGCGTGAGGTGATATTCTCTTATGGTCCCCTCTCCGACGGTGAGCGTGAGGTGGTAATTCCTTTTTCAAGATGTTTTCCTCTCCGACGATGAGCGTGAGGTGATAGCCTTTTGTGGTCCCCTCTCCGACGGTGAGCGTGAGGTGGTAATTCCTTTTTCAAGATGTTTTCCTCTCCGACGATGAGCGTGAGGTGATAGTCTTTTATGGTCCCCTCTCCGACGGTGAGCGTGAGGTGGTAATTCCTTTTTCAGATGTTCTCCTCTCCGGCATGAGCGTGAGGTGATATTCTCTTAGGGTCCCCTCTCCAACGGCGTGTGAGGTGGTAATTCCTTTTTCAGATGTTCCCCTCTCCGGCATGAGCGTGAGGTGATATTCTCTTATGGTCCCCTCTCCGACGGTGAGCGTGAGGTGGTAATTCCTTTTTCAGATGTTCTCCTCTCCGGCATGAGCGTGAGGTGATATTCTCTTAGGGTCCCCTCTCCAACGGCGTGTGAGGTGGTAATTCCTTTTTCAGATGTTCCCCTCTCCGGCATGAGCGTGAGGTGATATTCTCTTATGGTCCCCTCTCCGACGGTGAGCGTGAGGTGGTAATTCCTTTTTCAAGATGTTTTCCTCTCCGACGATGAGCGTGAGGTGATAGCCTTTTGTGGTCCCCTCTCCGACGATGAGCGTGAGGTGGTAATTCCTTTTTCAAGATGTTTTCCTCTCCGACGATGAGCGTGAGGTGATAGTCTTTTATGGTCCCCTCTCCGACGGTGAGCGTGAGGTGGTAATTCCTTTTTCAGATGTTCTCCTCTCCGGCATGAGCGTGAGGTGATATTCTCTTAGGGTCCCCTCTCCAACGGCGTGTGAGGTGGTAATTCCTTTTTCAGATGTTTCCCTCTCCGGCATGAGCGTGAGGTGACATCTCCTTTTAGATTATAATTTCCTATAGTTCCCTCTCCAACGTGAGTGAGGTAACTCCCTTTGAGATTGTAATGTCCTTTGGTTCTCTTCCTGACACTACGAAGATGGTAATTCTCACCAAGATTTTTCTCAACGAGCATTGTTGAAGTTAAAATCACCCAAGGTTCTCCTACCATTCATGATTAAGGCAGTAACCATTCCTGGTTCATTCATCAGCGTTTGAAGCTCCAGACTCAGCTCCTGTAACCAATCAGGACATATCTATATCAAGCATCTAAAATCAGCTCCTGCGACGTGTCAGGTACTCATTTTTCTGTTTTGCAGGTATGCAGGTTCTCGCTAAGGAACTTCCTACGCGATCAATATCCAGATGGCATCTATAAGCCCATCATCCCATCCAAGCAACATCCAAATGGCATCTATAAGCCCATTCCCTCATCATCACTGTTACTATGTGAGCGCAAATTTCTGGGCACTTTAGTGTTCAATCATCTTCTACCCTCGGATTACGAAAGGCACGGCAGCCAATCTGCATCCTCAGGTCTAAGAAGATTGAACAGGGGCAACTGTTGTACCCCAAAATTTGCCCTCCCATATTCATCAAGAATTGTCAAAGTCCAGGTCACAAAATGCCCCAAGGGTTGTGCAGCTCAACTGTCTCCTAGACAGTCAAAACTAGGGTTTGAGTTCTGGTCAAGCAAATGAACTTTCCAAAGGCCCAATCAAGTCTCATGTGCCTACAAAGATGGTCAAATATCCTCATGTCAAGTTTCAAGGCATTCAGCTCAAAATTGCACAGTCAAAACCCTAGATTGCACTACAGTCAACTGTAGGGGCAAAATGGTCATTTGACAGTCAAAAGTTCAAATTTTTGGTCAACATATCATTTTGAAGCCACAAACATCATTTGATCAATGCTTGATCATGATTCTCAAAATTTGGCTCAGAAATCATCAAAGATGCAAAAGTTACTATATTTGGACAGCTGAAAAAGTCAACTGAAATTGACCAGGGCATAACTTTCACATGGATTATCAGAAAAATTCCATCCAAAGCTCATTTTGAAGAGAAAGACATTTCCTACAATTCATCTTCATGTTCCAAGTCCAAGAAATGCTCTCACAAAAAGTTATCAATTTCAACATTATAGGTCATTTTCAAAAGTCAACAAAAAGTGACTTTAAGTCAAAGGCCATAACTTGAGATTGGTAAATCAAAATGACATGGGACCAAAGGCATTGGTTAAAGGACTCAAAGACCTTTCCAAAATGTCCAAGAACATGTGAAAAGCTTAAAAATTGACCAAGTTATGCCTTGTGGAAGTTGGGAAATTTTTGGAAATTTTTGAAAGTCAACATTGATGCAAAAGGCCTAAAAATGCAAATGGGCCCAATTTTCTTCCAAATTTCTTCATGCCAAGCCTATGCACGACCACTAGGCCCAAAGGGAAGTACTCTCATATTTTTTAATTATTTATTTGAATTAATATTAATTTATATTCATTTAAATGATTTTAATGTATGAAAAATATCAAACCTAATCTAAAAAATCTTTTTATACACATTATAGGCTCAATATTTCGTGTGAAGGCAAATGAGGAAAGATTTGGGGTGATTGGATGCAAATTGGTACAAAAGCCATAGAAAAAGATTCAAAAAGATTTTTAAACAAATCAAATATCTTAATCCATAATTGCAAGGGATTTGTACTAAGTTTGTTGACCTAATAGCCTCTATAGATACTCAGAATGAGAACCCTAAGCATACTAGAAAAAAAGCTGCGCAGCAAACCATACACAAAACTTGAAAAATAATCCAAAAAACTTCAAAACTGAAATCAACCTTGGAGGACGTTTCAAGCCATAACACTGTGTCCATCTTATTCCTGAGGCTTCAAGGATCACATACCAGTCAAAACCATTCATCCTAGCATCAAGAATTGGTAAAACGGGCATACCCTGTACCGAAAATAATTGACACTCTTGCATATTGATTCATACGTTTTCTACAATTTTTGAGATTTGATTTGTGTTCCTGACATGATTCTTGTGCTAACTGTATAACTCAATTGTGTTTTCATCGCCTCTAGACGAAATCGCCATTAAAGCTTTCTAGGTTTTCAGGCCTGTGAAATTAGGGATTCCTTTATCTGGTAAAATTGAAACACCATAATGCCAGGATCATAATCAGGAGGTTTGGACGAAACGGTTCCAATGGTCGCGCCAAATTTCTGAACCAAAGCGTGCTAATCGCTATTTTTAAAATAAGCGTATATTGAGGGGGTTCAAAACCCCCGTTAAATATTTGTTGTTTTTCAGGGAAACGAAGGCAACGAAGAAGAAGCTGAGTTGGCAAGGCGTGAATGGTCCTTTTAAATTTCGCGCTAAAAACCTCCACTAACACCATATTTTCTTTATTATATTTATTTGATATCATATATTAAATTGACAGGGCTTGGTTCAGTGGTTAAGTGGTTAACTGGCAACGTCAAAGACCTGGGTTCAAATCCCAGGTCTGTATACTTGCTATATTATTTTGCAAACCAAATTCCCATGCAGGCATCATCATGAGGCATACCATAGACCTCAAAGCGTGACCATCCATGCGTCCAGAGGGCAGCAAATCAATGGCCAAGATTCAATGCGTATCATACAGCAAGTCAAGGCACTAGCATACGATCCAAAAAGTCAAGGAATTCAACACAAATGGGCTTGAATTACCAGGCCTGAACCTCCACTTGGGGACTACCCCCCCCCCCCTGGTTTGACTTTCTTTTTTATATTTCATTCTTTTTTTAATTGTTATATTATTTTCTTATTTTATTGGTTTTAATTAACTAATTATTTTTATCAAAATACAAAAAACATACAAAAATCAGAAAATATCAAAAAAATATAATATTTATTTTATTAGGATTATTTTCAAATAAACATGTATATAATTTAGTAAATTAGGTCCTAATTTAATTCTTTTTTAACAAAAAATGCAAAAAATACATAGAGTTAGGCTAATAAACATCTTTATTTCTTTTTAGTTTTTCTTCCACAGCAATAATTATTTATCTATTATTTTATTTTTATAATTAAATTGTACATAATAAATTTTAGGTTTAATTTAGATCATATTTTAATTCTTTTCATAATAAATAAAAAATATTAGAATGAGGGTTTCCCTTTTAATTTACTTTCAATTAATTCCTTTTTTTTTCATTAAATCTAAAAAACACAAAAAATATCATTCTCATTTAATTTTAATTTTTAAATCCTTATTAATTTTAATTATTTGCAAAAAGGGTCCAACGCCCGTCATTAATCATTTAACTGCGCATTTATTTTATTATCGCTTATTATAATTTTGTAAATGTCCCTAAGCCATGTAATTTACTTTTCGCATTTTATTTCTTCGCATTATTTATTTTCCGCTAAATCGGGTCCGGTTTAATTTTGGCGATGTGGACCCGCGCCTTTGTAATAGTCTTAGATTTATTTCCTCGCAAATTTTATATCTCTTAATATGCATGCAAGAATGAATGGACTTAAAATAAAATCAAGCGTAGATCACAATGACATGACAAAAGACAAATAAATAACTGAAACATGACACACAATTTGCACACACCACCCCTAGGGTACGCCTCACTGTTGCCTTTCGAAAGGTGGTCGTCGAGTAGAAAACGTCTTAGTAAGTCCTCATGATCCGGGAACCTGGCATGAGGGTAGCTTCTAAGGTGTCTTCCCATTGCTCTGGTGATCACCATGTCCCGAACCTCGAATTGACCCGAACACCTCCAACGGTGGTGCTACCTACCTCTCAATGGTGGGATGGCACTACTTTTAAGGACATCTACACAGACGAATTCCTTAGGGTAGGTAGGTTCTCAAGGATACTTGCTCTAATCTCAAACAAACTTAAAAGACTTTTCACACTGACACTTTTCAAAAGCTTTCAAAGCAAACTTTTCAAACACTCTGACGTATGAGTCGAACTGAAATTTTTCAAAGAAACTTTTTTTAAACCCACAATTGAAAAGCAAACAAACCTTCTTGAAAACACAAGTGAGCAAGTATCTAAGAGCCCATGGATAACCATGGATAGAAAGGGTGCTAACACCTTCCCTTTCTATAACCTACCTCCCGAACCGAGAGCAATCTCTTTAAGGAATTTTTCTGTGCTTTTGTCCTTTCCTATTGGAGAAAATAAAAGACGGTGGCGACTCTTGCTTCCGCGACATTTCGCGAACCAGCGTTAAACAGTCAGTTCCAGATCCACCGATCACACATATCGTGTGTAATCAAGTGTACCAAATGTGCTTCAAAACTTTCCAAAGATAGAGATTTATTTCCTTCTAATAGCCTTGCACGGTTTTGGCAGGTTTGTCAGGTGTCTTTTGGGCCTCAATTGATCCAAAAACCCAACCATGCGCCTAGGCCCATTAGTCACATATTTGTTTTTGATTTAATTTGCTTTAGATGAATAAAAATTCAAATAAAAGAAATAAAAATCATGAAAAATATGGGTAAGGTTTTATGGGTCCTCTAGCATATCATGAACACATTTGAATTCCAAAACTTAGGCCCAATAGTTCAAAATTTCAAGTTTGCTCACTTTGCACTTTATGCATTTTCTCAAAATTTCACAACTTGCACTGGTCATAACTCTCCCACTTTTCATATTTTGAAGGTGATCTTTGACCTTTTAGAAAGATCAATATGTCCTTTACAATTTCTCTTTTGATAATTTTTGTATTTGGAGAATTTATCTTGATGTAAGTTGCCTTGACAAAAAGTGTCTTTTTGTTGACTTTTGAAATGACCTATAATGTATGGGCTCATATCCTTCAAATGAAGCAATTTATGGAATTGAGCATACAGATACAAAGTTTTAGAGAATTGAATTTCCTTAAAAATGGGCTTTGGTTGGGGAAAAGTTGATGAAGCGTGTAAAAGTTATGCTTGGTCAAAGTTCAGTTGACTTCTCCTAAGGAAACCTTAATTTGACAACTTTTGACTTTTGATGATTTGAAGACTTTCCTTGAGAAATCATGATCAAACCTTGATAAAATGATTAATATCACTTCAAAATGTTGATGTTGACCAAAAATCTTGAAGTTTGACTGTATGTTGACCATAGTTGACTTTTTACCCAATACAGTTAATTTTCAATCATCTGGGCTATTGACTGAGCAAACTTGTGATGCAAGACTTGAAACTTGTCATGAACATCGTTGAAGACATATAGAGAACCATGAAAACCATTTGATACCTTTAAAACCCATTCTTCCTTGTGTAAGATGAAACCCTAATTGTGGACCCATTGCTTAGGAGGTGAGTTTGTTTGATCAACTCTTGAGAATCCTTGAGCATTTGAGAACCCTAGAAGAATGTCTTGAAGAAAATGGGAGGGAAAATTTTGGGGTACAATAGCCATGCTATGAAATTTCACGCGTTTGGGACCATGATAACCGATCCAAACCTACCCTTTGATGGTCCAGGAGATGAAAGGTATTGAGGTTTTGGAACGAGAGGGCTTGTAACACTAGTTTTGAAACTTAGGGTTCTTTGAGAAAATATTGATAATTTTTCCAAGCTTCTTGAGGCAAGGATGTGTGTCCTTGTGCTTCTGATCTTGTGTGTATATATAGAGGAATGGAAAGAATCATCAAATATGGAAAAAAGACAATGCATTCATAGCCATGAGACAAGAATCAAACACACTTATAACCTTCCATTTTTGAGATTTTTATTTTCCTTTTGAGATAAAACGGTTTTGGCATATTATTAATTTGTTCTTGGGCCTCCATGTGATTGAAATTCAAAGCCCATGCGCCTTGGCCCAATGATTTTGTATTTCATTTGATTTAATTGCATTTAAATGAATAAAAATTCAAATAAAAGAAATAAAAATCATGAAAAATATGTACATGGATTTAGAGTTCCTCTAACACATTGTGAATATGTTTGAACATCAAAAGTTAGGTCCACTAGTTTAAAATTTCAAGTTTGCTCACTTTGCACTTCATGCATTTCCTTAAACTTTCCCAACTTTCACTGGTTATATCTCTCTCAATTTTCATATTTTGAAGGTGATCTTATACTTTTTGGAAAGCTCAAGATGTCCTCTTCAATTTATTTACTGATCATTTTTGCATTTGGAGACTTTATCTTGATGTAAGTTGCCTTGACAAAAAGTGTCTTTTGTTGACTTTTGAAATGACCTATAATGTATGGGCTCATATCTTTCAAATGAAGCACTTTTTGGACTTGAGAATAAACATATAAAGTTGTAGAGAAATGAATTTCCTTCAAAATGGGCTTTGGTTGGGGAAAATTTGATGAATCATGTGAAAGTTATGCTTGGTCAAAGTTCAGTTGACTTCTCCTAAGGAAACCTTAATTTGGCAACTTTTGACTTTTGATGATTTGAGGGATTTACTTGAGGAATCATGATCAACCCTTGATAAAATGATAAACATCACTTCAAAATGTTGATGTTGACCAAAAATCTTGAAGTTTGACTGTATGTTGACCATAGTTGACTTTTTACCCAATACAGTTGACTTTCAATCATCTGAGCTATTGACTGAGCAAACTTGTGATACAAGACTTGAAACTTGATATGAGCATTGTAGAAGACCTATGGAGAACCATGAAAACCACTTAAGATATTTTCAACCCAATCTTCCTGGAGAAAATCAAAACCCTAGTTGTAGACCCCTTGCTTAGGAGGAGGTTTGACTGGTCAACCCTTGAGTATCCTTGAATATTTGAGACCCTTAGAAGAATATTTTGAAGAAAATGGGAAGGAAAATTTTGGGGTACAACACCCGACATTTTTCGGGGTTTTCTTGGATGCCTCTTTCTGTTAGGTAGAATTCGAGGAACTTTCATACCCGTACGCCGAAGGTACATTTTTCTGGGTTGAATCACACCCGGTACTTTTGATCCTGATCGAACACTTTCTTTAAGTGGGTGGCATGGTCGAGCTCCTCAGTGAACTTGACGATCATGTCGTCCATATATACTTCGAGCATGTCGTATATATCATTGCAAAAAACTTTATTCATCATGCGGTGATATGTAGCGCCCACGTTTTTTAGGCTGAAGGGCATTACATTATAGTAATAGTTGTCCGACTCAGTCATGAAAGTGGTGTATTTCTTGTCCGTTTTCGCCATTGGGATCTGGTTATAACCAGAGTATGCATCCATAAATGATAGTAATTTGAAACCATCCGAGTTTTCGACCAGTTTGTCAATATTGGGGAGGGGATATGCATCTTTCGAGCAAGCCTGATTGAGATCAATATAATCAATACACATGCCCGATTGAGATTAGTATAATTAATACACATGCGCCATTTTCCATTATATTTTTTCACAAAAACTACATTTCAGAGCTAGGTTGTATACTAGGCATCAGAAATAAAATGTGCTTTCTCGGAAGACTATTTTCTTCTACGTTGCGTGACCGCCTTGAGGGAAGGATCTATAGTCAAGTGATGGCATGCAACTTCTGGATCTAATCTGGGCATCTCGGCCGCACTCCAGGCGAACATATCAACATTATCCCTTCGGTAAGCTTTGAGTTGCCTTTCTTCCAGGTCGGGGAGGTCTGCTCCAATCTTCACTCCTCTGGTGGGATCTTATTCGAGGGGAACTAGCTCGAAGTATCTATCCAAGATAGGCCGTGTGTGACTCGAGAGTTCATCGGGATCAACAAAGAGGGTCGAACCTTCATCTTCGACCATAGGCTCCTTTCTCTTCCTTCTTTGCTCGACACAGTCTTCCTTAGAGAAGGGACTGTCGAGGTTAATGGTGTCGACCCTTGGCAGTGGCTTGACTTCCTCGAAGATGGAGGGCAGTGGGGCTCCGATGTTCGTTTGAGATTGAATACTGATGGAACTGAGGCCCTTGGCTGAAGCTTCGAAACACCTTCTTGTTGCTTGGATGTCCCTGTGGAGGGTGGCGACCAAGCCTTCAACAGTGTAGTACTTCATTTTAAGATGCACGGTAGAGGGAACCGTGATGAGTTCGGTGAGAGTGGGTCTCCCTAAGATGCACTGATAGAGAGACGACTCTGGCCAGGAATTGGGTCTTGATGGCTCTAGCTGTTACCCCTCTCCCGAAGGTAATGATTATCTCGACATATCCTTAGGGTTTTGTGCTGGCTCCATTGAAGCCCTGGAGATCTGATCCAACGTATGGGGTCAAATGACTTTCATTCAGCTGCAAAGTGGTGAATAGTCATACGTACATGATGTCTACTGAGCTGCCTTGATTGACCAATATGCGTCGCACATTAAAATTCACCATGCGAGCTCTCACGAGTAGTGGGATGGATGAATTCGAGGCCCCGCACGGTAGTTCCTCCCTGTAGAAGGCGAGGGGATGGGAGCCTCCTTGGAATTTGTTAAGCGTGGCATCCATATCCGAGTTGGCTTCAATGAGCTGGTCGAATCTCCTCTTTACCGACCTAACTGTGTGCCTGTTGAATCCCTTGCCGAAGATGACCATAATTGCAGGGAAAGATTCCCAAGGACTATGGGAGGATAATTACAAAGGGACACTCTCCATGTACGGGTAATAGAAATCTTCTGGCCGCGAGATGATCATGGTAACCAGAATGGCGTCGAGATCGGAGGACTTCTTCCATTCTTGATGTTTTTGGTTTTTGGTGCTTCTTCGCGAGCACCCTCCTTCTTTTTTTATTGTTTGAGGTGCCCATATCTAATCAGTATTTTGATTGCATCCTTGAGATGAATTCAATCCTCGGTGTTATGCCCGTGACTTTTGTGGAACCTGCACTATTTGCTTTTGTCGGTCCCCGGTTTGGACGATGTTTACCAGGGGAAGCGCATCCCGGTTGCTTAAACTCAGAATTGGCGCATTCAAAAAGAATACGCTCCCTTGGTGTAGTCAGAGTGGTATAGTCATGGAAATAACCGACTGACCCCTTGTAGTCTTTGGAATCCCGGGACTTGTCTTCCCGTTTCTTTTCTCCCTGACGAGATGTCGAGGGCTCGTCATTATTCGAGGACTTGACACTCTCCGTGTCTTGATTCCATTGCATTGTTAGTCGCTTCCTTCTCCTCGTACTGGATGTACACACGGGCCTTGAGGAGGAGGGAGTCAAGCATGGTCGGTGTCTCAATGCCCACAACTTTATCAAAGTCATTGTGGGGACGGAGCCCATGCTCGAGGAGGTATTTCTTCATGTTTTCGGTCATTGATACCTGGACTGCTTCCTTGTTGAAATGTTCAATGTATGCCCGCAGAGACTCGTCTCTGCCCTAGTTGATTGCTTCGAGTGAAGCCTCCAGCTTCAGGTGTCGACGGAAGACGGTGGAGTGCCTCGAAAATATCCTCCCGAGTTGTTTCCAGGAGGTAATGGATTCGTCAGGGAGGCTCTTGTCTCGATAGCGGACCATGGGGCTCGTCGTCTTCACTATCCACATGGGATGGAGAAGGGTAGTGATAATTTCTGCCCCATCGATTTTTGCGGCCTCGTCGGAGGGAGGGACTTCTCCGCTTCTATCTTGGCTCGGGCGAAGGTAATCGAGCGCAGTCGATTTGACAATCGTCTTTCCTCTTCTTGAATGAAGGGTAGTCTTGATCTTTCACAGGAGGTGTACGGTTATGTTTCTTGAAGAAAGAAACACCGCGCCTCTCCCTTATTGGTGGAAGGCCACGCTTAGGTGGTGATATGCTGAGGGAGTTTCATCGCCGGGTTCTCCGAGGAAGAGATCTTGACCGCCTGTTCTCCTAGGCCCTTATCTTTTGATTATGTTGTAGGATGAGGGTGTTAGTCTGATTGATAGCAACGAGCAATGATGCCATGGTTGGGTCGGTGTTGAGAGGGATGGTAACTGGTTGCATAATTTCTGGCAGTTCCTCGGTGGGATTCTTGGGTCGTGCCTTGTCCAATAATCGGTCGCCACCGCGCTGGGCGTCAGTTGAATCTGGAGACGCATTCTGTCCGTCTCGGAAACCCAGGTTGTCCTCAAGGTGAGAATGTTCCTGACTTCCATCGGTTTTGTGAGTAGGGGAAATAATAGTCTTTCCGGGAAGATGAAGATTATCATGGTTGGCCATGATTTGTGAAAGGAATCTTGAAAAGTTGCTTGGACCTTTAAGTTTCGAGGAAAGAAAGATGGGGAGAGTAGTTTCCCACAGACGGCACCACTGATCTTACCGGTTGATCGGAACCTGTGAAATGGTCAGAAGATGATTTGTAGTCGGGTTGTGATGTCGAGGAAGAAAAAAGGGGATTGTACCGGCAAGACACTCAGACGATCAAGTAAGAGTGGGAACAAGGAGATACAACCAAAGTGTTAAGGTATTGGTGGTGAATAGTGAATATTCGATACCTGGCCCTCAAATTTGTGAGGGTTTATATAATTCCCCTAACACATGGCCATTGGTTCCTGATTTTACGCCTGGAGATGCAGGTCCATAAAATCAGGTAACTGCCAGGACTTGGTCAAACCGGGCAGATGTGCCTGTAACTAGCAGTTGAATTTGAGGAGGGGGAAGTTACGGGCATCTCTCTGGTCGGTTCCTGGTGGCCTGCACGACTTTAATGTCGGGCAGGCTGAGAGATGCTCGTCGATCATCCTAGGTCAGTGCTGGCTTGGGAGGGCAAATGATTGATATTGCTCGATGAAGAGAGGGCGGTTCGGGCCATAGACGTGCAGGCCATACCAAAAGAAAGGGTTAGACTGGGCCCATTCAATATGTCGGGCTAGTCCATAAAGATTCCATGGTTCCTCAATGCTCTCAATCCTTGCATCACAAGTTTGTTGAATCAATTGCTAGGATGACTAAATATCAATTGTATTGGGTAAAAAGTCAACTATGGTCAATATACAATTAAACTTCAAGATTTTTGGTCAACATCAATATTTTGAAGTCATGTTCATCATTTGATCAAGGGTTGATCATGACTCATCAAGAAAAACTCTCAATTCACCAAAGGTCAAAAGTTACCGAATTAGGGTTTTCTTAAGGAGAAGTCAACTGGACTTTGACCAAGCATAACTTTCGCATGCTTCGTCAAATTCTTATCAACTAAATCCAATTTTGATGGAAATTCAATTCTCTACAACTTTGTCTTTCTAAGCTCAAGTTCAAAAAATACTTCATTTGAGAGATATGAGCCAAAACATTATAGATCATTTCAAAAGTCAACAAAAAGACGCTTTTTTCAAGGCAAATCACATTAAGATAAAGTCTTCAAATGAAAAAATGATCAACATAAGAATTATAGGAGACATCTTGAGTTTTTCAAATAGTCCAAGATCACTTTAATATGATAAAAACTGAGAGAGTTATGATTGGTGCAAGTTGGGCAAATTTGAGAAAATGCATGAAACTCAAATTGATCAAACTTGAATTTTTGGGCTAAGGGGCTTATCTTTCAAAGTCCAAATGTGCTTTAGACTTCATAGTGAACCTCTAAATCTATTCATACACCTCTTTGATTTTTATTCCATTTTTTTATTTATTAAAATTCAAAATTAAATTAAATAAAGTCAAAGGTTCAAGCCCATTCTTCTTGACCTAATTTTCATCTATATATACTCCACATATTCAGAAAAGAGAAGCACACGAAAACCTTGCAAGAAACCACCTCCCAAAAGCTTTAAAATTTATCAAAACTAGAGAAAATCGAAACCCTTTTATTCAACCTTCCTCAAGGCCAAACAATTATTCCATTCAACCTCAAGGACATCATAGGGTAAGAGTGGATTGATTGCGATGATACAAGAGGCATGAAACGCATAACCATGCATCACCATTTTCATTCTTGCATGAAATTCATATTTCAATTTCTATAATGCTTTAATCGAAACTAGCATCACTAATGGTCTTCTGAGATGTCAATATGCAGGTTTGGACCATCGCATGGCCCCCATGATGCCAGAATCATGTGTTTCCATGTTTGTACCGTTTGACCTTGTTTGCTTCGTATCTTTTTGTACATGGAGAATTAGCCAAAACCAATGCCACCACTGAATACGCAAGGTCCAAATTAGAGGGGCAGAGTCCCTTTGAATCACTAACACTCTTTGTTTTTGCAGGTTGACAAACGAAATCGTCGGAGAAGATGACCGGAGCTAGGGCTCCGGCACCTCTCTGGTCCAGCCATTATGTTTATTATATATTTAATTGGTTCCATTGATATATCGGATGTAATAGCCACCGCAGTGGCAAGCGCGCGTATGTTAATGCATTGGTACAAGAGGATGTGGATTCGATCTCTGCCTTTTGTGTTTTTTTCTTCATGTTTTACAAATTTTCACAGTTTTATTATATTTTGTGTAGCACGCGGTTTACAGACACAAACACATGCTTGGCGCAGTGGTAAACTATGTACGGCGGGAGGCAAAGGGATTGGGTTCAACATCCACCGCTGACATTTTTCTTGTTTTAATTTCTAAATTTGTTTTCTCATTGATTTTTCTTCCCCTAAACCCTATTTTTCAATTAACCAAAAATTAACAAAAATCTTTTTTCTTTAACTCTAAAATTAATTAGGTTTTAGGGTTTTAATTAACCTTTTAATAATTTAATTAATTATCCTTTTCTTTTCAATTTTAAAATTAATTAAATTTTTAGATTTTATTTAATTAATTATCATCAAAACTATTTTCTTCATAAAAATCTTTTTCACATTCTTTTTCTATTTTCCTTTTTCTTATTCTTAGATTAAGTTGTACAGGTCGCGCGTTTCCTATGTAATAGCTTAGATCTTTATTTTCCGCTTCTTTTTTTCATTATCATGTAATTGCTTCCGGGATGTAATAGTTTAGAATTTTATTTTCCGCACTCTTTATTATTATTTAACTGTCCCAAAGCCTTGTAATAGTCTTAAATTATTTTCACCATAAACACACCCGCGACGCGACATTTATGAATTAAGAAAATAAAAATCTAACTAAGCATTTCCCCTAATATTTCTAGTATAAATAAAGATTTGTCACGTAGGAGTAAATGTTAGAATGATGTGAAATGAGTGTTTGTATTTTATAAGAACTAGTGGGATACTCGTGCGTTCGCACGGATACCGGTGTGGTTCGCTCATTTCTTTTAGATGATTTATATTGTATAAAATAATAAAAATATAAAATAAGAGAAATAGATTTACCTTTATTTTAATTTATTTATTTTTGGAAAATATCCTTCTCCAAAAATATTAATTTCAAGAAAAAAAACATTATATATAACTTTACAATATTGTTATTTAGTAATTAAAAAAATAAAATAATTAAAAGAAAATATAATATATAAAAAATTGTTAATGATGCATTAAATTGTAAAGTGTATAATTTAAAATAATTTTGTTGCAAAATGACTCATAATTTTTGCAATAAAAATTATACCTTTTACTATATAATTCTGATAAACCACTCTTATTTCTAAAGGTGTTCCAACAATATAATATGATTATGTATATTAGAAGTCATGTTGAGAGTTGAGAAAATTGATATATTGTTTTATTAAATTAACACAACTTTTAGATTACTTCAATTTTTATTAGAGACACTAATGACCCAATTAAAGAATCCTATAATCAAAACTTTATATATTTTGTAGGTATGAGCACCTAACATATAAGTATACACATATTCTCTTTACATTATTAACACCTCTAATATATATATATATATATATATATATATATATATATATATATATATATATATATATATATATATATATATATATATATATATATATATATATATATATATATATATATATATATATATATATATATATTATATATATATGTGTGTGTGTGTGTGTGTGTGTGTGTGTGTGTGTGTGTGTGTGTGTGTGTGCGTGTGTGTGTGTGTGTGTGTGTGTGTGTGTGTGTGTGTGTGTGTGTGTGTGTGTGTGTGTGTGTGTGTGTGTGTGTGTGTGTGTGTGTGTGTGTGTGTGTGTGTGTGTGTGTGTGTGTGAGAGAGAGAGAGAGAGAGAGAGTTGTACCCCAAAATTTTCCCTCCCATTTTTCAATGATTTCTCATCACAAAACCTTTGAAGCCCAAGATCCAGTTAGGGTTTCATCTGCTCAAGACCTATCCTTGCACTGTTGACCCAGATTAGGGTTTGTGTTTGCACCAAGATGTTTTGACCTAAAGTGCTTAAGATGACTTTCATGCTTCATATTGGACTCCCAAGTTTATCCATACCAAGTTTCAAGCTTTGATTCCAAGTTTTGCTCAGTCAATTGGACAGTTGACCTAGAAATCAGCTGTATTGGGGAAAAAGTCAATTGTGGCCAATTGACAGTCAAACCTCATGAAAATTGACCCACATCAACATTATGAACTCATATGGACCATTTGATCAAGTTTGGATCACAATTCCATAAGAAATTTGATCAGATCACCAAAAGGGCAAAATGGTCATTTTTAGGGTTTTGACTGCACAAAGGCAATTTTTGACTGTTTGACCTAGCCAATGGCAAACCAAGCTCATATATGGACTCAAGGATCCCATGGAATTATCTTGACATGCTCAACAAACTCAAAAGATCCCAAGTACACAAGATTGATAATTGAATTTCCCAGTCAATTGATCAATTTTGACTGTATACTGAAAAGTCAAACTTTGACTTTTTGGTCAAAATCAAGAGTCAAGATTCATTTTTCATCAAAACATGCCAAATCATGAAACTTGTTCACCAAGAAATCACAAAATGCAAATTAGGGTTAGAAATTAGAATTTTTCATAACTTAGAATTTTTCTAAGTTATAAAAAACCCTAATTTTTTCCCAACTTTGCCCCACTTTTTCACCAAGATCCATTTGGATTCAAACAAAAGTCAAAACATGAAAGTTGTAGCTTGTTGCATAATCTACAACTTTGATTGACAAAGTTTTCCCATTTGAGGCTTTTATCTCAAGTTACAAATTTTTGAATAAGGGCACTAAACCATTCTTAACTTAGTGAATTTTTGACCTATTTTGACAAGGTTTTCTACCCCACTTCAAGGCCATTTTCCATACACTTCCACTTGGAATTTCAAATTGCATTTCAAAGATGGATTGTAGTACACATTCCAAACTTTCCAAAATGTCCAAGAACTCATCAAACAACCTCATGACTTGAGAGAATCGAATTTCACAATTTGGCAAAAACTCACTTTTGAATTGGCTATTTTTCATGTTCATAACTTGTGCAAACTTCTCAAACCAGCATGCCCCTTGATTACAGGTCCTAAAACCATCCAACACTCAATAATTTAATGCATGTTCATTGTGCTAAGACCTTGTTTCATGAGCTAAATCATTGTATGATGGATTAATCCCAAATTGGAAAAAGCATTATATCCATTTTTGCAAAAGTTTCACTTTATGTCATGATGCAAATCCACAAGTACAAATCAAATCCAATTGGCACAAGATTATGAGCAAAACACTCTGATCAAGGAGAGATTATGCAGCTCATTAGAGGTCCCCTACTGGCCTAAAACACCAAGTTGGTTTTGCTTGCTTAAGTGTGAAGAAAAGTACCATAACATAAGACATCTTTCATCTCAGCATGAGGACACAGAAGCAAAGATTGTAAACACATTCCAAACATCTCAACCAAGCTTTTGCACGACCCTAGCACCTCTCAAACACTCCCAATCTCAGAATCATCTTAAAACTGCAAAAACAGGGTCAGGCCTGCAGTTTGAGTGCCATCTTCCATTTCCCTCAAGCTCTCTTGCCCAAACCAGTTCACACACATTCCCTAGCATCTATGCAAGCTAACCATGACTTGAAACACGACCTGTAATCCCTCTAACCACTTCCACCATTTTCAGTTTCTTGTTTTGCAGGTGAAGTGCTCTAGCACGATTCAGAAGCTTTCAAGACAAAGTAAACATTGGAATAGCATCCCTGGACCTCAAGGAAGCTTTTCCAATCATCACCTTGCACTGAAAGCTCCCTCATTGCCAGATAGAACTCCAGCTGAACAGGTATCTTGGTGAACTTCTATCTCTCTTATCAAGCATCATTAACTCTAAGTTTGTGAATAAACAATGTTCTACTCATGCCACTGAACATGTACATGTTTTTACTTTTCATTTCTTTTACTTGAGCTGTGAGAATTTGAGGTTTGAAAATGGCAGAAAATCTAGGTTAGGATTTGGGGGAGAAGAAATTCTCCCTCATCTTAGAGAGTTAGATCAAGTTCTGCATATGGTTAGATTCGTCTCTTGATGCTGAACATCTTTCATGTTATGAGTTTTCATTAATAAGCCAGGAATCAGGAGTTAGAAGATGAAGAACAGGGCGCGCGTTTTTTTTTAATATTGTTGTTCAGAGGTTGAAGAAAGG